>VWZW01002090.1:928153-1366944 GCA_013397115.1 Edolisoma coerulescens | reverse complement strand
GCAAGTCTAATTTTCATGATGAATAATTTATTGATTCACCAGGGAAGCAACTGGGCAGTAAAGGGATACGAGGTTTGCATCTAATACCTCAGAGATTAGGTATACCTTCTCTGGGCAACCTGTGCCAATGTCTCGCCCCCCTTCACAGTAAAGAGTTTCTTCCTAATATCTAATCTAAACATGTCCTCTTTCAGTTTAAAACCATTGCCCCATGTCTAGTCACTATTGGCTCATTTAAAAAGTCTCTCTCTTTCTTAAGCCCCCCAAGGTGCTGGAAGGCCGCAGTGGGGTTTCCCTTGGAGCCTCCTCCAGGCTGGATGCGCCCAGCTCTCTCAGGCTGTCTTTGTAAGAGAGGTGCTCCAGCCCTTTGATCATCTTTGTGGCCTCCCCTGGACTTGCTCCAACAGCTCCACATCCTTCTTGTGTTGAGGTCCCCAGAGCTGGACACAGCACTCCAGGTGGAGTCTCACAAGGGCAGAGCACAGGGGTAGAATCCGTTCCCTCACCCTGCTGCCCACGCTGCTTTTGCTGTAGCTCAGGACACGGTCGGATCTCTGGGCTGTGAGCACACGTTGCCAGGCTGTGTTCAGCTTTTCATATATGAGAGCCCCCAAGTCCTTCTCCTCAGAGCTGCTCTCAGTAAGTTCCTCTCCCAGTCTGTGCTCATTATGGGATTGCCCCTACCAGATGCAGCCCCTTGCACTTGTTGAACTTCGTGAGGTTCTCATGGGCCCACGAGTCAACAATTCCTGTGTTGCCGAGATACAGACATTAGAAACAAACCCCAACAACAGCAACAAAGAGCTGTCACTAAGGGAGAAGAGCGGCAGATCCGCGCCCTCTCTGCAGGGATGTTTTTGTTCAACGCTAACAGTGTCGCACGCAGGCTCAGGACGGCAAATGGCTCCTCGAGCAGCACACAGCCTTTTTCATCCACAAAGGCTTCCCTGGCGGGGCAGAGAGGCTGCGTGCCCCAGGGTGCTGATTTTCTACTTCAGACAAACAGCGAGATGGCAAACTAGGTGTTTGGAAGCTGTGATTTCCGTCAGCCGGAACCAGCAGCTGAACTCGATACATTTCAGCAATACAGAGAGCTGCTCTGGGGATCAGGACTGCTGTCCCAGTTTGCCATAGGAGGGCAGCAGCCCACAGCCGGATGGGCTGGCGACGGAACTCTCTATTCTGATCACCTCACCCTTCTGCTCTGTTGTATTCGCATTTGTACACATTCAGTGGAGGACAGCTATCTCTGTGCTCTCAGCTGGCTATTCCACAGCTGTTGCACGCACACAAGTCACACATCTCTGTATTGTCAGTCCATTTATTTGGGTGAGGGTCTGCAGCAGGGATTACTTCATGCTGCCATACTCTGCAAGGATGCTGTAGGATAAAAGGCTCTCCTCTGAAACAGATGAAAATAGGGAAGGCGAGTGGATGTGGACCCCCAAGAGAAAAGTGTTGAAACCAACGAGATGGCTGGAAAGAGGGAAAATAACAAGACACATGATCTGCCTAGTGTTGGGACTATCCATCTATCATCCCTGCCCCAGCATCCAGCAGTGCACCTCCCTCCCAGCTCTGTTCTTCTTCACCTCATAGGGTAAGAGGGGAGTGTTGCTGGGAAGCAGAACTGGCTCTGTTCCCTCTCTTACCACACTGGTGAAACAAAGCCAAAGTGCAAGATACAGGTTGGGAGGCAAAGATGAGTGAGGTTCAACAGCCTGGAGTGGGACAGAAGACAGCTTGTGTCTAGAAGACACTTGCTATCAGTCATTGTTTTGTCCTCTAATTGTTTCAGCACTGGTTGAGATTGTACGTATTTAGGAACATGAGACCTCCACAGTGTCTCTTTTCCCACTGCTATTCAGGTCAATGTGTTGTGCTCCGACTCTTCTGCGTTACAAAGCCAGGCTATGCCACTGCTGGCTACTCAGTGAGCTGTTGTGCTTCAGCATCATGCTAGCAAACATCTCTCAGGATTTCACTCTCGTTTGCCAAAGGTACCCTGCAGGCAGGAGGTTGTTAGCCAGCAGCTCTCCAGAGCTGCCTAAGCTCTTTATGGGAAACCCAGAGAAAAGGGCTGGTGCATTCTACCCAGTTTTGAACTGACTGGAGCTTAGGAGCTTAACTGTGCTTCACAAATATGTGGAGACAAAGAGTGGGGAGCAGGCGAATAATTCCTGTGCAGATCAACAGCAACAGTACAATAGATTCTGTATTCCACATACAAAAGAATTCACTGAGCCATGTATTCTGGAAAGCTTTCTTCCTCCTGAGGTACCTATCACAGTTTGCTTTCCAGTTCGATAAGCACATTTGCAGCAAATTAGATTACCTTCCAAATAAACATGCAGGGTGGGGCACAGGAGCCTGGGGTGGGATAGGTCACTCTGCATGATTAATTTACTTACGTCAGGCTCAGATAAATCTTACCAAATTAAATTTAGATGGAGTATGGGCTGTGGACAGACAGACTTTGAAGCTGTGGTTGACGTGATGTTGAATTTCATCCTTATCGGTGTCTTGAATAACACTGGGACCCCAGTGGGAAGGAATAATAGGAGAGTGATCACAGATGTATTTGATTAAGTCTTGTCTAAGTCAGTGAGGTGACTGCAGTCGATGGAACCATGCTGACTTGTATCATCAGAAGCTACTGCTTGTTCTTTGTAATCTTGTACTGAGAAGCCCAAACCCTGCGTCAGCATCTCACTGTTGTGAAATCTCAGTATGTAGATTCTGCATGCAGACAAAGGCAATACAATTCTAGTGTGGAAAATAGTTATGGAAAAATGACTTTGGTGCTGTGTTGCCTGATGCTCCTCTTGCCCATCTTTCTGAATTACCCTCTCTCTGCCCTTCACAGAACTGCCATATACCACCTGAGTGATGCTTCAGTGGTCAGGTGCATCCCTCAATCATGAGCCCACCCGCATACTGCATCTTTCCCTGGGTGTCCTGATGTTTCATGGGCTCACTAAGCTACAGATAACTGACCCTGACGTTCCCAGTCTAGGTCACTCCAGAAATCCAGATGGATTCTGCTCCCTTGTAATCTGATGATGTTAGGGTACGCTGTGCAGCAGTGTCCAACAAAGCCTTCTACTTCTGTGGATCACATGCCAGGCCATCAAATCAGCCTTCTTGGATAGGTGCTTTGTAGCAGTGGTCTTCCTTGCAGTCCATGTATGTGGGCTTCTAGATTTGAGGTGAGCACATTGTTCCGCTTCTTCATCCTCCTGATTGTGCAGGAGGAACCACAGGCTGGCATGGCATGCCCTGGATCCCCCTTTCCCTCTGGCAGGACAGAGACAACTCTGTGGGGCATCTCTGGCAGCCGAGACCAAGACCTCTGGTCAGAGGGAAGAGGGGAAGTTCTCTTTGAACCTTGGGAGCCCATGGAACAGCCACTTCACAGTTAGTGGTTCAGGGTCTGTCCGGTGCGTCAGCCCCACGGTGCTGGCATACAACACTGGTGAGTTACCTACACCTTCTGCACATGGACTGGGTGCAGTCCCACCGCCTCTGCTTCCCTCAAGCACTGGATGCCTTTTGCAGTGGTGGTTCACTTGCCCAGGCATCGTGCCCAGGCATTGTACCAAGGCATCTTTGAGGGGGTAACTGGCTTTCATTGTCAACAGGGACCATGCCCAAAGGCTTCCCTTTGTCAGTGCTGGTGTCTCTACTTAGGGATCCCAGCTGCCTGGCTTAACTCCTGACAGCAGACCCCACTATCCTGACATTGGAGCAACCAGGCAGCAATCCACTCACCTGGCTTATGGCTGTAATTTTTCCACAGATCTTGCAGCTCCTTTAAAACTTGGGGTTTATGGCTTGAGCTATTACCCTCTTTTGAGTGACTTTGTCACTCCCTCATCCTGCCTCCTCTGATGGTGCTGGGCTGAGGCTCAGTAGCACAGGCCAAGCCCAAAAACATTGCCAGAACTCGTTGGGTCTCATTGGGTTAGGCAAAGCACCTTCCTTCAAGTGGTGTGCCAGTTCAACAGGTTTATGTGCCTGTTTAAGTGTAAAATCTTAGGCTATGGAAGGTGATAACTGCTCTAGGCACCTTCCCAAATCCTCCCACAAACCCTGCCAGCACCAACTGGCTGCCTTGGTGCACATTTCTTTGTCACCTCACAGACAAGTTTGTTCTTGTGCCAGGACCAAGCCAGGTTCCGCACACCCGACAGCAATCCAGTGATGTTAGAGAACATGACCAAACAGCATGCATGATGCTGTACAGGGAACTTGGGAGCCCATGCGGAAGAGCTGGACACATCCATCCCAGAGGAGCAGAGGGAGGTGTAATCCCTAATGCTCCCACACAGCACAAGAAGAGCATCAATGCCAGGGCCCTATGCCAGCCCCGGCACGTGGCCATTGCCTTTATCGAAAGGTGTCCAGGCACAGTGAAGTAAAGCAGTAAGCACCACAGCAAACAGCAGGAGCAGCCTCGGACTGTAATATACAGTAAATATACAGTAAAGAACACAAGCTGCATGACCAGCACAGGACCTGCCAGTTAACAACTCCGACTGCTGATAGAATGCTCAAACTGAACGCGTTATCTCAGGCCCCATGCTGCGCTTGGAACAGACTGTTGTGGGTTGACCCTGGCTAACAGACACCTACCCAGTTGCTTGCTCACTCCCCTCCCTCGTGGGATGGGGAGAAAACAGAAAGAAGGTGAGGAGATCTGTGGTTTAAGCTGGTGATAGTTTAATGGGGAGAGCAAAAGCTGCATGCACAGGCAAAGCAGGAAAAAAAAAAGGAATTTATTACTACTTCCCACTGGCGGGCAAATGGTTTGCTACTTCTTGGCAAGAAGGACCTCAGCTTTAGTTGAGAAGACAAATGCCATAACCACAAACATAGCATCACAGAGCCACAGACTGGCTTGGGTTGGGAGGGACCTTAAAGACCATTTAGTTCCAACCCTCTACCATGGACAGGGACACCTTCCACTAGAGCAGGTTGCTCAGAGCCCATCCAGCCTGGCCTTGAACGCTTCCAGGGATGAGGCAACCTGTTCCAGTGCCTTACCACCCTCACAGTGAAGAATTTCTTCTTAACATGCCCTGTTCTTCCTCCTTCCTCTGAGCTTTTACTGCTAAGCATGATGTGATATGGTATGGGATATCCCTGTTGTCAGCTAGAATCAACTGTCCTGGCTGGGGCCCCTTTCAGCCCTTTGCCAACGCCCAGCCAACTTGCTGGATGAGGTGGGCAGAGGAGGAAAGAGAGAAAACCACAGATGCTATGTAAGCTCTGTGCAGCAATAGCCAAAACGTTGTGTTACCAACACCATTTCAGCCACAGCTTCAAAGCATAGCTCCAGACAGGCTGTTAGGAGAAAAGGTAACTCCATCCCAGCCAGGCCCAGTATGCTTGTCTAGCAAAGATCCTGAAGGACACGGATGTACTGGAGAAGCTGGCACAACTTCATAAACAAGTTCATAAAAGTCACTGTGATCTTATTTACAAGTTATTATGGAAATGGCTGACAGCTCCCAGGGAGACAGTTTTTCATGTCTACTGAAGTTGCTCAGAAATTCTGATGGAGTCCAAAATAGACTTAGATTACACAGTTTCAGTGTTCTGAGACCATACAGACATGGATGCATTGCCACGTAGGCATGAACAGCACCCGCTCAACCCCAGTGCTCTGTATCATGGGAACAGCTTGCAGACCATTGTTTTCACAGATCTTCTTGCTTGAATAGGTTATACAAGAACTAAGGGCTTTTTGCAAAGCGGTCAAGTGTTTCTGAGCCAGGAAACAGAGCAAATATATTTCTTTGCAAGTTAATGTAAATCCAGCTGGGATCTTAAAAAATTTAACAGATGAGCTTCAGAAAGGTACACTGCTTGCTTCAAGACAAGTGGAGACATGGCAACATCTCCACTTAGAGCTTCCTCACACGCAGAGGGTACAGTCATCCTGGCTTGGCAAGGTTGTGTCAAGGGAGACATGTCACTGTAGCAGCTGCTCATTTCTAGATGCTCATTTCATCCATCTGCCCTGCAACCCATCGTGCTGTTAACTACATTTGCCTGTAAGGACATTTGTCTTCTCAGCAATTCTGTAATGGTTAGACACGCCACAGCCAACTGCTAAATGTCACAGACCGTCAGATATGACTGCAGAGAGTCATATGGGCCGTTGCATAATGGAGTTAGATGAGGTCACTTTTCTCCCCTGTTCCAGGTACTGCAGTTTACGCTGAGGAGCTCTGTCATCTCACACAAAACTTAATTAAACAGGAAGTGTCTAAACCACCAGAGGAAGGGAGCTCACGCCTGACCTTCTGTCCCCAGGAGCCACTCTTGCTCAGTAGATAGCTGAGTGACGGAGTTTCTGAGTTTATGATACAAACACACATTTAAGTAAATTCGGTTCCCATTAGCATGGCTATAAATTAGGAGTGGGTTTACTGCAAAACTAGCAGACTCATTTGGCAGCATCCTCCAAAGTGCTTTATACTAGTTGAAATTCAGTTGAAACAAATCTCTGCTGATGTCATTCAAGTTCTGATTGTTTTCCCCAACAAGAAATTTGTCCCCTCTATTGGTTCCAAGCATGAATAAAAGTTCTTTTGTTCCTGTCCACAAGCTCAGAAACCAAGGCTTTCTGCATTGGTGACCTCCAGCTTGGTTTACTACAGGGATTGTAAATGGGGATGAATAAACCAATGCTAAAGATTTGGGTTTTATTCTACTAAAGAAGCAGAAGTTCCTCACTCCAATGTTATGCTGATTCCTCAGCAATCAATCCAATTTAAGGCTATAATGCTCCTTTTCAATAGTTTTACTATTGAATAGTTACTGACTTTAGGTAACAGATATGCAGAACATGGAATTAATTTCCCTGACAAGGTTGTTATGCTGTTTCTCACACTAAGGGCAGTCGGTTTGTCCCAACAAAGGATAAGATTTATAGGAGCAAATTATAAGTCTTTTTAGTAACCAGGTTCTGGCTGTTTCAGCTTCCCTGTCCAGGCCAAATAGAAGTTTGGGTATTAGAAATTCAAATGTACGGTCATCTACCCATTCCGGTTTGCAATCTCAACTCCGTCTAAGATGAAACAAATACAGGTTTTGGAGTTGTGGAAGAGATTGAAGCTATGAGGCACCTAGTAACTGGTGTCTCAATTTACAGGATACATGAAGAAATTATTCTGAGAGAGGTACACAACAAGTTCCTATCAACACCACCTATGTATGGCCAAGGACACGAGGAACATATCCGACCATGAAGAAACGGCTTCTCAGCCACCAGTTCAAGGTCAGAGCTGCATCAGAGTTTCAGACTCCCTTAAGATACCTATTTTCCCTTTCTCAGAAATGAAATGATTCTCAGTATCTACAGGTAATATGCAAAACGGAACTCTCTCCTACCCCAATAGACAATTCTAATTAAGACTTACATAAGATGTTCAAGGTGTTCATCATTGGAAGTAATGGAGTTGAGGCTGAATGGGGCTTTGAGCAACCTGGTCTAACGAAAGGTGTCCCTGCCCATGGCAGGGGTTAGTTGGACTGGGTGATCTTTAAAGGTCTCTTTCAATTGATCATTTTATGATTCAATGATAAACCTCCCAGGTTTGATGTGGCAAGAGAATTACTTCTGAATAAAGGTTTGGTAGATCATCACTTCTAGTCTACGAGAGGGAATCTGATGCTCAAGATCAAAAGTGAAAAAGATCATATAAGGGGATGCCAAGAGAAAACTGATTTGGGGGAGGCTTGAGGTGGAGTTCACACTCCTTTGCATAAAATCAGAACTTTGGGCATGGTTCTATAAAATAGATGAGGTCTTTTGTCTGAGATCTTTGAGGAGCAGAATGGAAACGCTACCTGCTTGTACCATTCACAGAAAGAACAACTGAGGAAACAAGGGCACGACACTCCTCAGAGGTCTGTAGTTGCTCTGTGGCAAAGACAGGAGTAGCACAGAGGCATTCTGGGTTCTGTGCCAGAGTCTAGTCACTTCATGGTATAATATCTTTTTTCTTACTACAGTTTAATCATTTGAGCTGAAGTATTCCAAGTTGGAAAATCTGTTCATGGCTGAATTTGAAAACTTAAGGCAGAATGGTTCATATCTTTCTGAGCAGGCAGCTCTGGTACTCCCACATCTTAAAAGAGCATAGAATTTTGGCAGGGCATTTACTTGGGTCGAACCCTTTGCTTTCTCCTTTATCTCTATATTTTATGACGAGGAATTTAGAAGAATCTACAAGTTCATTACAGTTCTGCAAGTGGAGGGGTTAACCCACACTTCGGTGAACCACGGAGATACAGACTTAAGCACGGAATGATCACAGGTCTTTAGGAAAATACCATGTGATCTTGTTGTCTGGAGCTGACTCACAACACATGCACAGCATGAGCAGGGTAACCTTAAATCTGGCATTATGGTACTTACACATGCTTGGATTTGCAGGTTTAATAGCCTATGTGTAATATATATTTATCTGCATCTGTGTCTATGTACACAATATATGTGTTTAAGCTTTGCTATGGAAAAGCAGCCAACCTCTGTTTCAGTAGCAACTGGGAATTACACAGAACAGGGAAATAAAGCTGCAGAAGGATTGTTTTGATCTGAGATATTATTTCTGTTCTGATTTCTCTTTCCTTTTCCTCCTTTGCCTTAATCAAAACTGTTAACCCAAGATCATACCTCAGAGCTAAAGCAAGCTCATGGGGAATTTCTGATGTGTTCAAAAGGAGTGCAAAGAAGCAATTTTGCTTTATTTTGCAATGATTGTGGATGTTCTGTGCCAGGTCTGGTCCCTCCCCTAGGCTCAGAAAAATTATTTAAACAATCCTAATTGAGGAACACCAATTAACAGGCATAGGTAAGCTAGCATTAGTGTGCCAGCCTCTCCATGCATGAGATGAATCACTCCCTGGAACAGACCCAACCTAGAAATTGTGCTGCTCTGAGAGTTGTAATAAAATTATTTGAGTTTCCACATTCTAAAGTAACTCTTCGTCTCAGTGCTGATATGTGGACATGGCTAGCAGCAGCAATCCTGGTTGTAATAGGATTAAATTAAAGAGTAATAGGATTAAGTTAAGGAATGGAAAATGAAGCTTCCATAATAAATTTCCTGATGATGAGACTCAACCTGACAAGTAAAGCTTATCACCTGACACTGAATCACTCAGGAAATATACCATACAGAAATTTGATAAGAGAAGGGATTAAATCTAATGCCTCTTCTCTATATCAGAGTTTTAATGATTCCTATCTTCCTTGCAGGCTCGTGTAATTTAGCATGAAGAAAACAATTAAAAAGAACAAAAACTTTTGCAAGTTTACTTTTATAAATCATCCCCCTGGAGGAAAGGTGGACCTCTCCTGTTGTTGACTGAACAAAATAATCATGAGTTGAAAGAGAGGTTGGAGCAAAGCATAGTCCAAATGTTTATGCAATTCACTCACATTTGCAAGGGAAGAGGTCCTAGACTCTTAAATATTTCAGGCTATTCTATAAACCTGCTTTCAACTTAGGCAAATCCTTTTTACTTATTTTAAATGCCTTTGGAATACCTTTAGTTATTCGCATGTTGCTTCCTTGAAAACCAGAAAAGGATGATGTGTGTGGATGATTCAGCTGAAAAAAAAAGTCTTTTAAAGACTTTTTAACTGGCTGTTCTCATATTTCTGAGAGATAGTGCTTTGTTACTATTTGCATTACAGAAGTTCCTATAGCTTGACAAAATACTTACTCAGGAAAAGGTTAATCTAGGTCTAGGATTGTGAGTCCTAAATCAGAATTGTACCCAGCTGGCAGTGCATGGGATATTTCCCTCCTGTCTGCCAACTTTATCCATGGGGGAGGTAAAGAGTAGGCTTGCAGACTTCCTTTTGCCTTCAGAAATGCCTGAGGAGCAAGATAAAATACAGAACACATCTTCGCTTACTCACCATACCGGCTGCATTGCCTATGGATCGGTCAGCAGCCTGCACTCCACATAAAGCCTGGGGCACTTATGGGCACCTAAATGATGAGGAAGGATGACCATGGGCCTTCACACATAAGTAGACCAGGCTAAACCTTTTATTTATTTTCAGAATGTGCTCAAAACTGGTACCTGAGAGTGAATTTCATATTGAAGCAGTTTGGATTCGAGGAGAGCTTGGGCTGAGGAGATCAGTGAGGCACAGATAGGATGATTATGTGGCTTGAACTGACATCTCCTAAAACCTGTACCGGTATCTTAACCATGGGTCCTATTTCCCTTTTGAATAAGGGGGATTTTATTCACCAGGGCCAAGAATCACTTTATTCAATGGCAAGTGTATGAGTTGAACCTACTACAGTTTTTATTAGCTTAAAGCCATGACTTTTTGTTTCCTTGAAATTGGGTTGGTGATGTGAAGAAGCATAGAGTAAAAACAGCTATAGCTTCCTTGTTCTCTACTTTCTCCCTCTTTTTGTGAGGAAATGAAGGGCCTCTCCTTTTGTAGGCTGAAATTACCATCTGCCTTCTTCAGGAAGCCTTTTCACACTGGGGACACTAGGACAGGCATGTGGACATTGTTGTTTCTAGGGATGCGTTTGTGAGGCTGGACATGATGGCCACTGCCTTGTCCTTGGGCAGATCAGCCACACAGACAGGTCAGTTCTGATTTGGATCATCAGCAGCAAGGAGACAGCTTTGGGAGACAGTGAGCGATTCAAAAGGACGTGATGAACTTCCCACTGCTGTTGTAGAGTCAAACATTTTTTCATCTCCTCCTGTGTTAGGCATAGATAATAAGTTTGAATGGTAGATGTAACATGGGTAAAACTGGTTACAAACTTCCATTTTCCCATGAATCTGTCAGAAAAAATTTCTGAAGTGCCAAGGAGTTCCTGATACCTTCTGCTCTCTGAGAGCAGTAGAGCAGTACATCAGAAGTGCCCTGTCTGCTTGACAAACAGACCTAATGTTATTTGAATTTATATCAACCAAAGAGCAATTATGAGTGTTCTGGCTTGGTAGATGTGAAGTCCAGATAGGTAACTGGCTTGAATTGGAGAACTGTAAGCGTTGCATCATAAAACAATTTCCTAAGTCACCGATAGCAACTAAATTTGAACAGCTTCTTTATGCTGCCAGGCAAATCCAGGAAGGTAACACGGCAAGGCAGTGGAGCGAAAGAAAAATCAATTTTCATTTAACTCTGGTGGGAGTTAACTGGAGTGTGAAAATTTGGTGGTCAATTCCTGCTATAGAAGGAAACTGTTCTCGTTGTCCTGAGGGGCAGAATTGTGGAAACAGCTGATTTTTGTATTCACAGCCTAAGTGAAAAATCACTAAAATTAGTTTATTTGGGTTTGATCAAGAGCAAAGAGACAAACAACAGCCTAACAGTAAAACCAAACGGCTTTCATATCAATTGGAGCAGTTAAATACTTTTTTTTAAGAGTTGAGAAAATACATTTAGGGATGGGCTCAAAAACTTTGTTTCCGTAAAAAAAAAAAATCCAAATGTTCCATTAAAAAAAAAAAAAAAGGTGGAAACGGGATTTGACACTTTTAGTTGCTGAGAGCATCTGAATTCGTAATTTGTAACAAACTGATCGAAACATTTCATACCACTCTGCTCAAGAAAGTCGGTAGTGGAGCTACAAGCTGCACAGGGACAGGTTTCTGTATGTCAGAATAGGGACTGCTAAACAATCCTTCCACCTCACATGACAAAAAAGAAAATGTCCATGAAACTGGAAGCAGCAGTACAAAGGAGACAGGCCTATAAAAGATGAATGAGCACTGGCAAGGTGGTGCTTTCCTCATGATGTGAGTAGTCATGAAGAGCAAGTCTGTCCCAGGGTTGTCAGGTTTCACCTGTGTGTTTGAAGTGAGCTGATGTGAATGGAAGGGCTCTCCTGGGTGTGGAGGGCTATGGATTGAGCTGAGCTGCATGTTCAGCATGTGTGGTGCTGCATGACCCCCTACCATGAGCCAGGTGGCTGCAGTGGAGCAGTCTGCCAGCCTGCCCGTTCTCTGCTTGTGTGGTTGACAAAGGCTCTTCCTTCCAATGGGAAGGACCTTGTTGAATTTCAGGAGGTTGCTGTTGTTGCCTTCCTTCAGCCTGTCGAGGTCCCTCAGAACAGCAGTCCTGCTTCATTTTGATTTTGTACCCAGTGTAGTGAAAAGAGAAGGCAGATGAAGAAATAGAGATGTTGTTTTTTCTGCTTTTCTCTTTTGTTCCTTGAGCTGCAAAGAGGTTTCTTTTGGGGACAAAATCAAGAAGCATTTACTAAAAAAGTGTAATTCAGGGGAAAACTGATTAGTAAGCTCCACTTGAGTGAGTAGGTAAGCAACAATAAATCTATGGACAGGAAAAAAAGGATGCAGAATTTAAAAAAGCTTTCAGTGAATGTAAACCAAGGTTAGCCTTCTCTTAAAAATACTTAACTTGGGATACTTTTTAAAAAAAACATAATCTAAGTGTCATGGACATTTGGACCTAAGCCTGTTTCTTCTGGTCAGAATGAGAGCAAAGCTGTGACGTGCCCAGGAGTGATGAGATCAATGTTCCTGGCACACTTTGATACAGAGTTACATTGAGCTGGTTAACCAAAAAAAGGCAGGGAGTCTTGACTTCAAAAGCCATGAGTCTGGCTAATTATAGCAGCCTAACACAAGCATGCAATTGCTCTTCTGTGAAGATATGCTGATGCCTACTAATAATCTCATTCTTGGGATGTCTGAACTTGGGAATGGCTGCTCAAAACTGGCTATGAAATGGGTGGTGTCTGGAACGAATGGAACTCAGTCACACTTGATGAGATAAATTATGGCATAACAGTTTTCAGCTCCTAAAATGGGGAAGACTGGCATTTTGCAGTAGAGAACGTGTTCCTTCTTTTTTCCAATGCCATCGCTCTGTGACAAATGAGTGCCAACTTGGTAAGAATCAGTAATATCCATTCACAAAGAGTTCCAATCCAAGTGTTACTGTGTATGAGAGGAGAAAATGCCACATTCCTTGAATAGAAGGTGTACTTCTTTCCATTGGAACACAAAGTGTTGCCAAACAAGAGCTCTTCCCTATTCCCATGACCTACTTTTATCAAGATAAATAACCAAATGAAAATTCTTAGAATTCAAAAGGGACAGGCAGGCTCAGGTACTTGGAATATTTGGCGGCGTAGAACAGTGAGAATTATTTCTGAACAGACCTGGACATAGTAAACCATGCCTTTTAACGTTGAATAATCTCCTCAGAAGACTTGAGCATGGGACCAGTGTGTCTGGCTCTGTGTTGCCAGCATTAGTTACGCATCAGAGAGGATAGCCAGGCTATCCTTGTATCCCAGCACAGCAACCTGGCTTCTGCTGCGCAGCTGTGCTCCCTGCATCCTAGCGCTCCCTCCTGGTTTAGCTTCTTTGGAGTACTGGGTGCTGTGATTTATAGGCATTTTCAGCCTTCAGTAGATTAACTGGGTGCTCATCTGGTCCATAACTGTAGGATTATGAACAAGAAATTTATAGCATTTGCATGGTGTGCTCTCAGAATGAAGGTGAAGATTGAGTCTGGAGGCTGCCTCTGCCTCCTTTGAGCCTGTGGAGACAACGTGACAGCACACACATACTTTCTGCTTGTTGAGTGTAGGTGCAGCTTGTGGCCGTCAGCACGGCTGGGTAATGCAGAGTGAAGCACAGCTTGGGCCTAGGTACTGATTGCATCAAGGGCTTTCAAGGAGCAGCTCTTTAGATCAGCTGATTCCCTCATTAGCTCAGCCAGTGGTTTTCAGCAGGAGCAGCTCAGCAGCCTTTGTAAGCATTGACAGGAATGTTTCTTCCTCCTTGCAGGGAAGAATGTAAGATAATGTGTTATCATTCAATGTAAAAGCTAGATTTTTTTCCCTCCACATTAAGAAGCTATAATTGTGATGTGATTTAAGTCAGCCTTAGGAATGCTGATTAAATGCAAATAAAGAAGAGAAGGATATATTCCATGCAACCCATACTTGCAGATGTTGCTAATACAGTTTATGTGGGAAATTTCAATGCAAGAGTAACTATAGTTCATCTACCATCCATAACTTTTAATTGTGGTTGTAACTATTCCCTTGCAAATGTGTATATTGCTCATAAACTGGAAGCATCTATGCTAAAGACCACTAAATTGATGAGTTGATGTACACACACAGGAGATTCAAATTACAGTTGCTGCATAATTGAAATACCTATACATATACGGAGCTAGATATAATGGCAGATAGTGCATTTATGAATAACCATTGTATTGCTATTCAACTTATTCCTTGACTCTTCGTAAAGTTTATAGATGTGAAACAAATTTGCTTCACTAGACGGTTGATATTGCATAGTTCAGTTTGAAATTGGGGTGGAGGAAGGGGTGGGGGGAAGGATTAAAAGAAAGTCCAGCAACAACAACAATCAGAATCATTATGGTTGGAAAAGACCTCTAAGATAATCAAGTCCAACCATTAACCCAGCACTTCTGTGTTCACCACTAAACCATATCCCCAAGTACCACATCCACATGCCTTTTGAACATTTCCAGGGGTGATGCCACCACTTTCCCTGAGAAGCCTGTTCCAATGTCTGACCACTCTTTCAATAAAGAAATTTTCCCTAATATCCAATCCAAACCTTCTTCCCTGGTGTAGCTTTTTTTATTTTGGAGAGAGCAGCACATCCCTCTAGCCAGGCCTGTGGGGCTGAAGCCTACCCAGGGCACAAGAAAGCTGAAGTGCTTAAAGCAGACATTTTGTGGTCACATTATACTGACAGAAAGAACCCAGCGTTCCTCCCCTTCCACAGAATCCACCCCCACTGCCTTCTAGTCCTTCTCTAGGCAGCCATGCCCTGCCTGGCCTCTGGCAACTCCCCCTCCTCCATGCTCCCTCCCTCCTTCCCGCACCACTGCATGAATAGCCCACTTGGCAGGGCTCCAAGCTCATCAAGAGGCAGGATTTTGGGTTTGTGATCTTTTAAAAAAAATTTTTACAGTTCTTATGATCTCTCTTTCTAAGCTTTTAAGGATAACATTTTTTATCACTGAACCATACATTTTCCATATAAGTTTGTAGGTTACAGGCAATAGTTACATACTGTATTGTATAGTGTAGTCTGTTCTCTAACTATTGTATTGCAATAGCTATTAGCACACTTACTTTCATCCTTTTTTACAATCCATAGCACCAGTCACAAGAGCAAGTAGTTGTAAGATTTACTGTCTGTGAGCACATCTTAATCTAAAATACCCCTGTGATTTGTTACAGAGACATTTTAAACCCTAATGTATTAATGTCTACAGTAATGCTGTTTTAATGCTAATGGCCCTATTATTCAATTAAGAAAAATATATGTTTTCTCATTCTGCCCTTATGTTCGAGGTCTTACATTTATTTCTGTTCTGCTGGAGTTTTGTGCATGTGATGTATCCCCCCATAATCAGTAGTGGGAAAAGAACAAGTTGTCTTGTAGAAGAGATAGTGATGATTGTTTTTAGCAGGGCTGAAGGGTTAATGAGGATGTCGGAGGTCTGTGCTCAGGCCAGACAAAGGGACTCCAAAGACATACCTCATGAGAGAATGATTTTCACATCCTATCCAAGACAGACACTTTAAAATTCCTCACCCAATACAGTACCATGAGGCTGCTATATAAAATGTGAGTGATACACTGATAGGTCTCTCTTTCCTCCTGTGTTTTAGGCACTTACACCTGTACTTTGTGAGTAGGCTTTTGGCCTGTTAGGCACTCTGTGAGAGCATGTGCTGATCTGATCAGGCCTCTCAGGGGTCTCTGTGCTCCTTTGCTTAATTTTTGTGTCTGGCTTGAGTAGAAACACGTGCCAGTGTACTGAGAGGGGGAATATGCAGAATTCTGTGCAGCTGGGGAACTTCACAATCCAAACAGAGCAGGTGAGCTGCATCTCTCCAATACACCCGTAACAAGAGCTGCCCTGTTGAGAATGGTAAGGTGATTTTGGGAAAGTCAGCACTAAGGCTGGTTGTAAACTGTTTCTCACTTTAGCTTTACAGTGGGCATAGTCATTGTGCAATATTGCTCACTACAGGAACATTGGCATTTGCATTTATAAAATTCGACTGGAATGTCTCTTCACTTGGAAGACATCTAAATGCCTCTAGTCAGCACACAGGAAAATAACTCTGAAGGGTGAACCAGGGAGCAAGAGCAGGTTTACTGTCCAATAGTTGATGGAAAAAGGTATGTCATGGTCTGCTTTGAACATTTTGAGAGTTGTCAAGAGCAATCCTGGGAAGGGAAAACATTCCTACTGTTGCACTGTGCTCCAGATGCCTGTTAAAGACTCTGTGTTACACAAAGGATATTCCTTAGGGTGGCTCTTGTGACAGGGAACTCCCAAATCCAGCTCCTGGGGGTTGCCTGGTAGCACAGCATGCAGTCAGAGGATATGAGGGTTGTTTTGACACATGCTTGCATGGACTGGAGTCAGCCAGATGTCCAGGATCCCACAGCATTATGGTCTTTAGAGCCACTTACAAATTAAGGGAGTCTGGTATGATGGATGGGAATGGATACTCCAAAACTGTTCTTCAAACTAAAATATCATCTCAGTGCTGTGCACAGCCCATAAATCATCACAGCTTTCTCCAGCTATTAATTTCTTGAAGACGTCCACTAACTTTTTAGGGGAAATGCTGCTAAAGAGATTTTCCACACCAGTGGCCAGACCTTAGCTGGTACCTTCTAAATCAGATGAATGTGTTGCCTCCTATGTGCTCCCTTTCTAGGATAAAATCCAAAGTGATTTCTCTTCTATGAAATGATCAAGAAACTGCAAGAGAACATCTCTTTGGACATGGCTGGCTAGCCATGGTTGAAAGCAAGCCCAGAGCTGTGCCAACATGTGCAGGCAGTGTCATTGCATAGCCCACAGCCTACGTGGTCTTTCCCTATGCAGAACATGTAAAGATGAGCAGAGTTGTCCTGACTCTGGGACCACACCAGAGCCCACACAGCATGAGTAACCCTGCCAGGGTAGCCAGGTTGTCTGCACATTGCAGAGGTGCTTACACCACTGTTTGCCTGAGGTGAAAGCTAAAATAACTCCCAGTTTTGGAGTAAGGGCACCTTTTCCATTTTGCAGCATGTGCAATGAAAGAAAGATCTTGTTACTCCCATTAAAGGTTTTTGCTGACTTGAGCAGTCCTTTGCACCTACAAAGGTTAAAAGAGTAGTTCTGGCTGCCAGATCTAATAGCAAGGGCAAAATGAAATGCTTTACAGAATTACAGGATAAATCAGTGCAGATATCTAATTTTCGTTGAGAATGAGAGCTGTAGGAGTTTACAACTTCACCTGTGAAAATTCTCTCCTTAAATGTTAGCTGAATGTATTTTTCAGGCATTCACAATGTTTTAACTAAAATGCAAAATCGTTATTTGGACAACATTTTATACAATAATTAAATTTGCTATTATTCATTTTAGTGCAGGTATGGATAGAGAAACCCTAACCCACACCCTTACTGACTCAACTGATCTGCCTACTTATATTGACATATTTTAAATCGGTAAAGCAGCTCCTGAAGTTTAATTCTGTCAATTTCCATGGAAAATTCATATGTTATATGCATTGCAGTCTATTTTATCTTTTGTATCACAAAATTGTTTTTACTAATGGATGCTTTGCAAGTCAATAAAACCCAACCAACTTGACTTCCCAATCCTCTGCTGAATATGCTGTCAGTTAGGAATAAGACCAAATCAATTTTACTTGCAAATTGGACAGATTTGATGTGGAGTCATTGATCAAGTACAGAGACTCCAAGACTTGGGCTTTTTAAAGAGAGGAATTATATTTCAAATTTTATAATGCCTTTTAAACATGCAGTGATCACTGCACTGTAAATAAACAAGCAACTATAACTACTTGGTTATTTCTCCCCTGAATTCTTGGCAAATAAAAGAGGGAAGAAGTGATTTTATGTAACACATATTCTGTGTTACACTCTTGGCAGCATGCAACACAGCTGCTTATTTTCTGCTTCTTAATTTCTACAGCATTTTTACTCAAAAAATGACCGTGTTTTTGCTGCAAGCACATTATCTAGAAATCTGGCTTCCAGGTTACTGCTCGGTGCAAGCTTCTGTTTTATTCTGTGAGCTGGTAGCTTAAGAGGCTGAGCTTGGTGAAAAACAACAGCACTTATCTGAACTGTGGACTCCAGGGGACACTTAACATCAAGGCTTTTGTTGCTGGCAGCACAAAAGGAGCTGCTTTAATGAGCTTTAAAGTCACATTAGAATGCCATAAAAATCAAAGTTCTCACAGAGTGTACTTAGCAAGATCTGCTCCCTGGATAGACCCATGGTTAAGAAATTCCAAAATGGAGTTCAGGTAAAAAATATTTTGTCATGTAGTTCCTCTACTAATTATTTCCATTTTCCAACTACTAGTCCCTGGCACTATAATAATGCTGAGAAAGAAGTTAATAGGGAATGATTTATCAGTGGACTTCATTGGTTTTAGGTGTTGGTTGTTAATGATTTTCTCAGAATTCATTCAGTATTTAAAATCCATAGATGAGTAATTCCAGAGTGATATTTGGTCTCTAATTAGTTGGCAAAGAACTGATTGTGCCTCCTGGATGCAACTGATGGATGAGTTTAAACAGATGTGTGTGGCATGTGGCTGGCTTATTCTCTCATTGGATGCATTTAATAGGATAATTGTGTTCCGGTATAAGAAACTGCATTTAATTTAAAGGTTATGGCAGAGTCCTCTGATCTTAGCTACAGTGGGAAACATCCGTGTCAGTGGGGACGTGTCATCTGTGATCAAAATTGACTATTGAAATGCTAGATAAACAGCCCCCTGTTTTCACATTTTCTGTTACTTTCTCTTCAGATGGGCTGAGACTTCATGGTCAGGCTGAAAATTAGCTTTTTGTGATGTGCATCTCTAGTCTGGTTAAAGGGAAGAGGCCAGTGAAAGACAGAGTCCCTCAGAGAGGGTGTCACGGCTCTGCTCTTCCTGCCTCTTGCACAGGAGGAAGAAGTGGAAGTTGCTGACACTGGGAGCTGACCTTGCACACGCATCTTGCGGGCACCAAGGTGTGCTGGGGAAACTGCAGGAAAAGCTTTATTTTAGAAACTGTCCTTTGAGACCCCCGAGCTGCCCTGTGTTACTGCAGCGAGCAGTGTGCAGGTGAGTGGTGTGCTGGCAGAAATGCCTCCTGGAAGAATACGCAACTTGTGGCTGCTATGTTTGGAACAGTCAAAAACCATTGAGAAAGAAGCTCCTCCCAGCTGCTCTCTGAGCTGTTGTTTTGCATTCGTTTGTACACTGAGAAACCAGCTGAGGGAAGGCTTGCGGACACCGCCAGGGTGGAAGAAATGAACATTTTTGGCTTTTTAAATAATAAAGCAGGAAAGATAAGTCAAAATTTCAATTCTTTTTAAGAGGCCAGGACATGCTTCCTGTCTAAGCAACTTTGCTGATGCCAGGTTGATGATATTGCACATGGATTAGAGGCACTTGTTTTCCCTTGAACTCTTCATAGCCTCCCTGCCTCCATTTCTCCCCATTTCCCTCACACACACACTGCTTGTCCATACATGGAGCAAATCAGTCAATAATACCTGACTTTAGGCTTGCCAATTTATTAAAAATAAGAGTCATCCCAGTGCCAAAACCCAGGACAACATGAAAACCTCAAATTTTATTTTGGGGGTCTTGGATCGTGTGTGGTTTACTTGAGCTTCCTCCTGTAGAGCAGACGCAGAATGACAGCACCAGAAACTTGTATCGCATAGCACATGAACTGAATCAGTTGTCTCTTGTCCAGGGTCTGTGGTTATCCATGCTTTCAAGTAGCTGCTGGGAGAGCAAAGCAATAACAAGTGAGGAAGAAGGTCCAGGTGCAAAGATTGGGGCTGCAGAGCCATGCCATGCACCCATATCTGCTTCCCCAGTTCTCCTGCAGATAACATAATGTAGCTGTTATTTCTCCTGCCCCTAATTCCCAATAATCATTACACCAGCCACAGCGTACCTGATGTCGTGAGTGCTGGTAGCCAGCCTGTGCTTCAGTCTACTTCACAGTCTGCTGATTTCAGCGTAGCCCAGTGAGTGCCAGACCTTGCAGTTCGCCATGTTGAACCTCATGAGGATCCCATGGGCCCACGTCTTGAGCTTGTCCAGGTCCCTCTTGATGACATCTCATTCCTCAGGCACGCCAGCCTCACCACTCAGCTTGGTGTTGTCTGCAGACTTGCTAAGGGTGCACTCGATTCCACTGCCTGTGTCAGCGATGAAGACATTGAAGACTGGTCCTAGTACAGACCCTTGAGGGGCACTACTCATCACTGATGTCCATTGGGACTCTGAGCCATTGACCATTACCCTCACCCACCAAACAGTCCTCCCATCAAACCCATGTCGCTCCAATTTAGAGAGAAAGAATGTTGTCAAAGGCCTTACAGAAGTCCGGAGACATGATGTCTGCAGCTCTTCCACTGTCCATAGATGTAGTCTCTTTGTCAGTCTACGTGTGTAGGCTCATGTCAGATAGGGTTCTCAAGAACCCAGCTCAGTGCTACTGAGGATAGTAGAAATTGTCTATCCATCTGTCATTATCTAAATACCTTAAAAACTCATTAACTAATTGAGTTTCCACTCTGTTTGTCAGGGATGAATTCAACTCATTGCCCTGAGGTAAGTTTTCCTCCTGTTGTTTATGTGGCTGTAAACATTCAGCTCAACATGACATCAGCTCTCGTTCCTCAACAACTGCAGTAAGATTTATGACAGTGTTTCCAGCAGCATGTTTCTTCTGCTGTTAAAAATGAGACAGAGAAGATGAGTACGTCAAAGGCATGCCCTCATCTAGCACAAGGCAACAAACTTTACATAAAGCAGCACATCATTTTTGTCTTCCATTTGCTGCTGATGTGTTCTTTAATGTGGCAGCAGCTGTGACAGGAGCAGTGACCTGACCTGTAACCTCCAGTCAGTGCTGGCAAATTCTGCAGAAATGCTGTGGGATGATGGACATGCAGTCTCATTAGGCAAAAGAGCATGCTCTAAGAAGCCTTACTTACAGGGTTTAATTTGACTGCGTAGATGAGGGATTTCAACACAGTTGGCCTATTGCCATGTCTCTTTCCTCTCACTTGTGTGAAGGAGCTTCATTTACTTTGACAATGGTATCTGCTTTGCCAGTGTATCTCCCTCATGCTTTTCCATGTGCTGGCCCACAATGGCTTGCTGATGCTCTCCTTCATCTTACCCCTGCACCAGATAACTGTAAGTTAAATGACTTCACTCATGGGTCTTTTTGGCTGTACATGAAATGTAAATCCCCTGTTCCAGATAGGAGATGAGATCACTGCAGTAGAGAACCAATTTATCCCAAGCTGTGACTTCAGATAAGGAGAAAGTATTTAAATTTGGCATTACAGGAGTGAGAAAATAAGAATGAAGAGAGTTCAGTGCAAACTCTATCAGTGGAGTTCATAACTAAGTGAAGTCAAAGCAAATAATGAGGCAGCCAACCTTATGTCTTGAAGACCATCAAGTCAAGAATATGGCAAATGAGGGGCAGGAAGGAGGTATCTGAAGACAAGAAATAGAGATCAGAGGGGACGTTCAGAGACAAGCTTCACACCTTGCTGAAATGCGATCAGTGTAGTTGCTTAAAGGTGAAGAGTGCTGATCACAATGAGTTGGTGGGGTTAACACATGATCACAATTTGTTTCTCCCTATTTTAAGAAAGCATAAGACCTCTTCAGCACAAAACTGAGGCATTTTTAGGTGTGAAGGAAGAGTGCCATCTTTTCAATCGAAAACTACTGCTTCTACTAGGTAGGTTTTCTGTCCAGCTCCTGATATGGCTTCATATTCAGGGAATAATTTGAGGTACTCCACACAGGGCTTTGTGTATTGGGAATTGTGGAGTTTCCCATTGACTGCCAGGGATCAAAGGGATCAAAATATATTTATTTTGCACTTTTTTAACTTCTTTTACTTATTAACAATGTTCTTTAAATCAAAGTCATCAGTTACTTCCACACATGTGTTGAAAAAAATCCGTATTTAAATGCTTTGTCATCAAGCAACTTTCAGTTTACTGGCTTGGAAATGATGAAAAAGAGACACATCAATTTTCAGTATTAGGCGTGTTATGACAATTTTTCTTTCTTCCATGTTCCCTGTGACAGCTTTTCAGATAAGCATCAATCAATTGATGTTTTCCGACTTCAAAGGCAGTGTTTGGCCTATGACATCACAGACCTGTTCGTCAAGCAAGATATCCTCAAGAGACAAGGTAACATTTAGATGCTGTGACTTCCCTGGTAAATATACTTGCTCAATAAACAATGCAAGTAAATAGCGTCATGCTTGGAGCTTCCTAAAAGCCAAAACTATAAATTACTAGTAACCTTTGGCAAAGCTTAATTTATGCATTCCCATTCATGCAACAGTCATGTCTGACTGGATCTGTTTACAAGTGATCTCAGACTAATTTCTTCTTCAATTTCACTGATGCATGCAGTAATGATCTCTATTTTTGCTAGTGAGTGTAGAAGGTGAATCAGCTCCATATTATTCTCAATCTTGCCTCCCACCCTTGGGTTAATTATGCCCTAGAGGGAAATGAAGGTAGGGACTGGGATTGAACAGAAGCATTTTATTCCCAGCTTCAGGTAGGTATATACAGATATATTCCTTGAAATGCAAATTTATACCACTTTTTCCTGATGAAGTATCTGCAAAAAAAAAAAAACCAACCCGCAAAAAAACCAAACCAAAAACTTTAGGTGAGGTAAAGAAATAATCTCCCATAATATTTACTCCCATGTTGTATTTTCTGAGGAAAAGCAATAGTTAGAACATTTTAGAAAGGAAAAATTACTGGAAGTTCCAGACCTCTGCCAAGACAAGCAGTTGGAAATCTTGGTCTCTACCTCCACAGTACCCCAGGATAAGGGAGATCCAAATGACAGCAAAAGCAAAACATATAAGAACCTTCCATGTAGGTCACACAGGACTTTTCCTGTATAACTCTTCCAATCAGCATCATTTAATTCCATTTTAATCTTTTGATTAATACAGTAAGATGCATTCTTTTACCCTAAATCTTATCTGAATAAAACATAGGTACCTGGTTAAGATAGGGGAGCGCCATTCCCAGGAAGAGGTGAACATTGTTAGCAAGAGTGGGACTGCTCTGGGTGTGTTGAGCTTACCATTCTTTGGGTCTGCTGGATGCTCTTCAACAGCACTGCAAGGGCCAGGCTGTAGGTTGTTGGTCCTGTGCCAAACCTAGGGTGAGTTTTCCCTTGTCCTTTCTCATCTATAGCTCGTAGCTGGAGAGTAGGGAGAAGCGATGAAACTCTGGGATCACTCTGAACATGCCACACTGTGCCATATATTTGAACAGGGAAAGCCTATGGAAAATTTCTAGGAGTTGTAAGATTTTGTCCTCTGCTGGTGATACAATTGCCTTTAACCACCTTCAGTCTAGCTGTGCAAGCCCTTCAGGGAGTGATAATTTATAACTAACACATTTTAGAAACCTATGAAAAAAGACCTAAAATAGAAATTTCATCTACAATGCCCCTTTTTTAGTGTCAAAATGTTAGAAGGATTCAATCAGTTCCTTGTTGGAGAGGTGAAATCTCATTTTTCTAGTCCAGTAGAAACACAAGATATTAAACCTTATGTTGTCACTGATGCAGGACTTTTTCCTACATCCATTATTTCCAGATCAATGTAAGAGGTGGTTGGGCTGGATGTTTGAGGCTACTGAGTAGTTTTATATGGTGACCATCAAAATCCTGAGAGAGTGTTTTCATATGCATGGGAAGTACCTGAAGCTGCATGTCCACCACAGACTCTTGCCCACTTAATTACATTTCTGAACTGTTTTACGATTTGTAATTCTTTGGTCTTGACTATTCTTGGACAATTCCTGGAACGGAATTGAGGAGGAGGCAGCAAACCTCCCTTGCATCTCCTATTAGCATGTTGCCAGCTGTATTTTAGAGGTGAGAAGTGAGATACGTATGCCTGGAGAAATTGAATGGTGGGTTGCTGGAACAGACTGTTCAAAACTTGTATTTGTACAGGGAAATGTCTTGATGGATACTCCCTGGTGAAGGGCAACTTAGACTGATCCCCATGCTAATGAGTTACTCAGTGCTAAGATTCAGACAAGTTTGGTACCATTATTTCCACTCCCCTTTCAAAAACACTTTTAAAAGGTGAGCCTGATCTGACCAAATGGAAACACCTACACATATGATCTCATAATCTAATCTACTTTAGTAATCAATGGAAAAGTAATGGACACTTCAGCTTATTCCAAAATAGATACTGAAAATATGCCAGATGTGTCATAACTTACAAGTGAATGTTTCTTCCTGTAGAATAGAAAGAGAACCAATGGGAAATATTTCAGATACAGATATTGATACTATGGATTTTAAGGCTAGATTAAGATCCTTGGACCTTAGTGCTCAGCAAGACCTTTGGAACTGAGATTTACTTTTGGGTTTCTTCTTATTTTTTTTATTATGCAGTCTGAAATTGTGGTTGTGAACTTTTACAAAGGAAGGCAAAAGAGTTTAAAGCACTTTGAGCACAAAAGTTGCATAATACTACTATATTAATGGTTATAATGGCTTATAATTAACCTCTCCACCATGCAGTGCCTGTAATACCTACTGTATTCATTGTAGTGCTTGAAACTGAGGTGAAATGCTGTCTGTAGACATATTTTCTTCACCTTCTTCTCTGTGATTCAGAAGTATTCACAAAACGACATGAGACATGGCAGATGACATTCTCCTCAAAATTTTCTTGGTGCTAGTATAGACAAGTAAGGGGTAACAAGAATGGAATTGGAAGAATTATGTCAATACAAACCTGCGTGTTCAAGATCAGAATTCGACTCTTTTTATTTCTTCTGAACAGACAGGCCCCTAATTAGGCAAGTTCTTTTGCAGTAATACTGGTGGGAATAGTATTGAGGATTGGTTAAATTTCTCAGTAGCTTTCTTACCAGCACCCTCATTCTTGGATCTGTTGAAAGTAATGTTAATCGATGCACTTTCCTGCACTTACTGTAATAACCCTTTTTTACTAAAAAATTCTTCTTACTCAGAAATGCCAGCAGAAAATAATGTCCATGAGTGAGCTATATATTTGAAAACTGAAAGAACAGCCTCACAACACAACAGAACAGACATGGGACTTTGAATGAAATCCAATTTTTCCTTCCAAGCTAATGTTCTGTTTATTATCTAGAGCAGTGAGTGCTTAGAGATCTTTTGCAGACATCCAAACTGAAAAACAGCAGAGTGATTCAGACATCAGAGGACGCACAATACAACAGCAAATACTGATACACTAATTGCTGTGCTGCTCTTGGGTTAATTGAAAAAAATCTGTCACTATTTATTCCTCTACGACTAATATCTAGCTTACAGGCAAGCTCTATTAGTGGCTGCTTTAAAAATTAATTGACCATATCACATTATTGAGAAAAAGCTGCAGTCAAAAGAGTTGCATGAAATTTCTCATTGTATTTCTCTGTAAAACCAGCAAGGATAAATCACTAAGGACTCTTAAGGCCTTTTCACACTTCAGTTGCATCAAAATAGAAAGACATAGGAATACAGTAACATTTAATGGAGTGACGTGTTCATACTAATTCTTACACTGAAAACAGCTAAAACATTTCATGATCACAAAAATCCTAATCAGACCAGGAACCAAAATGTTGGATGACCTGAAGATCCATAGAAAACTCGTGCTTCCATTTGTCATCCTTAGCAGCTGGGTCTGACTTGGTCATGCCTTCCTTTGTAGAGGAAGAACTTCTGACTTGCTTGGATGGATATTGCTTCTTCCATCATCTCCATTCTTAAATACCTGCTTCACTCATGGCTTGAAGGACCTCTTGAGTCCTGTGGTCCGAAGGCTGAGTTGGTGAAGCCCAGCCCTTCTGTGCCTGTCAAGCCCTCTGTGATTCAGTGCAGCATCAGACTGCAGGGGCTTCAGAGGAAGAGTTATGCAAACCAGTAAATTCCATATGCTGGCAAAGATGTGAATGGAACTGCTAACCTAGCACTGCCCCCGGCTCTAGTGCCTAAGCATTGTGCTTTTTCATAGAGGAATGTGAATTCTCCTGGAACTCAGAGAGCAATGAAAATGGGAAAGCATGCAGAATCGTAACAAACAAAGCTCAGAGGAGCACAACAGGAGAGTTGTTAAAGCCATCTGTGAAGGTTAGTATTCTGCCTCTTGGTCATGCTCTGCTCTCAAATATGCAGCAAATAGAAGACACCCCATTAATTTTGGGTTTACACCAGCACATATACCAACTTCTGGGAAATTTTCAAAACCACTTTATTATATTGGTCCCTCCACAAGTAAAAGTCAAGTGTTTGAATTTGTGTGTATTTTATCTCTTGGAAGGTTTTCTGTGCTTATTTCTCATGTTTAAGAAAGACTTCCATCCAGCAAACTCCTCAAAGATTTGCTTCAGCTCCCTCTGAGGTGCAGACAATATTAACAACATGTGAGTTACAACTGGATTATTGATAGTTCAAGAAATATCAGTTGTTATATCAAAAAGAAATTAGCCATTTGGGCAGTTTCAGCCCTGTTAATGTTTCTCTAATCTAAGCCATAATTGCAATCCCCTAAGCAACTCAATACTATAACAAGCAAACCCAAATGCGTTCAGATCTATCTTGCATATTACACTGATCCAGTTCCAAAGCAGTTATTCTCATTAACAGAAATAATACTATTAATCTGAATGCTTTTCATGTCCTTGTGAGATACCCTTTCTGATATATCCCAGTCTTTGTCTGCAGAAAAGGAAAGAAGAAAAGATTGCTTTCCTAATTAAAGTGGCCTGGTCAGAACAGAGTCGATAGCAAAAGTCCAATTAACGGCAAGAGAGGCAATACTGAATTAAGGCTCTTTGAGAGACCAGCAGAAATTCAGGTCATGTTGCCCTCTCATTCCTACCAGTCTGTTTTAGAATTTTTAAGTAGTCATTGTCATAGAATTCTCTTTGGTGTCCAATGAATGGAGGGAAATTGCCTATGTATTAAAGCAGTACTCATCCTATTTTGGAGTCTACAGGTCCCTTTTTGCTGTCCTTGTTCTGCTTCAGCTTTTGTAGCTTTACTATGGGCATAATATTTAGTCACCTTTCAGGAGTGTTGTGCTTTCCAACAAGGTGACCCACAAGATGTACTGGTGCCTGGGACTATCCCAGCCCAGGGACAGGACTTTCTTTTTGTTAAACTTTGTGAGGTTTCTGTTGTCCCATTTCCCTAGTCTTTCAAGATCTTTCTATGAATGGCAGTGCAACTGCTGGTGTTATCAGCAACTTCTCCCACTTTATCTGCAGATTGCTCAGGGTACAGCCTGTCCCATCATCCAGGTCATTGATGGGCATGTTAAACAGCGTTATCCCCAGTGTCCATCCCTGAGGTACACCACTAGTGACTGCTCTCCAGCTGGGTGTTGTGATGCTTGTCTGAACCATCTGAGCTCAGTTCAGCCAGTTTTCAACCCACCTCACCACCCATTTATCCAGCCTCTACTTCACCGGTTTGCCTATGAAGATGTTATGAGGGTCATTCCTGAGAATCTAACTAAAGCAGTGTCAATTTCTTCACCCCATCCACCAAGGTAGTAATTTCGTCAAATAAGGCTGTCGGATTTGCAAAGCAGGATTTCCTCTTCCTAAATCCAGGCTAATTACTCCTATAATCTCAATTTTCATTCATATGTGTGTTTGGAAGTGGTTTCCAGGAATATGATGCATTTGTTACTATTCTGTCACAGAACATGCATGGTGAATGTGAAGTTTTTATCTATAAATACTTATTTATGCATATAAACGTGTATATACACAAAGGGGAATCAGAACACACAAATCTGCAAAGCCGTAGGTGGTAAAAATACTAAATAGTCATGGGAAGAGTTTGAAAGTAGGAATTTGTAAGAGAAAAATTGCTGATGCACACGTAGGGCTATAAGGTGCTATATATAGTTACTCTCCTGCTTAAATTTACATGGCTCTATTTGTTCTATCTTCTGCTTTGCTAGATAAACTCAAGGAGGAGCCTGAAAGTCATCTCCTAACAACTGATTTCAGCTCTCTGGAGAGGCCCACGGCTAAAAAATACCCTGCTCACGTATCTTGACACTGAAGTGTTTGTACTTAAAGGAAAGAATAATAGCTGCAAGGTCTGTCTTTCTTCCTTTCCTCAGCACAAGAAAGGATTCCTTCAGCAGTGTATTCTTTCCCCTTGTCTGATCAATGAACTCCCCTATCTGTTATCTGTGGTTTTTGCCCATTAATCTCTTATCCACTAAATCAGTTTGATTTTGACATTCTTTGTCTTTTGAACAAATCCTCCAGGGTGGAATCAGATTTTTGCTTTCTAATTCTGGAAATGAATCAAATAGAAAGGTTTCTCCAAATTGTATGACAATTTTGGGACTGTCTGTATAGAACTTCTTTAATCTTTTGGACACAGGGGACTTTTTTTCCATGTCTGTGGCGTACTGCACAGCTCTACTTGATGCACAGGGCTGTCTGTTGCCCTCATACCTCCTGTGTTGGGCTGAAGCTCCAAGGAATTGAAATTTGATAATCTCTCTGCCAAAACTGAAATTTGACAAACACTTTGGACTTAATAATGTGGTAAATCAGAAGCATATTACTTGTTGGATTAAAAATTTAAGTTCAGTGAGGTCCAACTGCTTGATGGGATGGTAGTGTTACATTTAGGTGTGGCATAAAAAGAACGTGCGATAGTATTCCTGCAAAGCATGGAAAGAGCTTCTGACCTCTCAGGGTCTATTGCTACTACAGATTTCTGAGCTGCCATGCAAGCTGGAAGAGCTCTTTCCCTCAGCCTTACCCCTGCATCATGCTGGCAAATCTCTGTGGGGCCAGAAAACTTCTGGGGTGGAAGTTCAGCTTACTGGCTGGATTTCCCATCACAGCCCATACTTGGTGTGTTGACTCAAATGGAGGGGTGTCTTGGGGACATGAATGAGCAGTCAGGGGCAGACTGTGCTTAGAACTGCAATGACACTGAGTTAAAAAATGACCTGGGATTGTCTCAGGAAGGCATTGAGAGGAAAAACAAATATCTCATTCTGCATAGCGTGTGGGGTTTTAAATCTCACCAGGATACCAGCTTGAATTGATGTAACTCCCCAAATAGGAAAAGAAGTCCCAAATAAACAAAATCAAACCAACCTACTTCGTGCAAGGCTGCACTTTAGAAAAATCAATTGGCTCCAGAAATTCACTGAGTCAGAAGAAACAGTGACCTTGTGAGCAAGACATCAAAGTCAAACCCATCAAATCCTGTTCTTCTTATACAACAGCAGACAAGTTGTAGCCTCAACTTCCATCTGTGAAAGATGACCATCCGGTGTCCCCAGTTTTTAGATCTGAGTTATGTGCTGCGGCACCTCTGCAGATCGTGGCATGATTAAGATTTTAAGAAACTCACCTGGCAAGTAGTTTATGGCTAAACAAATCCCCAAACAGGTGGAGTCACTCCCCACTGAAATTTGTATTTAGGTAAGTGGCTCTCTGGTTTTAAGTGAGTGTCGTGAGTTGGTCTCCTGTTTTGGTGTTATCCCCGCTGCGGCAGCCAGAGAGCAGCAGGACTCCCTCCCTGTCAGAGGGAAGTAGCAATGGCTCTGTTTACAGAAATCTTCCACAAGTGGATTCCACCAGTTTCCTGTACAGGAGACATGATCAGTAAACCTTGCACTGTTTTTGATACCACTTGTAACCAGTGTCACCTGTCCAGGTGTGAAGCTGTCCTGTCCCAAGTACTGCTGTATGGCTGGAGCCATGGTGTAGTGAGCTGGAACGAAGCCACATGCACCAGCCTNTTTTTTTGGTTGGTCTCCTGCGATCTCTTCATTGACTGCTTCGACCTTGCCCGTGGCAAGATGGCTTGGGCAAGGTTTTTGGAACACTCCCTGGGGGAGTTCTTGTCTCCTGACTCTTTGTTTCCAGTATTTCTCAGCTATGTGTGTCTGTGTGCAACTGGAGAAACAATGGTGTCTCTACAAATGAATTCTCTCTTATATTTATTTTTCTAGAATCATACGTTTATAGTTACCTGAGCTGCTGGTGCCCTTGCAGGCTGGTGTGAAGTCAATCACTCCCTGCCACCTTTCATCGTGCTGTTTTATCAGTGAATTGCTCCAAATGCACTTATCTTGCAAATTGCACAGCACGAATTCACTCTTCCTTAAGGGTCATTTTAAAAATTGTTTTCAAGAAGGCATTTTTTTCCTAGTTAAAATTGCTTCTATTCTCTTTAAAATAAAGGAATGCTGCCTGTAGTGGCTGAGCACAAAATCCTGAATTTAAACATGCTTTTATTTCAGGCTGTTTCAAGTCTGGATAGACCTTCTTTTACATTTTCCTTCACTCCCTTTAAGATTCATATATTTTCCTGAGGCTTATTTATTGGCAGTGAACAGAAGAAAAATGTACTCTCATGCAAGGGAGAGAACCTTTTAGTGAGTAATTCATATTGGGAATAATCCAATTATAAGTATTCTTTGAAAAAATAGTGAATTCTGAGCTACCTTTTTGCACAGCCAGAGAAATTTATGTAACTCAGAAATCTGTTACATTCTGCAGCTGATGCTGAATGGCAGATGTTGTTTGTTTAAACACAAAACAGGTTAGTCCTTTTCTTACCCTTTGCTTGCCCTATCTCAGAAAGACCAGGTTTGATGTTTATGGCCAAGGTGGTTGACCTCCAAACATTCCATTCCTGGAAGCCCTGTGGCACAGGACTCAAGGCTGGTAGGATGAGACTTTTCTACCCACAGCAGCCTCTGCTGGCACTAGCTGCACGGTCCAGTGAAGCACTGTGCTTCAGAGGGAAGCTGTTCTTTGGGTGCCTTTCAGGCGCCCAAAATGAAATTCAGCAATTAAAAGAAATAAGGAGCTTCCTTCTGTGTTTTGTCATTTGATCACAGCTACGCTTGCTTCCTACCAGCTTGTCAAAGCCCAGTGACAATAGAAGTATCCTGCCAGTCTTGCTGCCAGTTTCTCTAATAAGCAGCTCTCGATAAATTCTTCCTTATGTTTTCTCCCAAATAGACCTGAAGCAGAACCCTGGATCTGAACATCTTGAAAGGCAATAAGAGAAGAGTGTTAGTGCAAATCAGAATTGAGTTCTGCTTGATTCTAGGTTGGAAGTAGTGTCAAAATGTAGAGTGAGCCTTCAAGGGACTTTGTGATGTCCAAAACCCAGAGCCAGATCTGGGTCTGCATAGTGTGCCTGGATAGTCACAAAGCGCTAGGTGACTGACTTGCCAAGATTTTGCTTATCTGATAAGCTGCAGAAAATATGTATTCTACAGCCATTGCAAATGTGAAATAAATTCCATTAGCCCAAACCTGCTTTTATGTAAGAAAACACTTTTAGAGAGATTGAAACAACCCCTTTTAACTTCATATTTTTTTAAGGAGCTGAGAGCCATCCATCAGCCTATGGCTGAGTCATGAGCAGCAGTTCCTTAGGCATCAGTGTCTTGATTGCTTTTGTTTTGGTGAGTGTTGCTGCTTGCACTTTGATATACCAGTAGCTGCATTTGCAATGGCCACATATCAAATGGCACCACAGCTGACTACCCAGCATTGTCTTCCGCAGCCAGGTTTGATGGTGTATTTTGATAGTACTAGCCCTGTACATTGTAATTACTTTCTTCTGGAAGAAAAGTTCTTAAGTTTGTCACTGAAATCCATTATTAGAAAACATGAAAATAATTGCTCAAGACCCTGATTTCCACCTGATCTTTTCATGCTGAGAGACACTTGTACCCTAATTGGTAAGACTTTTTATTTTCTATTTTAATTTTGACTTTTAATTCTATTTAAATAGTTTCCATTTTTAACTTCTAGCCTAATGGTAATTTAATATAAGTGTGAGTATTGTGGTTGATGGCATATAAAAATCCTGATGAGCTGTTTCTCTTGAGATTTAGCTTTAACTAATTTTGCTTTGTACTGCTAACAGCCCATTCCTCAGATGTGCTCCACAAATGTCATCAGATATTCCCTTGTTCCAGTTTATGACACTCTGGAGATAAATTTACCTGCTGAAATCTGAATCATCATTTCAACTACATCATGTTGTATACACACTGTCTTCTCCCTAACCCAGCCATCCCAATCTACTCAGCTCTTCCTACATGCCATTAAATATTTGCATTGCTTATCCCCGATTGCTCTGCTTTCCGTTGCATTCTCTGCAACAGCAGAACTAGACAAGAGCAGTGTTTCAGGTAGGAATGTAAAGGAACAGATGTATTTTTCTCCTATTTTTTTTCTAAGCTGAATTTTTTTTTTTTTTTGACTACTGGAAGGCACCAGGCGAAGCTGGTGCAGTAATGATGTGCTTTCAAGTGAAACTGGAAACATGGCGAAGTAATAACCCATCAGTACTCATTTGCTTGTGAAGCCCCTTTGTTAGCACTGCACTTTGACTGTTCTCAGCACTCCCTATCTGTCTATTCAGCTGGATGTGAAAGACTTGGGGATTTTAAATTATGGGAAGCTCAGCATGTCCTGGCAATGTGTACTTGCAGCCCATAAAGCCAGCTGTGCCCTGGGCTGCATCTTAAGCAGCATGGACAGCAGGGCAAGGGAGGGGATTCTGCTGCTCTACTCTCATGAGACCCCACCTGGAGCACTGCATCCACCTCTGGAGCCCTCAGAACAAGAAAGACATAGACTTGGAATGAGTTGGAATAAGTGCAGAGGAGGGCCATAGTGATGGTCAGAGGGCTGGAACACCTCTATTATGAAGACAGGCTGAGGGAACTGATGCTGTTCAGCCTGGAGAAGAGCAGGCTTCAGAGAGACCTTAGACCACCTTCCAGTACCTAAATGTGCTACAAGAGAGATGGAGAGGGACTTTTCGCAAGGACATGTAGTGATAGGATTAGGAATAGTGGCCTTAAACTGAGAGAGTTTAAAGACATTAAATTGGATATTAGGAAGAAATTCTTGACTGGGAGGGCGATGAGCCAGTGGCACAGCTTGCCCAGAGGGCAAGTGAATGCACATCCATGGAATTGTTCGAGGCTAGGTTGGATGGGGCTCTGAGCAACCTGGTCTAGTGCAAGGTGGGATTGGAACTAGATGAACTTAAAGGTAATTTCTAACCCAAATCATTCTGTGATTCAGTGATTCTTTGCTGCTTGGCCTGCTGGTTCCTGTCCCCAAGCCTGTCCCCTACATCTGGTGGGAGTCTTTGTGCTCTCCCCTTTCTTCCGTATGAACAGTTTGTTGTCCTCTACCACTCTCCACAGGGTGAGAGAGCTTCATTTCATCCTATTTCAGGATGAAATGTCGCATCTACAAACCATATGGCCTTTTCTTACAGAAGACTGAAGGTGACCCATAACCACCTGACAGCACCTTCCAGGTTCTCACCTCATGACTGTTTCCATGACATTCATCTCCAGTTACATGGAGTTTTCTATTAGATCCTCCTTTTTTCTTGCAATGAGACTGTAACATCAAGTTGCATTATCCTTTTACACAGAAGAAGAAGATTCAGACTCTTTCAAAAGCAAACAATTTATAGCAGTGGGCAGGTGCTCACAGCATCTGATTTACAATTTGTTAACACCAGAAGGGTTTTACCTGGAGGTTATTTCACCTTCCACAGCTACTGCCTCTCTGACAATAATTATTAAAAAAAAAACTTGGTTAGTACAGTACAATTTCTTTGCCAGAACAGAGAGGCTTTATATATGAGGTTAATAAAATGTAACGTTTCATTCCAGAGATCACAGCTTGTGTCTCATGCTGTAATAGTCTTTGCTTAGAAACATTTTCCTCTGGGGTGGAAAATGGCTAGGTGAAAGCATTAGCACAGAAACACTACTTTAGAACTGTCCATGTCTATATTTGTTTTCATGCAGAGCCAAAAAGGGGACTCCTAGACTTAATAAGCTACAAAGCTTCAAGAATTACAATAAGATAATACAACCAGACAAAAATGGCAGAAAAATACATCTATTTTTCAAAAAGTGGCAAAAGAAAGTTCTTTTGACTCTCAAAAAAGTTTCTTCTAGTACAGAGAGATTCTCATTTCAGTATAGAGGGAGATGCTTTGTGGCATCTCCTCTGCTGTGAGCTTTAAACCTTTAAATGAAGGAGTCAGTTTGCTGTCTGAGTCCTTACCCAAAAGACAAGGTGCTCCTTGACTGCACTTAGATGAACACAGAAAATGTGGCCACACACAGATCTTCTGCCTTACTTGGAGAGTGAGACTGATAGCAATAAAATGAAGTTTTTTCTCCCAATTGAGGAGGAAAATAAGGGTGAATAAGAGCAGTGGAGGCAAGGGCAAGCAGGTCAGAGATAAAGATTGTAGATGGATATGGAAGAGACAGCTACCCCTTTTTGAGATTATTTACTACTTTTAAAATGTGTAAGACAGCTTCATTTAGATCACAGAAATATGATGGAAGGAACCAGCATATAGGAAGAAAATAAGAATTTTTAGCACGAGATGTCTAAAAGTGTAGCATTTGGTGAAGACATCCATGAGAAAGCAGCAGCCAAGGAGTCAGCAGCAGCAACAGGAAATCCATTTTGAAGTGCTGAAAGCCAGTACAGCTTCATTATAATCTCACAGTCTCATCAGCTCACAGTTTAGCAGCTAATGTTCTCCCTGGTAACCACATACAAGAACAACGTCATACTTTGAGAAAAGAAAAATCTGAATGAACTCTTTGCTGTTCCAGTTTGTGCGAGGGATGGTAACATTTCTCCTACACACATTGTAAATAGGGCAGTCTTTATGATCTTGTTCAACAAAATCACCTCTTTTTGGTAAGACCCCAATACCTGCCCAGAGGGCTTTGGAGAAGACCCATGCACTCAATGGAGACCTGCTGTGGTGCTCAGGTACAAGGTGAAATGGGGGGAACCCAGTGAAGGAAGTGAGACATCCCACCCTGAGATTTCTTTTGTTTCATCATAACATCTTTTTCATCTCATTCTCCAAGGGGCTCCATAAATCACAGAATCACAGAATATTCTGAGCTGGAAGGGACCCACAAGGATCATGAAGTCCAGATCTTGAGTGGATGGCCCTTGGAGGGATTGAACCCACAACCTTGGTGTTATTAAGCAGATTATTTCTGCAAATCCCAGGTTTGCAAACCTCCCCTGTTCAGACAGTTTGGTTTATGCATGCCCCCTGAAAGCCATGCAGCTCAAAGTATCTCTCTTCCACAACATTGGTGTAATGCCCTTACTACCTCACAGAAGGTTCCTCATATAGGGGAGGAAGGAAGAAGTGTCTGTGGACTCTTTGGAGTCACTGACAGAGAAGAGCTTTTCACTGTTGCCATATCAACCCCTCTCTCTGTCTTACTATGAAGCATCACGTATGAATGAAGGCACCTCAGCATTTCTCACCTAAGCTGAAAAATCATTGACTTGGGTATCTTTACACTTTGGATCATAATGTAATCCTGTACAATCATACCATGAGAGGCCCAAGGTCAGATCTTGGGCAATTTCCTATTTGAAGGCAGCAATACTACTTTCTCTCCTCAGAAAGCTGCAGAAGCTGGCTGGGGGCATACATGCAGGCAACACCCTTTGTAGTGCCTGTTATCTCCAGGTTCAGTCAGAGGTCTGGATTAATGCTGAATACAGTGAAAAGTGCAGTACAGCCTGTCAGATAGACCCAGCCACATGACTGTCACACTGGGCACAAAGTGTAAGATTGACAGGACAACCTTGTTTCTGCACAGGGGGTTTGGTTCTTGTGGGATTTAGAGTGATGGGAGCTCTGTAGTGCTCAGGTATGATAATTTTCAGGTCAGTGTAGATCTCCAGCAGACATCTGGGTGCCCTGGAAAGAACTGGTTGTGACATGAGCTGTTGTGATCTTTCATGGCCCAGAGCAGTGGAAGGTTACAGATATTGTAGTACAGAGTTCAGGACTCCAACCTTTTTTGACATACAGGCAGATGCTGCACTAAGACCCAAGGAAAGAACATTTCTTGTCTGTATTTGGTTTGTATGTTCCCCCTCCATTCTATTTTGCCAGTGGTTCATTTCACTGTGTCATGTTATGTATTTCCTAACCAGGCTGATCAGATTTGTTCCTCTTATGCTCTTGCATTTTGGCAATGAGGTGCAGCTATAGGTTTTGCTTTGCCATTGATCTGTGTGCCCACATCTTTACTGTCCTCAGCTGCGTCCAAGAACTGAGCCCTGTGAGGGCATTTGGGATGATCTCCCTGAGCCAGTAAGGGATAAGAGCTCAGGCTCTGGGATGTGTGACACAGGGAGCAGGAGCCACCTCAGAGTCACATCTTGGGGAAGGAGGAAGACTGCTGCTGCCAGCAAGGCTGGATAACTTAGTTGTGCATGCCACATACTGTCCCATGGGAAAAGTCATCTTTGTTTCCTGCAGTTTGAAGCTGGTCCTGGTGCTGTCTCTGGAGTCATGGCATATCCATCCCTGTCCAGTGTCATGTAGGAACTGCTGTCTAGAAGACAGTTGTGTGGATAAGCACCATTGTTGGAGCTTGTGACTGGTGTGGAGTGTCCCCAAGCACAGGCTGTGCAGAAAATGCTCGTGAAACCGTAAGCCTTGTGAAACTCTCTGGTAGATCAGCAACTCAAAAATGGACTCCCTTTTCTCCACTACTACTTGTCAGCAGAACCTTGAATTAGTTCCAAGAGAAGTGCCTAGCAAAGTCAGGTCTCCTCTGCCCTGGAGCAGGCAGGGTAATAGGGCTGTATCCGGACTTGCAAGTTGGGTCAGGAGGAGCCTGCATGTCAGGGAAGTGGCACATGGCTGAGCACAGGAGGTACAGATAAGCTAGTGATTTGCCCCTGCAGGCTGTCAGTGCCAGGGAACCCTCCCTGATGGGGTGTCACAATCTGCCCATGCTAGAAGGCGGCTCATTACTGGTATTCCTGACCAAGAGGATGATAGAGTGCTCCTTCTTCGTTTTCCTAGTAAGAATTGACATTGTTTTCACAAGGGAAAAAACTAAGCTTGGCCAAGCAAAGCTGCATCAAGCCTCACTGCTGAGGACTCCTTGAATCATCTCCTGCTCAAGGCGGTGGTGCTTTTTCACTTTCACACCCCAGTGCCCTCAATCCCATGGGATTGCCTCTTCAGTCCTTGACTACATAACGTATCAAATCTGCAGTGCCTTTACAAATGTGACTGTTGGCAGGTCTGCCTGAACGGGGCTCTGCACATCCTCTAGTCAGTCCATACACAGAAGTGCACAAGTGCCCCAGAGCTGGCAAACTGTGGGTTGCTGTGATGGCACCATCATCTGTGTCAGAGGGCTGAACATTGTGCAGCTCTGAGCAGGAGCTTTGTGGGGGCTGTGAGGTGAGGATGTGGGATACAGGCTGTGATCTGGCACTGTCTGTCTGTGTTCAAAGGTTGCCCAAGTAAGAATGACCATTGCTGTTAGTTCCTTTGGTGGCACAGCTGGACCCAAGAGCCAAGCAGTGACAATAGCCAAGGAATTTGATCTTGCAGTTGATGCTAAGGCATCACAGTCATTGCCATGGGAGTGGCATCGGCATAACTTCAGATGCAGGCTCCATGTCTCTCCAGAAACTGAATGTACCGTGTGAGGCGTTCCTGAGTGTTGGTTTATAGAAATAATCTTTCTTCATGCTGTTTTGCTTTTTGCTTTTTTAGCCTTTGGGAAAAAAATTCCTCTGTTAGAATCCAGAAATGGGTGTCTATGTGTATGCAGATGGATATAATCCACTGTGAAAATTCAGGAAGAACTGATAACAGGAGAGCTTTGCCTTCTATTTTAGATGGACAAAGATGTTATGAGTGGTTGAATAGTCCCAGGGCTGGTCAGCATTGGGGTGGGACATCCAAGGAAAACACTGAGTTAGTTGGGTGAGACTGTGGCTCAGAGTTGAAAGTCCTGCACAAGGCCAGGGTGAAGTCAGGCATTTGCTTTAAAATGTTGCTTAAAAGGGTTGTCCCACCCACCAGTGATTGACCACTCTTTGGTCTTTTGCATAAAATGATGGGAGCTCACTTCTCTACCTGTGTTCCTGTCAACCTCCTTGAGTTTCCTCTTTCTGGCAGAAAAATTGCTCTTCTCTTCTGGATGCTACAGGAGGGGTTTGGCTCCACCGCCCAAAACCCTACACAAGCTCTGAGCTCCAGTAAAAGAGTGGGCAGTGGGGGCGGTAGAAGCAAAGGCTTATTTTTGTGGAGTGCCACTCTAAGTGGTGTATTTCAGACAGATAAGGTCTGTTGCTCTGCCAAATGCAAACTTAAGTGTACAGCCCCCACCTTGCAAAATGGTATTTGTGGTTTTTTTTCTTTAAAATTACCATAGTCTCCATCTGGTAGCATCCTGCAGGACTGAGCTGTATTTGTGAGGATATTGGGATCAGGATGCAGAGTACAGCCTCTTCTTGCACCTCCTGTTTTAGTTTTTGGTTTGTGTTTGTGCAGTAGAAATAAATGAATTCATGCCATCTGCCCCCACTTCCAAACAAAACACATCTATGTTAGACAGCAGTGGAGGGATGTGTGGGGCTGGTGAGGTTTCCAGCACAGACCCACGCTGCATCCCTGCACATCCCCAGGAGAGTGCCCAGGGCACTCTGCACTTCCAAAGAGGTGCCAAATGATGGATATGGGAGCCCTACTGTGGACACCTAGTTTGAAAAAAACTTGCAGGAATCTTGGCACTCATCTTCTAGCCTCGCCTGGATATAACCAGCAGTTTTTGTCAAAAATCTGCCTACAGATTCCCCCTCTTCATTTTCTCTCCTGACTGCATCTCCAGATGAGAGCTTTAGTGCTTCACATTATTACAGGGTTTTTTTCTGCCAGCAAGAGGCCTTCTTAACATACAGTGCTTATATAAATAATATATATGGCTTTGAAGGTTTGTAAATTTGGGTGGGTCAGAGCTCCTTTCTGTTGTAACAATTTTCTTCACAAAAAATTGAATGTGGTTTTCTTCGAGAAGGTCTCCAATCCTAGCAAAAGGAAAGGAGACTGGACTGCTGAATGCCTATACCACCAAGACTCTTTTCCAGGCTTCCTGAAACACCAGCACCACAGCTGGTTTTGAGTTTTGCCTAAGAAAGGAGAGCAAATGCCACGATGTGCAGTTTAAAATCTGGCACTGGAACATTTCCTCTTTTCTTCAAGTCGGTATTTGTCTTTCCTGCTCCCGGCTGCACTCAATGTATTTCTGCTGTGATGATTTCTCACATAACCTCTTTGGCAGCCACAGGAGAACTTGCAGCTCAGACTGTGTTGGTACTTAGGCCCCTTGAAAAATCAACCACTGCATCTGACTTAATGAAGCACATTGAACAAAATGAGGGGAAGCTGTTTGCCAAAAATAGTTTCTTTGCAAGTGGTTCTAAGTTATATTTAAGCTGTCAATGCCCAAGAGCACTTCCCTGCTTCAGGGTCCTTGGGTGGTCTTGATGCCTTAGGATTTTACCTTTTATATTTTTCATATATTTGTAATCATGTAATTCTTGAGTGTATAACTCTAAACTCCATATATAGAGTGTTAGCTAGTGTTCTCCCATTTTGGTCAGACAAAACAATTCCTCTCTAGGCCTGGAAATCAAAGACACCTTACTGTCTCAGGCCCCGAGAAATGTAAACCAAAGTGAGTTGGGGGGGAGCAAACTTGGAGTAAATAACAAGTAATTACCTGAAGCTGTAATTAGAGGATTAACTCCCAATATGCAAATGGACTAAACTTATAAAAGCATAAAAACCCATGACCCATCATCCATTTTTGGGTATAGCCCCTGGGAGACTTTGTCTGCCCTAAATGTACTTGAAGACCCTTCAATAAATACAACTGCTTTTTATTCTCTTAATTTTGTCTAGCCTCTGTTTTTAGGAAGTCCCTCAAGGCATCAGTCTTCAAACTAAAAGTCAGGCTAAGACCCATGGATGCCATATCTCTTTACTTTGGAAGAAAACCCTGGTGGATGGAGGAAGCAGGAGATGCTCTGGTCTGTACTCAGTCTTGGGGCAGGATGAGACATATGGGTGTCCTGGCCCTATGGTTTTCTCAGAGACTTTGTGTCATCTTTAGGGCTAAGTCAAGTGCATTATAGGAACAGAGAGAGCGCTATAGGGTAAAAGGAGAAGAGCAATTCATGGATTTGCTGGTGAGCTGAACTCAGGATCCAGGTCATGTATGGTTAGAGCTTAGGGCTACTCTTGAACACACTTTCTTGTAGGTAAGTTGGGAAGAAAATTGTTCTCTGCTTCCAGGTGCATTGAGAGATGCGCAGAGACTGAATAAATAGCACTATGTAAGATAGGTCAATGTGGTTTTGGGTAGCTTAGCGCAGAAAAAAGTAAAAATAAAGATAAGCATCATCTTTCCTTTGTGCATCTTAAAGCCCTTTAGAGGCTTTGAGGTCTGATTTATATAAGAAGCATCCATAGACCTAATAAAGGTATGTTTTTGATAGGAATGAACTCTTTATACAGTAGAATAGCTCACATTGATTTCAGTCAAATCTTTACTAACTCCAATTAAAATCATATAGCCCACTGCTTAGCAAAAAAATAAGAACACTGAATTGTTTTTAAATGGCTTTAATGTAAACCATTGCACTTCTCATGGGGGAGATAAACCTAAAGAACAGGATTTTCAGAGGAGTTGATCTCTAAGCAAGCTGTTTTTGGAGTGGCAGCAGGAGATACTCAGTGCCTCCAAAACTGGTTCCTAATTGGCCTCTTCTCACAGAAAAGCACATCTGGACAAGACCTTGGGAACTGCTCTGGTTCTATTGCTAACAAGTAAATATGCATAGGCGATGGCCGGATAGATACACAGGCATGCATCTCTGAATCACTGTCTTGTTTTGTGCATCTGAGGACCATTTCTCTGTAAAAAAACCACTTCCTCAGAGAGGCAGATGATTCAGTTGGATGCACACTCGATGGGAAATGTTTGCATTGTTCAATTGGATGCACACTTGAGGGGAAATGTTTGCACTAAAGCCAAAGAGAGGTTCAGATTTTTAACCAGGAGCTACTTGTTTACTCAGTCTTTTACATTTTTTTTATATAATCCATTTGCTATTACCAGAATAATTTGTGCAGGGACTGTGCATAATATGGGGTTTGAGAAATTACTTATCGACACTGTGAAAATTGAAAATTGAAGTTATGCCTTGTAAGAATACTTACACATACAAAATGGGCACGAAGAAATCAAAATCTGTTGAAAGACAAAGCATTTGGATCCAATCTGTCTATCCTGCAAGATGCCTTGGTCTTTATTCAAAAAATGTGGTGCTTAGGAATATGGTTTAGTGGTGGGCCTGTCAGAGCTGTGTTAGTGGTTGGATTCGATAATTCCAGTGGTCTTTTCTAAAGTCAATAATTCTATGATTCTATGACTCTATTTAACAATTATTGTTACATTATTGTATGGCAAGACAGTTCATCAGCTGTGGGCAGTTTCTAGGCTTGGTCTAGAATAGAGACCAAGATTTAGAGTTGCCTGGGGAGATTAAGAGGTGGGACAATGGCTGAGATGTGTAGGTCCCAGAAAAAAAGAGTATCATCATCAAAATATCTTGTTCATCTCCATCTTCATTTTTCTTTCTCAGATCTCACAGTTCCATCTGGTGAAATTCACCTGCTCATTCTTCTATTCCAAAGCAGTTTTCCCTAAGGATTAAAAAAATTACACCCATTTGATGTTTAAAGATTTTTGCTTTTTTAGACTACTATTACATAGTCATATAGCTCCTGGTCTTTTTCTTATCCTTTCTCTTAGATTTTAGAATAATAAGCTAACCTTCTAACACATTCCTGAAATACTGTTTAGTCTTATTTTCAAGAAGAGAAGCCAGACAAGGACATTTTGCTTTCCAACCAAAATCTGAGGAGACACGACAAAAAATGGGTCAAAGAAGCTCCTGGAACAACTCCAGTGGGGCAGAACCCAGGGAAAATTACATAATCAACTACTCTTCTGATTGGACAGTATTTATTAAATATTCTAATTTTTTAAATTATAAAAATTGTAGAAATCTGATGCCGGGCATGCCCATGACTGCTGGGACACCTGGGAGCTTCCAGTGAAGGACTGCTTTTTATTTTACTATTTTAACACTGTTAGAAGAGTTTTTGTCTTTTGATATTAGGCAACATATTGAAGCATCATGGCTTTTCTTTGATTATTTATCACTTGACCATTTTATGTGCTAGTTGGCCTGAGAGTTTCATGTTTGTCAGTCGCAGTCAGGAATGGGTTCTTCATTCAGTTCCCTAAGATGTGTCCCCTCTGTTTTGGGGACAGCAGGAGCATTGCAGCAAGTCAGGTGTGTTCACAGAATTGTAGAATATCTTCAGTTGGAAAGGACCCACAAGGATCATCAAAGTCCAGCTCCTGGTCCTGCACAGGACAATGCCGAGAAGCACACCATGTGCCTGAGAGCATTGAACTTCTTGGACTCTGGCAGGCTTAGTGCTGTGACCACTTCCCTGGAGAGCCTTTTCAGCTAGCCCTTCTCATATATCCAGTTCTGACCCATTAGTTTTCACCTTTTAGAATCCAGGGCCTTTGCATGGACACACCTTGCAAATGTATTTTCTCTAGATGGACAAGACACTGTACTGGTGGTTTGCAACAAACACAGTTGTAACCTGCTCTCTGTGCCCACCAAATACAGCCCAAACTGAAAAGGTGAGGAAAGGGGAAAGAAAGAAGCTCCATGCAGAGGCAAAGTCAGGCCACTGGAGCAGCTTTCACTCTCTCCATGAGCACGCTTAGGAGAGGAAAAGCCAGTCCCGGAGCAAAATAAGGCGGTGGAGAAAGTTTTGTGGATACCAGCTGTTGGAGTTTGGATGCAAAAAGCTTAAGCTTTATAGGTAGAAGATGGCCAAGCTGCTTCCTTGGGAGGAATTTAAGTAGCAGAGGTGGGGAGGATAGACAGGAACATCTGGGAGGTGATTCCAAGCTACTGATTTAGCAGGATAGGTAGGTGAAGCGATAGTGGGTAGAGGAGGCAATGAGCCAGTGGTGAGCATAACATAATTGTCATGGAGGAAGGAAAAGACAGTGACAGAAGGCTTAACAAATTAGAGTATTTATTCTGAGAGTATTTGCTCTTGCAGTCCTGGGCAATTGAATGCATTTGGTGCAGAAAATCTGCCTGTCACTCAAGAACTGTGTTTGTGACACTTAATAAAGGTGGAAGTGAGACTGGCTGAGATTATTCTGAATTTCCATACTGCTCATAATTCAGGTGAGCATCATGGATTTCAGAAACACCATGTCTCTGTCCTTGCCTGTCTATATGGTATGTGCATATGCAAAAAATCACATTCCCATGAGAATTCACAAATCAGATAAAAAAGAAGAAAAACAGTTGTTTTTTGGGGTTTTTTTCTTCTCTCACAGCGCTAATTACCATGGTATCCATGTGCCTATTTGCTAGGCCTGCATAAATCAGGGCTTTTCTAACAGCCTCCTGAGGGAAGTTTTGTCTAATTTATTGGGACTCGCATAGAGAGAGTAACACCAGGTGCGCAGGAGCAGGCTGGCAGGCACGTGCTGTGCTCCAGGAGTCCCTGGGGCCCTCTGGAGCATCCCAGCCCAGGACAGGGCTGCAGAGGAAGAGCTGTGAGTGTGGGTGAGGGGTGATGTCCTGCCCTGCAGTGGGGAGAGCTGAGAAGCACTGCCTGCTCTGTCTTCCCTCCTGGTCTGTAGCACTTCGTAGCCCAAGGGTTTTATGGAAACGTGGCGTGATGGGACCAGTTCAGTGCCCATCTCCTGCACAAAGCTCCGTGGACATGAGTGTTGACATGCAGTGTGATAAGGGTGCAAAAGGAGGAGAGGGTATGATGGGAAGATGGGAAATGGTCCCTTTGAATGCATGGCACAAGCCTTTAATCCTACCTGAATGAAACATGAGTCTGGCTAGTGGCAAGCGTAGCTAGAAACAGCGTTCTTTATCCTCATATGAAACTACAAGACTAATTTTTGTTTGCTGACTTGATGCCTTACTTTAGCCAGACCCTTTCTCTTGGGTAGGTATGGCTTATTTTCCTCCCTCTATCTTCATTTGTTTGCCTCTTGCAACCTCTCTGTCAGATGGAAGTGCCTTGTGCTCTTCATGCTTGCTTTACTTTTAAGTGATTTTCTGAAGTCTGGGAGCAAAATTGTGCTATTTTCAGGGCTACATACAAAGTGTCCAGGTGTCAAGGGATTTAGGGATTTGAAAATATATGGGCTACCTCAAAGGTAATCCTTTGAATATTAAAAGCAGAAAACCTGCCAGGCCACTTTGCATAACATGCTGTATAATCTGGGAAGCGGTTCCAAGGTGCCTGTTACCATGGCACCTCTTGGAGAAGCTTAGCAATATTAGCAGAAAAACAGCGGCGGCGGGTTAAAGCAAGAATTGCAGCTCTGGGCTCCGGCACACAGTGGCTGTACCTCAGTCCCCTGCATGCTGAAGTGGATGTGGCTGTGATTGTTTTCTTACTCCATTACAAATGCATGTTAAAACCCATTGTCTTAAACCTCTTGCACTGAGACTTTAACCTGAATTTGCCTCATAACTAACTCCCAGCCCAGCTGTGCTGCTTGACTGAGGTCACAGTGGTCCATCAAATCTTTGTGACTTCTTTGTGTCTCTGCTGTGGATTTGAATTAATGTTGGATCTCCCTTTGTGGTCTGGGTCACTCCTTAGAGCTGGGATTCAGCTGCCTGGCTGTAAATGCCTACTTCTGAGCTGGCCTCCTTCTGTTTATTAAGAATGGAGAGAAATCGGCTTCCCTGGATATGGTATATCTCATTCTAAAATAAATCCGGCCACCTGAAATATATCCTAAACACCAATTTTCCTCCTAGTTGTGAAGGAAATCTTGAATCATTAGCTTAGGTAGTATAGGCAACTATATTACTGACATTTCCATGGCTCAGCTAACCAGACGGAGGCTTTTAGTGTAAAGTGAGATGCTCTAGGGACCTGAGACATCTGCATGGGGGTAGCAGGCATGACATGAGGCTGGGAGGAGACACATGTCTTTCAAGAGTGGCAGGTGGAGGCCAGGTTGCAGAGAGTGTCTCAAATGGCACAAAATGCTGAATGCTGGAAACTGAATAAGGCCCTTTGGATGGGGTACAGCTCCAGCCTAAGGCACTTCCGAGTCTTTAGGTAAGTGCAAGTGGACTCAGTCTCTAAGCATTCAGGGTGAATCATTATTGTGTCCAATTCTGGGATCCCCAGTGGAAAGACATAGACCTGTTGGAGTGTGTCCAGAGGTGGGTCACAAAGATGATGAGAGGGTTGGAGCAACTCTCCTCTGAAGACAGGCTGAGAGAGCTGGAGTTGTTCAGCCTGAAGAAGAGAAGGCTCCAGGGCAACCTTAGAGCAGCCTTCCAGTACCCAAAGTAGGCTACAAGAGGGCTGGAGAGGGACTTTTCACAAAAGCACGTAGTGATAGGGTAATGGCTTCAAATTGGAAGAGGGTGGAGTAGATACTAGAAAGAAATTCTTCACCGTAAGGGTTGAGAGGTCCTGTAACAAGTTTCCCAGAGAAGTGTATGCTCCATCACTGAAAGTGTTAAAAGCCAGGTTAAAAAGCCTTTAAAAGATTTTGAGCAACCTGGTCCTGTGGAAGGTGTTCCTACCCACGGCACGGGGGTTGGAACTGAAGGATCTTTAAGGTCTCTTTCAACCCAAACTGTTCTATGATTCTGTGATAAGAGCTCATCGCAGCAGCTCATACATAGGCATTTGAGATGTCCCACTGGTTCCCACCTGGTCTCCAGCTGCTGTTCCAAAAATATGTAAATTCTGTACCATATTACTGCATGTCTCAGACACCCTAGGGTGTACCAAGTAACAGGACATCCTGATGAATCAGACCCTGGCCCTGGTTAACACAGTGAGTGGAACCTAACACAGTCAGTGGATTCCTCCAGGAATCATCACCTCATAGCAGATACTGGGTATCTGGTCATCTGAATCACTCTTCAGGGGCCGTTGGCTGTATGAAATCACTGTTCATTGATTGCCGGTGAATTTAAAGATCTCAGTTCAGTTGCCCACTTGTAGATACTGCTGGTCTCTGAGGGACTCTAAGGTATCTGAGACATCTGCATGGATAATATGACACAGAGCATATGGAAGCCAGCAGGTAAGGTACCATAATTGACTCTCAAATGACTCTAGACAAATATCTGTGAGAAACTACAAAAGTATAGCCACCTAAATGGAGATGGCTGAGTGTCCAATTAAGACCTTCTCTTTAAGACAGGTGCAAAAAATCTCACTCTTCTTTCCTTACTTCTACTGGGCTTCTTTTATGTGTCAGCCGAGTGACAAACTTGTTCCTCATTGAGGCCTTTCAGCCTCATCATATCAATGATGAGAAGGATAATACCACAGGGGAGGCAATGTGCTTCAATGGCTATCTACCAAATTCTATGCCATACTTCTTAGTGTGGAGAACGCCTTTCCAAAAGGGCCAAAACCTGCTTGGCCTCCTCAGCCACCACTAAGGAAGACTCAGTTAGCTTCAGACCTCAGTACAGTTACACGCAGAGATGTGCTGCATTTTTGTACGAGCAACGAGCGAGCATGGATTAATTTGATACGGGAACATTCAGACACACAGTTGTTTATACAACTCAACCCTCCCTCCCCGCCTCCCCACTAGAGACACTGTAGACCTATGGAAAACCCATGCCTCAGCTACTAGAGCCCAAACTTCCTCGTGTACTTGTCTTCCATACCAAGAGAAAAAACTTTTTGCATATCCTCAGGGTTGCAGTTAAAGCACTATTATTTCCAGGGAGAGAGATTCATCTTACCTGACTTCTGCTGTCTAAAACCCACCCAGAGCCTGTTCTAATTCCCTTGCAACCACTGTAGCTGAAAAGCATCAATCGTCCTGCTCTCAGCCCTAGTTACTCCCTTGTGGAATGAAGCCAGAAATATTTACTGTTTCCTCAGAAATATTTACTATGTTTTTTTCTGTGGCTCAAGCCAATAAAGTTTGTAGAAGTAAATATGACCAATATATGGTTATTATGGTTCATGAGAGAAATTGGAAAGATTCAGTTCTTGCCAACTCATTTATATTTTTTTGAGATGGTTAGTGACAAAAGTTCTGCCAAAATGTACAAAGAAAACACCCTTGGGTCTGTCAGAGTTGGAGACAATACATCAAACATCTGCTTGGATGGGGGTAGACCTCACTGTCTGTGCCATTATCTCTTGTGATTTGTGGTTATTGCCTAGTCTTGATTTATTGCCAATCTGCCAACTTTCTCCCTTCTTTCAGACTCATTCAGTTTTATTTCATCACCTTCCAAGGAAAAGTCTTTGATCATAGTTTGGATATTGAAAAAGGAAGTGGCTGCCTCAGTCTGTCCTCTGCCACATTAGCTTTGTAATATTCCTCTCACCCATGGCATCTCATCCTTTCGTGCAGTAATTTTGGTGAAAAATCTACACCTGGCCATAATGTACACTTACCTGCAACAGCCTGCTGTAGTGAAATAGTTTGTTAATGGGTTGTGTTCTAATATTTGTAGCATTTTGACTTGCTTTTGTTTAGTTTGGTCCCTCAGAAAGTACCAGCTTTGTTTTCAAGGTTTTATTCAATTGACTTCATTATGAATTTGAAATGCAAATAATTTGATATTTTTTATTCAAAATTTTGTTATTGATATCAATATTTGATTATTTAACATTTGCTTTCACCAGTTTTCAACAGATGGAGACTTTCCACGGGAGAAAAGGAGGTTGTAGAGAGTTTTGATTCTGTCCTGGGATGTGCTATTGTGCGCCAGCATGAGCTGAGGCATTGCTGAATTATGAATGCTCTAATCGAGCCCACTGGGTAAATCAGCTGCACTGTGTCTTTTAAGAGATACTGCAGCAGCTCAGGCAGCCAAAGATTTTAAAACGTGTTCAACATTAGTGGTCCCAGTGAGAAAAGAAAATCTCACCAAAACTTAGATTATACAGAAACTGATTTTTTTCTTTGTCAAAAATATTTTGATGGAAATTCCCTACTGCTTTCCTGAGAAGAAGAGTTACCATGGTGTGGAAACTGCAGACAGTGTTAACATGCTGATGATGTGATTCAGAGCCAGTGTGGATTTCACTGTAGATACTGCCCTGCCAGAGCATTTTTACTACATTTCCCGTGGTATGGAGCTTTTGTGACATTTTGTGGTTTTCTAGTAATGAGGAGTCCTAATTTTTGCTCTGAGTAGTTGATTTAATGTCACTTTTTTTTTTTGTCTTTTCATCTGGGGATTTAAACTTCTGCCTCATCTGTCCCAACCTCCTTTAGGCAAACTAGGTGTGCTGGTTTGAAAACAAACCAGTGGGTGACACCAAGTCAGAACAACAATTTAATAGGACAATTAAAAAATAGAGGCAGAAAACACTGGTTTAAACTGACAGAGTCAGGATACAACCTGACACCCTGTTGGTCAGGGTGGTGGTAGCAGTTCGATAAAGTAGTGGCTGCAGTCCTCCTGAAGTGATGAATGTGGTTCTGTTGAAGTGGTGATCCTGTAGAAGGGTCTGGTCTTCCTCAGAAGGTCCAGTGGTGGCTACGTAGCTCTTGTCCTCTGGGAATCCAGTGGAAAAGGCTGCCTGTGGTGTTCGAAATCTCAGCTTATATCCAGGATGGAATGTTTGGTTCTTCCCTTTGGGCGGAGCATCTCACAATGGGATGATGTAATTTTATCAGTCGTGCGTGAGACTAGATGGCCCATTAGCAGAAGATAGTCCGGAGAGAGTTATCTATGAGTCATGGGGCAAGGCCTTGATGGGCCTTTTAACAAGAGATAGTCCAGAGGGAGGAGGCAAGGAACACCGCCCTACCTGGTTTCAACAGCTCATGAAGACGGTAATAGAATACACTGCGACCCAGGACACTAGGTTCAGCTCAAAGTCTTGTACAGCCCAGATTGCTCAGAAGCAAAAGTGTGCTAATAGTGTGTATGGAAATCTTCATGTTCCCAGAGGAGGTGAAGGACCAATTCCAACTCTAACTCTGTTGCGCAAGTTGCTGAGACACTGAATTTCAAATTTTGTTCAAATTATAAATGTGTTTTAGGACACACAAAAACAGAGATCTTAAAAGTCATTACGTAGTAGTAGGGAATATCTACTAGATATGTTGGACATCAGCAGGAATTTCTTCATGGAACAGGTTGTTAAACATTGGAGTAGACTATCCAAGGAGGTGGTGGAGTCACCATCCCTGAAGGTGTTCAAGAAACGACTGGATATGGCATTTAGTGCCATGGTCTGGTTGACAAGGTAGTGACTGGCCAAAGGTTGGACTTGGTGATCTCAGGGGTCTTTTCCAACCTTAATGATTCTGTGGTCCTGTCATCTGACAGCAGACACAGTCACAACATGTGGAATCTGGAAAGAAGCACTGAATCAAAGTCTATTGTTATACAGAATGGAAAGATGCTGCAATATACAATAATTCCTCATGAATCATGTAATTGGCAGTTTGTAAAGCAAAATAAAAGGTGTGCTATTTTGTTAACAATGAGTAGAAACTAATTTTTACTTTAATAATACAGCAACCTACTGCAAATGTCATGGCAGAAGGTTTCATTAGTAGACAAAGAATACTTCCTTCGCTGCCAGTCAGATTTTTTTTGCTTCTGAATGACACAGGTGTTTGCAATGCTTTGCTGTGTGCTGCCAGCAAGCATCTCTGCTATCTCTGTTTACAAGAGGTAAGATGAATTTTTGCATTACCGGGGCAAAATGAGGGCCTATCCTTTAGGAGGAGACACCAGCGATGTCTTTCCTTGTAAAGCTGCATTGTTTTCTTAAATTTTCTTAGCTACCAGTACAGAGAAATTCTTGCGCCACTTAACAGCAGTATATGCTGATGAATGGGAAAATACGTTTGAATCCTTTACTAGTTCATCGAACCTAGCAGTAGATGAGGCTTCTAAATAGTGGAAAGTATCTTTGATGTGTCAGCTGTGCAGTGATGAGTGGGAAGAGTTTTTTTCCTGATTCCAGGATAAATAGCCTGGAGGAAGAGATTTGACTGTCTTTATCTTACCACCTGTTAAATGTTACTGGTCAGAAAGTTCCCCAATCCTTTCAAAAATCTGTTTGTGGAAGCAAGCATAAGGTAGGGCTGGAGCATTTCCCAGAATTGATTCCTGGCCATTATGAATTGAATCTTCTCTTTGCCAGAAGCTGATAAGCAGCTGGGTTTTCTATGTTATCAAGGAGGAAAGTGGCATGAGACAATATTCTGAACCTGTTCTGTTCCCTGGAAAGCCAAAGGCAAAATTTTTCCTAATTTTAGATGGAGCAGTGGCAGGGTGTCAGAGTCAATACTTTTGCTGTTGGTCAGCCCAGCTCTAAATCCCCAATGTGATACTAAAGGTCTTCTAATTATATAATTTTTAATCAATATGATTTACTTATTAATCAGAAATGTTCTATTGTAAAATTTTACCACAGCTGTCTGAGTTATTACTACCACTAAGTTATACAATTCCATACATCTGCAGAACTGTATTCTTGCTGGAACAAACACTGGGAAATATCCTGACCCATCCTGAGGGCTTCCTGAAGGAAGCTAGGCTACCAGTAGGAGATTTCTCCTTATCTAGCTGAATTTTTCATAACAAGACAATAAAGCAAAGAAGTGTTTTCATCAATACTTTTCACAGTTACTAGGTACAAATCTTGTTCTTGTTCTCTTAATTTAGTATTGTGATTGATAATGAACAAGTGCATTTGTGTTTATAAAAGGACTTGTTTTCTTCAGCACGTCTTTGATTTGTTGGAGGTTCAAACCCCATCAATGATTTTTATCCTTCAGCTGCTATGGGAGAGGTGATGTCCTTTGGCCAACGCTGCTCAAGTGCACCAAGAGTTCTTTGGATGTACCAAATAGATGAAGGACTTCAGAGGCTCACTTCTTTCTCTGAGGAGCTGCAGGATTCGTGTGGGAGGTTCCCACTTAGCTGATTAGGTGTCTTTAGGTGCTGATGAGTACTGCATTAACACCAGGGTGCCATTAGATTTTTATGCCCAGTACAAGTTTAGAGGGCTCCAGGCACCCATTAGCTTAAGAAATGCTCTTGGATTTAGGCAATAAATTCCACCTAAATCTTAGAAACCCATGTAGATAGTCCGAATACCATTCAGTTTTCACTGGATGCCAGAAAAATAAAAGCAGTATAATGGATGGGGATCCAGGTCCATCTCTTACCTGATCCTGTTGCCCATTGCCTAGGAACCAGTCTTACTAAAGTCTCACTCTAAAGCTGATGAACTTGTTCTGGGCAACCTGAAGCTTTAAAAGTCACAACAGGCAGCTGCGTTGGCTCCTTAAGGTGGGCTGGGTGATTCAGGTCCTCCTCTGTTGCCCAGCAGAGAGGACTGGATCTTGTCCAACAAACATTGTACATTGAGATTGTAGCCCCATTTGCACCCTGCATATTACAGAGAATTTACTTTGGCTCTTCTTTGTTATCTTTTTCTATTTAAAATAGGAGTAAATCAGGGTGGAAATGTATTTCCCCAGACTTTATACAGCAATACAGAAGAGAGCTGTCCTGTAATGATGCACATAAATAATTAGTAATGCTCCAACAGAGATTAAGTAGGTGCTTCCACAGTTCCTTGCAAAAGGTAGCTACAAAATTTAAATTTTGAGTTGCAAAACAAGAAACTGAATCTCATGTTACATTGCTGTAAGAAAAAATATAAATTGAACCCATAACTTCAATGTATGTGACTTTAACAATCAAAGGATCATAAAATAATTTAGTTGGGAAGGGAGCTCTGGACATCATCTAGTTTGACCTCCTACTCAGAAAGAGTCCCTGAAGAGCAGGTAGCTTTTTCAAATCCAGTGTTATTTGTGTCACAGTTCCAGTGTTTGACCAGCCTTGTGCTACAAAAAAATTCATATATCTAATTGGAGATTTTTGTGATGCAACTTGTGTCCATCACCTTTTTAAATATCACTGCGCATCTCCCAGAAGAGCCTGTCTCCATCTTCTTTGTAATCTTCTATTAGGAAGCTGGAGACAGCAATAAGATATGTAAGAACAGAATTACTTCTGCTTGCTAAATTGAAAAATATTGGACTTTTCCACCCTCAAGGCATTCTTCCTTACAGCTTTTGTGATATTCAAAAGTGTCTTCGAACAAAAGCTTTCTGCTTTCTGAGGAACCTTTTATTTCTGAAAAGAAATCCTATTTAAGGAAATGTCCTTGTACAAGGGGTTGACAGGCAATTCTTACTTATTGTCACCTACTTTTCACTTCTCATCCACAAACTGAAGGTCGAGAACTGTAGTTGTCATTCTGAGCTCATGATAGGAGCAGGAACTTCCTTTACCACCCACACGTGAGAAGCACTGCAGAGCTGACTGGGTAAAATCTTTGCCATGCTCCATGACTGTAAGAGGACAAACTCTAATTCACAGGATTTCATTTCAGAGAGAAGTGAAAACTGATGGCCTGCCCCTTTTAACCTCTCCCTTCTCTGGTACCTAAAGGGAAGTGAGGCTTGCTTTGGATCAGGTGCCTTCTTCCCTCCAGCTCTCCCTCGCACCAGTTACAAGTTCTTTGGTTGCACTGCTGCGAATTCCTAATATGTGTTTGCAGCTGAACGTACGCCTAAGCAATATGACTGAGCTGAGTTAAACTTTAGTTAGGTGAATGAGGTCTCATTTCCTCAGTACAGGAAAGACATGGGTCTGTTGGAGTGGGTCCAGAGCAGGGCCACAAAAGTGATCAGAGGGATGGAGCACCTCTTCTACAAGAAAAGACTGAGAGGTCTGAGACTGTTCAGCATGGAGAATAGGAGGGTCTGAGAAGGTCTTTTAGAACCTTGCAGTACCTAAATGGGGCTTAAAAGAAAGATGGGGACAGACTCTTTGGCACGGCCTGTAGTATAGGACATAGGGCAATGGTTTTAAACTAAAGGAGGGTAGATACAAACTAGATATAAGAAAAGTTGTTTATGATAAACGTGGTGAAAAACTGCCACAAGTTACTCAGAGAAACTGTGGATGATCCATCCCTGGAAACATTCAAGGTCAGGTTGGATGGGGCTCTGAGCAACCTGGTCTAGTTGAAGATGTCCCTGCCCATAGTAGGAGGATTGGAATAGATGGCCTTTAAAGGTCTCTTCCAAACCAAACTATTCTATGGTTCTGTGATCCAGCCACTCCCTTCCTCCCAGAGGGGCACTATAGAATACACTGGGGAACAGGGAGCTTGCTTGGCCTTTGTGCTTCTCTGGAGCTACTACTTGAGTGGGGCTGTCACCATACGTGCAAAGTCACCAAAGTGACCTCATTAGCCTTCAGCTGAGGAGCAGCACAGGTCAATTTGCACAGCATTAGTCTGCTTTGGAAATCTTTATTCTTCCTGCTCGTGTTGAACAGCTTATCAGACTCTGAAAAGGTGACTTAATTTGTATCACCAGACAAAGACATCAGTGTAGGAATACAAATATTTTTGTTTTAGATAGAGTCCAGTCTGTACTCCCCTCACTGGTTTTATGTATATTGCCAAGTATGAGCAATGATATAAAAAAAGGTATATGGATTCTGAGCAGGTAAAAGAAGTATTCAAGATATATCACCTTTATGTCTGAGCCATTTAAGTTATGCTGGAATTAAATTAGGAATAACTCCATGTCAGCCAGGGAAATCAGAACTAGGTTAATGTGCTAGATGAGGCCAGCAGATACAATCTCATTATTGTTCAGGTCACTCTCAGAACTCTCCTTTTTTTCCAGGTTGGTCACTAGGAAGCTTTTATTGTTAGAGTAAAAAGATATTTCACTGCTTCTTACACATTCTTCATTCTTAGTCTTCATCTGAAGAAGTGTATCAATAGTGCCCTGCTTAGATAAGAAGAAGATAAGAAAATGAACAGAAAGAGTCAGAGTTCAAGCAAGCTTCATTGTTTCCCTAGTCTGTCCTCCAGGAGCAGAATTCTTTTCTGATACATTTTCCACTGCTTTATCCAATCCAAATAAATCAAGCAATTGATCTGCAACATTACCCTGGAAACTGAATCGACTCAAAGAAACTCACTGTACGACTGAAATTTCCTCTTGTTGCTTCCCTGCTATCACCCATTTCCCTGCTTCACAGGAGTGCAGCAGCATGGGTTTAATCAGAGATGGATTGGCGGGAATTGCTTTGAGAGGAGCAGGTCCCCTACAAAGCCTTTAGGAATGACAAATGTTGAGATAATCATAGATGCAGATGTGAGGTTAACAAGTCAGCATAATTTACCAGTTATTTCTGCCTGGATATGTTCCATTGCCACTGCATTTATACAAAGCATTGAGGTAGTGCTGCAGCATGCAAAGAAAGTAACCATAATTTAGCCAGTTTTCATAAGCCTTTTCTCTCTCAGTGAGAGATAACACTCCCACAGGCAGTGCATTAACATTATCATTTCTATAACAGTGGTGTCTCCTGGCCCCAGTAGAGATCACGGCCACATCTGCTGGAGCTATGAAAACATGTGCTAAAGGTCTATCTCTGTTTCACAGTGTTTGTGCACTTATATAAGAAAGCTAAAGACATGAGGAAAGTTAGCATTGCTGTCATCATTTTATAGGGAGGAGGTGGAGGAAATAAAGCACAGACAATGCTACCAAGTGCCTTAAAGCCCCCTAAACTCCATCTTGGAAACAAAATACAACCAGACTGATGGCCACACATTGCTAGGTAATGACGAAGAGCAAGACCCAAGGGAAGATAGGCGAGTCATGATTTGTTTCAAAAATAAGATCAATGACATGGAATTAAATGCACAAAGTTTTCCCTCTGTAAGAAAGGTTTTAAAAATCGGTAAGCACAGTATGAACTTACAGAAATTTTATTTTAAAACAAAAATGTCACATTGCCTTACTTACAGCATTTTGAGCTTTAGCATGTGTAATAAACTAGACGTTGAAATGAGAGGTAAAAATATTGAAAGTATTTCTGTATAGGATCAGTATCTCTGTGATGTGCAGCAGAATTATGGGTAGATAACCCAGCTTACAGAACCTCCCATTTTCCAGTTATGACTATTTGCTCATCTCCTGGCTTGCCTTGTGCTAATGAGGTAATAATCAATAGAAATTACAGCACCTAGGAGCCCCACAGCACATAGAAGATTAATATGGGAAAACAGTTGTAACCTTCCTATCAGATACTTCTGGCAAGCATTGATTGCTACTGATTATACTCATGTACCTGACCAATAGTCCTGCAAGATTCACATCAGTACCCGAGAAAATACAAAGGTGCTCAACAGTAGTAATAAATCAGCAGTGAGGCTGTTACTGCTGTCTCAGGGTATTGTGGGTTATAAAAATCTTAACTCAGTCCTTCTCCCGTGGTTGTAAATGGCTTCTGGGATAGCAAGAAGTTACCCTTGTTGCCTTATCATCCCTGACTGTGTCTGGGTTCAAGGTGTCATCATCATCATCCTCATCATCCTCATCACCAAACGGTTTGGGTTGGAAAGGACTTTAAAGGGTCCATTTCATTCTCAGAGAGACAGTGGCAGTTTGTGGGCACTTCCTGCCCCAGGCCAGCAGAAGTGGAGCCCAGGTATGACCAGGTAACTCCTCCTTCTCCACTCACTCAGTCTCTCCAGTGCTTTGGACAATGGAAATGAAATTGATTCCTCATGATGGGAAGATAGCTTTTTTGGAGGGGGTCTGTCCCTCTTCCTTACCATTGTTTCCTTGTCCCACATCCCATCATTCCAGTGCTGCAGCCTGCAGCACACTGTGCATACTGGGTATGCTTCTCCAGCATGTTTGTTTCCAAACCTGGATAAATGTGTAGCTTTATGGGCGGTCTCCAACATGCTGTGGAAACTGAGTGCAGAAAAGGCCTTGGCCACCCAGTCATGGACCCTCAAGGGCACCCCAGGAGGAGATGCTGAGAGGCTGCAGAAACCTCTGAATTGCTCGCCCTGCTCACCAGCCAACAGGAACAGCATTATCCATTGCTTTTCCAAGGCTGGAAGCCATTGGACTTGCATACACAATGTACTCTTGGCCTCCCTTAATGCAATGCAGCAAGTGAAAATGAACAGGAGAGCCAAAGTGTACAATTCGCATGAGCACCAACTAGTTAAGTAGAATAAGAGACCTGAGTCATCTGTCAGTCTCAACGTGCATGGCTCTCATGAACTTTTCCATAAGGACTTTGGCAAATAAAGAAAGAAGTCACAGCAGCTCTTGAATGGCAGGGCAATATTACACCCTCCCACCTTTCTTTTCTATTTTTCCCCTTTTTGTATTTTCTCTGGGAAAAAAAATATTTTTGAGAGAAAGCTGCAGGAAATTTCCAGCTGACTCAGCTCTTGAGAATTTCCCCCAAGGTCTCATTTGGTTTTGTTCTGCTCTGCATCCCAAAGTATACTGACTGTGTATTTGCTCAGTGTCTGTATCTCTGCAAGTTCACTGCTCACTGTGACTGTTCACCTGTTTAATAATTCATCTTCAATTACAACAACTATATGGCTGTTCAGATCAGGTTTTTGCTTTCTAAAACCACTCCACACATTTGCTGAGGTGACCCCTTCTGCTCATACTGCTCAGAAGAGTTATCATTGATTGGATCAGCTTGCGCATGCTTTTGCTCATATTGGTTGATATTTCAAGGACAGAATATTTCAAGGACATAATTCTGTTATCTTTTTGGATGATGCTGAAATGAAAACAAAATTGTTACATCTGTGAGAGTTAATTATATTTCAAATCTGTTGCAGTTGAGTTGGCTTGGCCAATAAATACTAAATAGAACGTGCTCAGTGTTTGAAGACTGAGACTATTCTTTTGTGCAAGTTAGTTTTGTAAGTTAATGGCTCCATGGAAGGATAACAAATAAGCTTTTGACAGCCAGAAACCCTCTGCTCTGTGCTGGATAAAAACCTGAATAGTACTAAGACCAAATGCAACTTAGGTTTATATTCATTCAAGGGCATTGCGCTGGGGCACGTGGTCTGGCACACAGAGCAAGGGAAGGTAAGAAATCACTATCACTCCTAACTCAGCATAATCTTACACAACTGAGAATTTGAAGCTCAGGCTTCCTTCTGAATAAGGCCTGAAATAATTTTGGATTTGCTTTTGTTTATATCACATGTCATTGGGGAACCTGAGACACGGAAAGAAGCCAGAATGGAATCAAGACTTTCCAAGTTTCAGTTTATCGTCTGCCTAAGGAGATTGAAGGTTTAGCTCCTCTAAGCCTTCAGCAGCACAGGGAGGAGGCAGGCAGGTCAGGCAGAGGGTTTTTCAATAGCAAGAGAACTTCATGCTGGAAACAACATCAGTTCATTGATGTTCAGAGGCAAGAGACAAGAAGTGGTTCCCAAAACTCCCAAGAAGAGATACATCATTCTCTGGGTGCCAGGAGAAACAAACAAACAAAAGCAACAACCTGAATGCTCCTGAATACAGGAAGCATTGTGTTAATCCATTTTAAAATTAGCTCTATAAACCTAAGAAATCCTTGCTGCTCAGCACTAGACTAATAAAAACCTCCCCTGACATGTTCTTGGGCAGAGTCATGGGTTAGGGTCACCGATACCGAATCTTCTCCATCCTCAGGCTATTTGTTTGGTTTGTGGTGAACCAGTGATGACAGACAACTGCACAGCCAGGGTTGGGCAGGCCAGACCAGTGCTCACCTCCTCCTTGACCATATACACCTCTGTTGATTTAATATTAAATATGGTTTGGTCACTGGATGGTCTATCTGCAGATCAGCTGTGCTTCCAGAGGGGTCAATGACAAGATGCCTATGGATTTTCAATGGCCAGGACCTGTGAGAATAAAGAAATAGCAATTGCAATGGCTGAGAAAATTTGTGTATGAATGTCTTTATGAAGTGAAGATAATTCTGAAGCAGTGGTACTCATCAAGATTCATAAAGTGCTTCTATAGTCCTATTTATTTTCCTAAGTGCCTGTGTTTTGCATTTTGAGTCATCCCTACCAAGGTGATACCCGATGCATTTCCTGCAGGACACAATTACATCTTTGCTGCAAAGACGGGTTGAAGCAGCAGCTCGACTGCAAAGACGACTAGTCCTTAATATGCCAGAAGCTGTTGAGGCCACTGGGAAATGAAGTTAGTGAACGTGGTCTTGATCTTGTGAAAACACCCAGTAAGAGATACCCTGTCACATGAAGAACCCCACTGGTCCTAGGAAAACAGGAGACCAGGGATGTCTGTAGGCTTGCATGAATGTGAAGGTCTAAAGTTACAGGAGCACTGGTATCAGTGTAAAAGCTGCATGAAAATGTCTTTCAGGATCAGGATATAGATGCATACTGTGACCCATTCTTTAATTTTAAATAATTTTTCTCCCTATGGAGGTACCAAGTATTAGGTTTTTAGAGACTTTAAAGGAGGCAGCCTGGGAAAGTATAATGTCATTCAATGAGATTTGTGAAGTTAGAAGGAATATTGAAATTTTGTGCAAAAACATGAGTAAGTTTCTTCGTATCAGCTCTTTGATTGCTGTTGATATACATAGGTATAATGTCTTTTCATCTTTCTGACTAGATGCTTCCTCTTCTCCCATAATCCTGTGGCCTATATATATAAAAATTTGTAGATGGCAGAGTTTTCACTTCTCTCTTAAATCTTACACAGGCAGGAAAACACAGGCCTAATGGGTACTTCTAAACTTCTGAAGGAAATGGAGGGAAAAGAATACTTACGAGAAATCAGGTCAACTGCCTTTATCCTTGAATCTCAGACAGAAGGATGTCTTTTCTGGCCAAACTGCAAGATCAGGTACAGCAGATAGGACTCAATTCCCAACTCAGCCCCAAAGAGGATCTTTTGTTAGTCATCTATAGATGAACTGACTTTCCTGGGGTTCAAGCACAGATGGGCATCTAGGGGTAGTTTGTAAGTCTTCATACTTTTTGGAGTGCAACAGCAGATTAAGTGATTTTGGTGAGATCCACAAAGTTCTGGGCAGAAGTTTTGTTTCTGCAAAAAAATTGGTTTGGGTGTGTGTCTGGGTCCCAGGGAAGGAAATGAGTCATAAATGTTGGATGATCAGATTCACTGGGGTATCTAAATCTAGAGATAGATTGCCACTTGTAGTTGTTGGAAGACCATATAAAGTCTACCTCAGCTTCTTCTCATGGTGTGAACCATTCTAGAGAGTCCTTTCCTGTCAAAAATGACATGAAAAAAGGGGCTGAGAGACGCAACTGCTTAAGCTGACACTGCTGCTGAAAGAAGGACAGTCCCATGAGTCTGGTGATCTTCAGTGTTGAGTAGATGTTTTGAGGAGACACAGATCACAGCTATTTTTTAGGAATAACCTGTTTTGTTGTTAACAGAATCAAACTGTAATGAGTGATAGCAGATTGATAATTCACGCTGTGTACTCACCCATGTAGTTATTAGCCCCTCACTCTTAGCTGAGCGGTTGCAGCAGTGTCTGGAAGTCCCAAGCCCAGCATACTCAGAAGCTTGGGGACAAATTGGCTCACCTGCATACAGCAGCTGTTGCACTCCTTTATAAGGTCTGAACCATGCAGCCTCTCATTGCTGCCAGGGGTTCCAGCAGACTCCTCTTCACTGAGTTTATTGATTCTTCTGGACTACACAGCACTGCCAGTGTCTAGAGCAAATAAATCCCTGGAAGAGTTTCAGGCACTACCTTCTCAGTACATGCCTTGCCTCTCTTGTTTTCTGGTGACAGCATCACCTGACCAGTGTTTTGTGACTTTTCATTACAACTGGATGTTTTTAAGAGCAAGCAAGAGAGAAACATCAACAAAATCACCTTGAATTACCCAGGCAGGATAAGTCCATGATGAATGGCTGGAAGGGTCTTTTTCTTCTGCCCACTGAGTTTGGACATCGCATATCAAACTGGAGCATTTGCATTTTTTTGAAGTGGTATTGCCTTTAAACTAATGAGTTATTTAATTAGAAAAAAAAAATAGATTTCTTGAGTTTTTAGCCTGCAACTAATATTTCAACCATTTTTAGTCTTAAGTTTCACTGGTGAACTTAAATGAACTTGAAATATGCCTGCAGCTCTGGCACTAATACGTCACCGATGGGGAGCAGTAACTGACAACAGACATAACCTGAACGCAGTGAGGACCATATTTCCTCAGCTAAAAATATGATTGACACTTTTTATTATCAGTTGAAAAATTCCACATCTTAAAAATATGTGATAGGTAAACAGCAGTTTTTTGCTGCATTCCCAAGCTGAAAAAGCAGCTTGCCAGGCAATTTTTGGCAGAAAACAACAAAAGCTTACTATTACACTTGCAAACCAAGTGAGAAACAGTAAAAGTGTGTACTGGTGTAAGAAAAACACATGCAGACTAAGCTTCACTTGATCCCTGATGAAAAATGGCACCTTATATTTCAACAAATAGTTATTTTTATGATTTTTATGCCTGTCATCTTCAATTTCTTATTTTTCAAAACATCTTGCTGACATTTTTTGAGAGTTTTTTCAAGCTTCTGAAATCCCATCAGCATCTCTCACACTCTCATAGTCTGCAGGGCTTGACTGACTGTATCACCATAATGTTGTTTTTTACATACTTTTACCAGTCTTTATGTCTGGAAAATGATGAAGTCAAAATTTATGGTATTACCCCTTGATGACCTCTGATGAAAAATTTGAAATAAGACTTTTAGGGTGTCTTCTCAATTATTTTTTCTTATTCTTTATGACTGTAATACAAGAGTAAGAAAAAACAGCCAAGAAAACATGCCTGGATTTGGTGTGGGAAGGCAAATTTCCTTGTGTTAGTGCTGTTATGCAAATGTGAACCATTTTGCAGTGTAGTCTTTAAGTTACGGGTTTTTAAGTCAGAGAGGGGGAATCCCAAGGGCAATCTTTGCTGAGTAGGGAGAAACATCTCTCCTATGTAAGAAGGACAGCTTACAGCTAAATTCAGAGGCAATGATGGGGTGAGGGGGTGTACACTGAGTTCCCTTCCCCAACAAAAGGCATTTGTATTAAAGACTCTTGAGATGAGTTGTTGGGCCAGAGTCCTTCATGGAGGCACCATTGCTTTGTGGTGGCTATCTGAGGTTGTGCCATGGGACAGGCCAGAGACTGGGCCTGTGGCGCTTGCTTTGACCATGGACAAAAAACAAATCCCTTGATTTAGCTGTCTGTGGTTAATGCTTAGTGCTAGTGGTCATTGTCAATGACTGAAGTGGTAGGGATGAATATTTCAAATACAGGTTGGCATCTATTGCACAGCTCGTTTACCCATTTTGGAATAAATTTTAGCTTTGAGCTGGATATGCAAATAGTGAATGTTAAATAGCAGGATTAGTAAGAGGCCAGAGGCTCAGCTGGGAAGAGGCAGAAGCAAAACAATGAGATTTGGCTGCTGTAAGTATCTTCAAGTGGGTCACACTGTGGTATCTGTAGCAAGATATTAGGCATACTGCATGTTGAATGAGGCCTGTGGGAAAGTCTGTTGGATTCCTGAGCAGAAAAAAATGGGCAAGTGAAGATTCATAGCTCTGGAACAATTTTTGCACTGTTCACTAGACAGCAGGGCAGTCAGGTATGGTGTCCTCTGAAGGTTTTGAAGGCACTGATTGCATTCACAGTGTACTGTAGAGGAAGAGTGTCCATCCTTTCAGCCCGTCAAGCTTCTGGCTGCCTTTGTCTGGGGGTTATTCTTTAAACAGACCCATTTCTAGACAGCCTCATTCTCTACTGCTACCCCTTCCTCTTTTGACTGTGCTGGTTTCTCACAAATTACCCTGCAGTCCTATTTTACAGATTTTGTTTTACTGTTTATCTCCCCTTAATCTGACTGCTCTTTGCTGTCTCATAATTCATTCTGCATGTCTCACATGGGCCATCACCATGGATGGCTGGTTTCTATGAGTCCCTCTCTTTTGTCACCTTAAGTCTGTTTTCCTGCAACTTGGAACATATCCAGACACTTTTATGTGAGCTATCTTCATTTCTAGTTCTGCAGGATTTATTGTTTTCTGGTACAAATATAGATTCTTTGAAAATATACAATTAGAAAAAACCTTCAATAGGTGTTTGATTTTGGGGTGCTTGGTATTTCTCAGATATACTTGGTTCCAGCTCACTTGTCTAATAAACACTATATGATTGTAGTGATCAAACTCTGTTGTCCCTGCTATATAACACATTTTTCATTTATCTCCTTCTGTCACTGTTGGATGGGAATTGATCTGTCTAAGTGTATGATATGGTACTAATGGCTCACAAATCTCTCTCTGTCAAGTGAGTGCCCATATCACACAATAAAATTCATCTCCACTGTGGAAGTCTCTCAAGGGTCTGAGCAAAGCTGGTCACACTGTCTGGAATAAAGTTTTTTTTCTCCTTAGACACTGGTTTATCTCAGAGTATCTTAGCTGGACCAAAAGACAGATATTTTTAAAGCTGTTTTTATACTAAAAAAAAGTAACCACCAGCTAGAATGGGTTTGCTGTGGTCTGTCAGTCTGAAATGATCTGTTCTGAGTCCTGAATGTCAAAATACATTATATTTTTGAACAGACATTTTGGGGCCATTATTTCCTCATAGAAAGTTCAAGTACGCTCAACTATCCATCTCTTTTTGGCATGCAGCCAAACCCATGAAATTTCAAACTGAGCAGAAAACCTTTATTTTTCTGTTGTTATTGTTGCTGTTGTTATTATCATCATCCTCCTCTTTAATTCTTACACATGTCCCAGGACCAGCAGCCTCAATAGTCAGTAACGATACAATTCTGTAAGTTATGGAAAAGGTGTAGATTTAGGATAACTCTCATTGCAGCCTTGATGCTGTTGTCTAGTCAACTTTTCATAGCCCTTCCAGCCCTTCAACTTTTTGTACTACTTTTCCCCTTCTGCTCTCATCCTGACCGATCAGGACAACTTTAATGTAGCAAGACCCACTGGGCCACTGTAACTGTAAACCTATGGAAACAGCATGCTGTGCCAAGGAGTACATGTTGGTGAAGAAGGCAGGTCGCTTGACAGAGTTAGAAAGAGTAGATGTGCTTAGCCACTGTCTCGGCCAAATTCTGGACTGACTGTAATTTAAGGTGTTAATGTAGTGCCTGTAAAGCTTTACTCATGTGAAATGGAGGCTGAATTATTTTCAAAGAACTTCCAGCCTTCCAGCTCAAGAATGCTAGGATAGGCCAAAATCAGGTAAGTTGTGCTGGCTCTTTTTCTCTTCTTTTTTCCTCTAGTTTCCATAACACTGTCTGGGGTTTGGATATATAACGTATAAGGGACTCGATGCTGTGCAGCTATTCATTACTTGATGCTGTGCAGCTATTCGTCATTCACCCTTCCTTCCTGGTGGCAAATGATGCCTTCACTTTGGTCGGGTCACTGCCTGTCCAAGCATTAACCCAGCACCACCATGTTCACCACTAAACCATGTCCCTGAGTACCACATCTGCTCCTTTTTCAAAATACTTCCAGGGATGATGATTCTACCTCATCCCTGGGCCTGTTCCAATGTGTGATGACCCTTTCAATGAAGAAATTTTTCCCAATATCTAATCTAAACCTCCCCTGGTGCAGATTGAGGCCATTTCCTCTTGTCCTGTTACTTGCTACCTGGGAGAAGAGACCATCCTCCACCTCACTAAAACCTCTTCATATCAGTATGGACTGTTGGCTTCACAACCCCCTTCCTCCATCTTTGTGTATGGCCAAGCCCTTCCTCTGTCACCTGCTTCTTCATACCTCTTCTTACATCTTTTCTACCCCTCCTCAAAATAAGGTATTTCTTATGGCCTTTGCAGTTAAACATCACACTTCCATCCTTTTTTTTTCTGTTCCCTGCCTTTACTTCTTGCACCATTAGCTAAAAAATAGCAATAAAGGTGCTGTAGTTTAAATTACTTCTTGCCTACATGGTCCTCGCACAACAGAGATTGTGCAGATAGTGTGTTCATGTGAGGTAGCATTATTACTTCCCTGCACCATGGGCACACATTATATGGAGAAGAATTCCCTAGTCATATAACAAATGGGTAGAAAGTGTCACTGAAGGCCAGCATAAATTTTTGGCTATTTTTCTATGGAAAATTTGGGAAGATTTCATTCTAGCTGCTCTAAAGAGAATTAATTGCGAAAAACCTGTACCTCCAGCATTTCAATGACACTGCTCCAGCCAAGGTGGCCAACCCTCTGTGAAATGGAGTGTGTGTATGCTCTCCTTTCTGCCCTAAAGCTTTCCAGCCAGTCTGGGCAATTCCAGGGGACTCTAGCTTCATCTCACTGGATCTCAAGACAGCTATATAGAAAATCCACTGTATACATTCCTTGCCCTAGGCTGGGCTGTGATGGGTGCATGCTGTCCAAGTATCTATGTAAGGTACCTTGAAGGGCTGCCCTGTAAAAGTTTAACATCTTGAGTGATAGCATCAGAGTCAAAATATTGCAGAGTTTCTGGGCTCTGCACAGGGATTTGAAGGTGGGAATGCAGTGCTTGCAGTCCAGGGAGAGACATACAGCACTGCTGCCTCAGCACTTGCTGCAGCAGCTCCTCTGATGCTGAGACACTCAGACTGCTCAGGTCAGTGATTTGTGTCCCTGGATGCTCTGTCTGTGCCCGTGTGTGTCTGTGTGCGTGGGGACGAACAAGTCTGCAGCTATTCTGCAGAGCCAGTGGAGCTGGCTTAAGGTGATGGGTTGGGACACACATGTGGAGGGGCCCTTCAGAAAGCATTTGTGTGCAGTGAGATGATGCCTTGGCTGTGTGGGTCTCTCTCAGGCACTCACTGTCCTGTGGTGCCTCAATTCTTGCTTAAAGGAAGGCAGTTGCTGTATTTATGGCAGGAATTTGTGGTCACTGGGGATTTGTCTCCTTGTGCAAAGGCTGCCTTCTTCTACAGGACTATGAATTACTGCTTTCTTGGTCCCTAGTGTTTTACTCCAGGTTCTTTAATGAATTGAAATTGGTATTTGCACCGTGTAACTTTATGCTCAGAGACCTGTTAGCCTCCATCTGTAACTCTGCTGGTTAGTGAAGTGAAGCAGGCACTAAGCAATGTGAGACCTTCCCACTCCCACACCTCTCCATTAGCTCTGTGGGACCCATGGCCTCACTTACATACCTGCTATAGCTGACAAAATGACCACCCCTTTTCCACACCAAATCCAGCCAGCTGAGTAAGGCACGATCCACTTGCATCACATCCATAGACTGTACCTGTTCCTCAAATCCAGTTACCCCATGGACTATGCTCAGGCAAACATCTAAGCTCACTTAGTTGGAAATGGGCCTTCTGCAAATTCCCGTGGAGTTGGGGATCAGCAGGGCTTTTCCCTGTTTAGCAGACACAGTCTCAGAATAGTGTTTTCTTTCTCATTTGGTATCTCTAAAATAGGATGATGTGGTGTCCGTTGAGAAAAGAGGCTCTGGATATGCTGCCTGTGAGATTTCATTGTAAGCTGATGAGCATACTTACCTACAGAAAATGCCAGTGCTATTAAAGAAGGATTATATACAGATGAGGAGTTAATAGTTTAGGAAATATTTGCCTAATATTTTACTGGAGATGTATTGCCATTAGGAGCATCTGACTCCCAGCAAATCACATCCAGGCAAGCAGAGTACAGCCAATAAATACACCATCAGGGGAGGAAAAATGGTGCTTTGGTGACTCCTGCATCCTACAATGCCTGTCCAAAACCTCTATTTCAGATGAGAGGAGCATAAGGAAAGCATTTGCCCTCAGACCCTTCAGATTTGATTTGTGAGTCATCAGGCTGACAGTGTTCAGAACACTGTTTGTTAAAAAATAGAGAAAGAAATGGTTGTTTGACATTGGTTGACACTCGCAGTACTTAAATATGGTGATGACTGTGACAATTTTGCCCTGTGCTTAGATTTGAAGGTAAGGAAAAGCCCCTGATCAGCTTTAACTGCAGATGGCACAGTGGCAATACCCTTTCTTGGGAAAAAGAAAGAAGCAAGAAGACCTTAAAGAACATGTTTCCTTGGAGTCCAGCATGAGTTTTGCTCAGAAGAGTCTTCTGGAGCAGGTAAGTCAGGCAGAGGTCAAACAGGGTTTGGTGGTGCCACTGATGAGTTTCTGCTTCAGACTAGGACGTCATGTGAGCTGTTAGGGATGGATTTTACTCTGGATTCCCAGCATTTTATACTTCTCTTACATATTTAAAGCCTATCCCAGAGTTTTGCAGCTTAAAGAGATCTTCAAATTGGCAATTATAGCTGATGCCCTGTTGCATTTCTGTATTTTACTGTAAGGCAAAGTCTTTGGCAGCATCAGTGAGTCCCTGTTGGAAGGGAAGCCAGAAGAGGCTGCAGTGAAAGCTCTTTGTCCATACATTCCAGAGCAAGCCCCCTCAGGCTAGTTGCTTGCCCTGAGACATTAGTTAATCAGTTGGTGTGGTGTAGGGGCCAGCTGTGTATTGGCCTTCTACAGATGCTGTAACAACCCTATCACTGTTATAATATGTTAGACCTAATTAATTTTCCCTGGTTGCCACCACCTGGTTCTGCTTAGATCAAGCACTAATGAATAGTTGACAGTAGTTAATGAGCTTCTGCAGCAAGCAATTCAATTTCTTCACTCACTAAAATTGCTTATTTCTTTTGGGCACCATGCTCCCCCCACCTGGGATATTTGGCACCATTAACTCTCCATTGGGTCAGGCAGGATCCATCTCGATCAGTAAGAGACTGACCAGTGTGGAAAGCTGTGGACAAAACCACAGCTCCCCTCCTCAGTGGAGGGGGGCAGTTCTGGACAGTACCCACTGCTGCAGTCTCTTTCTGATGGAGATGGATTCTGCCGGACCCAATGGAGAGTTGACCAGTTCAGCTGTGTCTTTTACTGGTGACATGCCCAGCCACCCAACACAAGCAGTCCATGCTCTGCAGCCATGGTGTCACCTTCCTTGCAGTGATGGGCTTTGTAACGGTGCTTTTGGTGAGTCCTGCTCTGGTAGGGCTATTATGGTAGGTCTTCCTGAGTTGTCCAAGATCATAGAATCATGGAATGCTTTGGAATGGAAGGGACTTTAAGTTCATCGAGTTCCAATGCCCCTGCCATGGGCAGGGACACCTTCCACTTGACCAGGTTGTTCAGAGCTCCATCCAACCTGCCCTTGAATACTTCCAGGGATGGAATTTTTAATAATAAAGATTTCTGTATGGATTGCTCATGGGGAAGAGGATCTGCTCTGTGCCCAGGACCTATATCACCCTTTTCCTGCTTTCCCACAGGTGCTTTAGGTATCATTGCCTTGCTTTGTGCCAGCTGTTAAGTGCTCTGATTATAGTGAAATGAACAACTTGCTTATGCCTGATAGACACCTAAATTCTTCTGAAAATCATGGTGAAATGACTTCCTTAAGATGGATTTGGCACTTGGAGGTATCTCTTGGAGATACTTGGAGAAGTATTGCTCACCTACCTTGTAGCTGTGGTCCCAAATAATTTTCCAAACTGGGAGATAGTGTCTTTCAAACCACAGGCTGTGAATGGATGACTGAGTCCAGATAGTTGGCTGTCTGTGTGAAGAGACCATTAAAAAGCAGCGGGACAAATGAGAAAATGTGACCATTAGAGACATAGTCTATGCCTGGCCAAGGCAAAAGGATGGCAAATTTTGCCACCACTGCCTGAACTGATCATCACAGCATGTCTAACTTCCTGCAATTTTAAGTACTTTCTGTCTCCAATGCATTTTATAAGGATTGCTTTCTAAGTTTCTCTTGCTTCTTCAGAATATAGTCTGGGGAATTGGCTCAGGCTGACCTAGAGAGAGGATGAAGAAGAAAGTATTTTAAAAAGAGACCCAGCTCAATGTCAATTGTTTGGATTCTCTCCCTCTTTTGAATCTGTTGGAGAAATCTAAAACATCACAATGAATGTTTAGATGATTAACCATCCTTGTGATCATGCATGTTAAATCCTGTGGACAGAGTTGCTTTCCCTTTAGTCTCAGTTGTGGCTCCCAGAGCCATATGGAGGCTCTGTGGTCCTCAGCAGACTGCATATAGGACTCTGTATGTCAAAAGCCATGTCCCCATCATGTTACTTTCTCTGCTGGGGACTGACAATGTTCACATGGCCTCCCTGGAGCCCACAAACCATCTGCAAAGATATGCCTGGAATGGCCAAACCCAAAGGTTCTTGAGCTGTTGGGATTCCATAGCACAATTGAGTTTATGCTCCACTAAGCTGCTCACAAGCAGCTATAATGTAATTATTACAGTCCTTTTCCCCATGGCTGTGCAGTGATGTCATAAATATGGAATGATTATTTAATTATAAAAAATATTCTGGTAATTATTCACCAAGATGCTGATGATACTGAATTCACAGCAGAACTGTGTTAAGGATAAAGTGGTGGCAACTTCCATACAATGTGAAGTCAAAAAGAAATAAAAAAAGGCAAGAAGGAAAAATGTGTCCTATTCTCAGTCATTTTTGAAACCATCCTCCTAATTCCAGACTTGTGTCTGTCTTGTGTGATAGATGCGATAATGTCTCAAGACAAAATAAAAGCATAATATTTCTCTTTTACTATTCTGCTCCAAGGAAAAAAGACAAATTATGCCTTGTGAAGAAGCAATTTGCTATAAAGTGTAAAAATGCTTTAATATTAATATTTTATAATAAAATTCATGACATATTTATAAACACTCTATCAAGCATTTACAACTGAACCACAGCTGAGAGCTTGGACCGGAATAAATAAGCAAGGACACAGCTAGTATGAAATGTACAGCTTAATTTTTATAATTGTGTGTGCTTTATTCTTTACACAAATGGAATGGATGCGCAGAGTATTTACACATAACAGGAGTGTAAGCTGGACAGGGTGTTTTGTAAACTCCAGTTCAGATTCTGAGTACCCCACACTACAGCTGGACTGAGAAACATCCCGCTAAAGAGACGTGCGCCGGACATTGTGCCCGAGGGAGCAGCTTGGTGCGTACAGGCTGCTGCACTCAGAAATTCAAACTGGCCAGTTCAAATTCAGGAGCACAAACCCAGAAATTAAAAGGTTGCTATCCCACTAAGAGCCAACAGTGTTCCGTTTTTTTTTTTTTTTTTGCCTTTTTAATGCTATTTTCCCCCCCCCTCAAAGATCTTGCTTAGGATGCTGGCTCCCATCCCCAGAAATGCTGTTTTACATCAGGGCAAGCTGCCTGTGCTGCAGGGCCAGAAGGTGTACGCTAATGCGGTGTGAGAGATGATGGATTGCCTCTCGTGCTTTTCACCTTAAAGACAGAGTCTCAAAAGGGCCAATGAGGTGGTAGGTCCTATAGCTCTTGGTGAGATGCAGCTGAATCCTTCTGCAAATCCATTTGGCCCTTGGGGTGTCTTTTTGTTAGGAATTTCACAGCACTGGCCTCAAAAGGATCTTGGTCCATGACTTGGGTGTTACAGTGAAATAAATAGTAAATAACGATGGAAAGTGCTGAGCTGCTGTTTAATCGGGTGGCCTTGGTGTTTTACAGAGATGTAAAATAATCAGTGTGATGAGGAGGATGGATGTTTAACTTCAGGTGGTGTAAGTGGGATGGACTCCATTGCAATCAGAGGAGTGACTCTGATTTCCAGCGGCTGAGGATCTAGGCTAGCTATATGCTGGATAGATTTTAGATGTTATCTGTTAGCTTTGATGCTGATTTGTGTCCTAGAATGGAAACTTTCTTTTTTTAGCATAATGACCTCATTCTTATTTCTGAACCAACTGACAAAATGTCTGATTTTTAATGGGAAAGAAAAAAGTTTATTCCACCAAGGAATGGGCTTTGCGCACTTGAATGCAGTTGCACAGTGAACCACATGCATAACATGACAGGCAAAATGTTCAAGAGGGAAAATATTGAGATTAAAAGCTGTGAAGGATAAAAGATCACTTTCTGTGAACACGGCAGATATTATGGCTTTAAATCTGCATCTGAAAAAGAAGGTTGATACTTCTTCCATCAACACGGTTTTTCCTACAAATATCCTCATGTGTTTTCACTCACTGAATCCTCTGGTCAGGGAAACAATTTGAAAAACAAAAATTAAAATATAAGAAGACCAAAACAAAAATACAATTTGACTGAGTGCTGATGAGCAAGTAACAGTGAAGGTGTAACGCCAACAATTTCTCCATAGAAAACGAATGGAAATAGGTAGGTGGATGTTGTCTACCTAGGACACTGTCGCTGGCTCATAGTGGTTATTAGCTCAGGTTCCACACTGCTCTCCAGGATGAGGATTTGTAATTTCAGTGCAACGGAGAGATTTCTTATCCTTGACTTTCACCGAGTGGTTCCTAGGACCCTATCCACACTGGAGCATCAAACCATGCTAGCTACAAACACAATTACATCACAGAATATTGATCTAGAAACAGCCTTTACTACCAAAGAAATTACAAAGCGCTAGCATGGACAGGGTACCTCTGTAGGAAGGGGGATTAAGCAAGAAAGAGGCTCTTTCACTGGTTGATGGTCAGACCGTAAGACCAGTGATGAAGTGCCGTTCCACTGAGCCCTGTTAGCAAGCTCTCAATGAGTCAGTGCATGGAAGATTTTTTATTTTTTTGTTAGTGGCAAGGAAAAATAATTAAGTTGTAATATTGCACATCTGCACAAAGCTAGCAAGATGTCATTGCGATCATCCATGGGTAGACAAAAAGCTGTGATAATTTTGTTTCTGCTTAGACCCTACGGTGCTACACACTGTGCCAGAACATGAGATATAGCACCAGGGGTGTGATCTGGCACTTTTCCTAAAGGGTCCAGCATTTGCATTTGTCTCATGTTTAGATGCTCCCAAGTCTTTTACATGAACAGAAAAGGAATCTGATTATGCTAAGCTATGTTAGCACCAATATGGAGTCAGGCGCCAATTGGTGTGGGCTGTGAGTTTGGACTTATTCTTTCTCACCAGATGTAATTTTGCATGAGTCTAATGTTTTTCTTCCTCCTCCCACTACCACCCAGTATGATCTGAACAGCTGCAATGCAAAAATGGACTGCAGCTCTGAGGATGCTGCAACATGAAATGCAAAACATCAACACACAAAACAAATGGGAGTACGAGTCCTAAGGGAAATAAGACCTCTCACTGATTCTCTTGACGATTTGTTTTTAAATANAAAAAAAAAAAAGAAGAAGTGCAATGTCAACTCTAAAATGGAAGCACAAACAACAGACAGGGAAAAATAAATAATGTTACTACAGTAACCAAGGACTGATGGAAAAATTGATTGTACTCAGCCGTAGTGTTACTGTTCACCGTAAAGCACAGCACATGACAAAGCAAAACAGTTACTAGTAGGATAGTACCATAAAAGGCTGCATGCTGAACTAAGAAACAAAAAGCAGATGTGATTGATTGCTTAAAAACAGAGCTGAAAACTAGAATGAAGTTCCTGCTTTAGGATACTTGGTTTTTCAGGTCTGGTGGGCTATTTCCCAACCTGGGGCAATAGTATTTTGCTAGCATGGAAAAATCCATGGCTTCCAAAGATCTGGGGTCACTCTGTGGACTTCTGCAGAATTATCCAAAATCAAAGCATTCATTAATTTATATTAAAAAAAAAAAAAAAGTTTCTAGCCCTTCTGGTTACAAAGCTCTCCTGGAGACTTAACTGAAACCCTTGTTTATAAATCTGCGCTGACCAGGCAAGAAAAATAGTTAAAGAAGTGTGAACTTCTCAAAGTTACCATAGTTGGGCAGTAAGCATGAGAGGCCCCCTCAGGGCCACTAAAATGCCCATATTTTTAACCCTGTCACTGCTGGTGGCTTTTGCAAACATCCAGCTCATCGCGCTGTCCGCGCAAGTTGGCTGGGTAGACCTGTCAGCTGGACAGGGTGTAGAAATGTAAGCTTCAAATAGACAAGTACCAGAGGAGTCTATTTAGCATTTGCCCTTAAGACATCCGTAAGCGTCAGGGTTGCTGTAGCCACCAGCTATAAGCGTTGCGCTCCTGCAGTGCAGCAGAGGCAGGAGTGTGGGTTTTATAGAGAACATGGTCCAGCAGCAGCAAAGGCAATTCAGTTTTACTGTCATAGCATCAGTTGCAGTTGTCCCCTTGTAAGTCAGTGAAGAATGGCATCAGTATACAGAAGAAGGGCAATGTGAAATGAGAAAAAAATACCTCCTTCTCCCCTTCCATACACCCCAAACTGCAATTCCACAGACTTTCCCCAAATCCCTCACAAATGTCTATTGCCTCAGTTTTTGCTTTTAAGACCCTTGTTGACTGTGAAATGAATGAAGATACAGGTTAGTTGGTGACCTGCCTGAAAGGAGAGGAAAGATCAAATGCTTTCGTTATTTCCCTGAAGGAAACAGAAAGAATCATAAAACATTTGGGGATTAAGGTTGCCTCCTTCCTAAGAGAGAAATTATTAACTGCATTTAAGCACTGACATTTTGCTTCTGAATAGTTGTCTCTCTCAAAGATGCATTATCTTTTTGTGTTCAGAAAATTCCTACAGGGCAGTGAGTTCAAGAGATCTTTCCACAGGAGTTCATCATGATTAAACACAGGCAAGGGAGAGGATTAAATTGAAAGAAAAACAAGATGACAACTACAATTTAAGGAAATATCCTTCTTGCCATTAATAATAGAGAATCTGTTATGGAAGAGGTATAATGCAACTTGATGGTCCTCTTTACATTTGACAGTCACACAAGGGTGTAAATATTTAATCTTTCAATTAATTAATCTTTACAAAATATCTTCACAAAAACATTTTACCTATAGAAATTAGTTTCTATACATCAATATATTTTTATTTTTATAAATTATCCCATCTTTAAGTGCCTTCTATCAATATAAATGATAAAATAGACAATCAAAAATTTTAAAGCTTTTCCCAGTTGTATCCCTCCTTGTTAACATAGGTGCTGTGAATCCTCATACATGTGTGTGTCCACATGGGAATGTGTTTGTGTGCACGTGTGTGTGATGTGAAATGCTTCCATCCTCTCCCACCCCTAAACACCATCAAAATAAACCATATTGTTGATAGTTCCTGATGCAATAGTGCTTCCAAAGGGGAAAAAAGAAATGCTTGACTTGGTTTCAGAAATCAAAAGATGTGCATAGTTACCAAAGTCGAGGTGTACCAACTACAAATGTGCAATGACAAGCTTAGAACAGGACCCACCTCCCAGTCAAGTCACAGAGTGTCCTAACAGTGACCTGAGTAGGAAGTGGACCAAATACTCTGAGCTTGATTTTGCAAGGTGCATGTGGCCCTGATCTAGCAAAAATGCTTAAGCCTGTGCTTAGCTTTGAGCATGTGAATAATCCTACTGGAATTGGTGAGACTGAACACCATAGGGAGGGGTCACAAGTGACTCCAAGTCAACAGGCTACTCATGTGTAGGAATTGGGGTCAAGTGCTGAGCGCCTTGCAGGATCAAGCCCTATATGAGGTTCAAGAGCTGGGAACTTCTCTAAAGCAATCAACACACTGAGCTCAGCCATTGGAATTCATCAAAACGTCCGCGTGGGCACAGGAGGTGGCTTAGCTCCCCTTGACAGAGGGTCTCCATGTCAAAAGTTTATACCTACAACTCGTGCTCTGAGCACACAACAGATTTGCTTTATATGGTAGAAGTCTTTTTGTTCCTACCCTTTGACCCATCAGTGTCCTTCATGGCTTCAAACACTTTGTGTTGTACATTCATCAAAATTCACATTGACTGCAAAGAACATAAATGCAACAAAAACAGGAAAGCCTCCAAATAGTATATTATAGTTTTCTTCTAAATATTCTCCCGTCGTAATCAGAGGTGCAGTGGCTAATTTATAATTTTTCCTTTGAAGGAATCCAGATGAAAGGCCCAGATTGTTCTTCAATTACAAGTTTGCATTGATTATATATATCTTCTAAGCTATCTCCTTGGACAATAGCTGCAGTAGAGAAAACATATCAATATTTCTTTTAATCGATAGATACAGCATCCAGTGTCAGCAGATTTTCAGCATATTCACAGATACTGACGGAATGAGAAGGAATACTGGCATACTGAGATGTTGATAATGGAAGTGTCATACCCCTGCAGATGACAACTAAGTTAAAGTCAATGGCACTGGCCTATGACAGAGACCCATCCCACTGTTTGTACTGAGAAGACTGAGACAGGTTAGTTCAGAGAACTAGCATTTCTGTCCTGGGGAGGGCAGCACAAGAGATTCCCCCTGTTGGGGGTCAAGATTTACATCTTATTTGACTTAGAACCTACTTCAGCAGTGGGCAGCAGCAGATTTACAGCCTTTCTGACCTAGTTATAATGAGTTCACTCTTGGCTGCTGAGGTGAAAAAGATCAGGCCCAAGCTGACAGAAGGTAAAGCAACTGTAACACATAGCACAGTGGTTTGCCCCTTAATTTGCCTTGGCATAGATACTCCTTCAGGACATCAAGCTTTTCAGGAGTCAAGTGCCTCAACTGCTCTTGAATTTCAAGGCAACAATACTCTCAAGCCAGAAGTCCTTACTCTGGGCACACTATGCTGATACGTACTCTAGGTCAAAGACAGAGTTGATCCAGTTGTTTCGCAATAAAAGACTATATCTTGGGAAAAAAAATGGTATTAATAAAAACATACCTGTGAAATATTCTCCAAATTCTTGTTCTAATTTAATTGCTCGATCATAGGTTTTCTTTGCTTGCTCCTCTGTAAGACGTTTATTCATTTCCCTAGAAACACGGAGGAAGACATCAAAAAGTTTAGATTCTTGCTAGAATGGCTTTAAAAAGACATGTTCAACTGAATCACAGATGGACTGAGATTGGTACAAGAATAAAATGGTAAAATTCTTCCAACAGTTCATGGACAGCTTCAGTATTTTCAATTTCATTTCATTCTTATTTAGTGCAAAACTACTTCTTCAGACTATTCCCCATTTCACTTTTCTCCACCAAATTTTAATCTTGGGTTCACTACTCTACATTCTCAAAACAAAATACAAGGCCCAAGTCTGGTAGCTGCTGACTGAGATAGACTTGAGACATCAGGAACCCAGACGTAGGTCTGGAATCCAGGATGTCCCATCGTCTGAGCACTCAGGACTCCTGCCTGAAGCTCCTTCAGGAACCTCTGAATCTCCCAGATTCAGCTGGTGGTCTCAGATGAATAAGGTTGTACTGACTGCTTATTGGGTGCCAAGAAATGCAAAAACAAAGACAGACGGTAACATTCTGGTTCTTTTCAGTGGTTTTCTATTTGATGGAGCATTTCTGTTTCAACAGAAGCATTATCTAATAACTTTAAGAAATGAGTTGTCTTGCCTCTGCACGCTCAGGTGTTAATACCACTGTATACTCCCAATGAATCATGCTCATGCTCATTCACTGCCTTACACTCATATGCTTGGAGATGTCCGAATTATCAATAATAAATAGAGTTTGGTTGTTCTAGCATTTTTTCCCAGCATGGATTCATTTTTTCTTAAAACATGACAGAAATTTTTTGAGGAAACTAGGAAAGCAAGAGAAGGGAGCATCTTGTGTTCTGCATAAATCTGATTTTATGCCTTGAACTGAATCATATGATTATGTGGAAATGGACTGTATACAGTAGGCCATGGGTGACTGCATGTAGGAAATTATGGACATGATGGTGCAAAAAAAAAATGCTCTATGAAGTGCACAACCATATGAACTTGCTACTGCTAATTCCTACTTGGCTTGTGAAAAACACTCTGGAAGATGTCCAGTATGCAAAAAGGTATTTCTAGACATGGCTTAAAGCTGCCTACGTATATCAGTAACCATATAGCTGGGAACACTGCTTAGAAAGATCCCTTTGGAAGTACTAATGCCAAGAAGAAAGCAGGTTTATAAAACGAAGGCTAAGAAAGATTTCTTTTAAAATTTATATTGATTATTTGTAGATTATATAAATAGGTTTAATATAATCTGTGTGTTGTCATGCTAAATTTGTAATACTACTAATTCTGTTTATTGGAAAGATTGCTATTTAATCAAGTTCAGGTGCACTTCGCATCAGCTTCACCTACTTGAACACCTCTTCAGGTGACTGAATCAAAACCCTGTCTTGCAGTGGGACATAGCACTGCAAATTCTTAGGCAAATTTAACATTTTAATCTTATGGGCATTTAACCACTGTTGTAATGCTAACAACACCCTCTCCCTTTCAGATCTATTTCTGGTAAATTTTTGAGAAGTCTTCCTCAAGATCTTTGAATAGCAGAAAAGATAATACAAATAAAAATATAAGCAAGTGTTTAAAATAGCAAGTACTTTGAAATAGGTAGAAGTTTGCATTACACTTTCAGGTTGTAGATTTCCCTGGGGTATAAAACTGTGCTAGTTGTATTCCTGACTCTGCACATTCTGTGCCCTTAGAAGAGAGGATGGAGAAGGAGGAGGACCATGATGTCCATTTTTTATGATGAAATAAAATTGTGTCATGCTGCAGTCCCTTCTATTTCTTATTTCTTAGCTGGGGACCTGCACAGCTGGTGAATTCAAAATACAGTGCATATTTTCCAGGGTTTTCCTCCTCTCCCAGTGAAAAGCTCAGCTGAGCAGGTTCTTTCTTACTTCCATTTCTCATCCCCATGATCTCACCACTGCCCTCATTCCTCTAGAGAGAGAGGCTGATTGAAGGGTATGAAGAAGGATACCTCTGAGAGTAAACCAGGTGGAGTCACGTAGGACTGGGAAGAGAGGAAGGGGTGATGGAGCAGTTTGTTTACAGCAATGGCCACGTGTTCTGATTGCTTTTACATCCAATGGCACCTTATAGTCATTCACTGTTGTGGTGATAAGTGTTAATAGGATATTTCCCTATTATATATAAACTATATATTATATATATGGTTTTTATTGCAGAAAACCTGCAATACGCAAGTTTCAAGTGCAGGTGCAAACTTGAGTTATGCTCCCTTCACTCTTCTTACTTCCACTGTCAGATGGGTGCAAATGAGCGTATGCATAAATGAAAGACTACAACTTTATGTGCTAATTTTGATGAAAGATAAACCTTTTGTCTTTGTTTCTCTGCATCTTGTGATTATAAATTTTTTGTCTTTTGTGTTTTGACTTTGCTATTACAGCAGCTTTCAACTCATTTGTATGAACAGGAGTAATAGTTACAGCAGATAAACTTATCATTTTTTATTGCAGTAGGTACATACCTAAAAAAAACTGAATCACAGAATCACAAAATCATTTAGGCTGGAAAAGACCTCCAAGATCGCCAAGTCCAACATTTGACTGATCACCAGCTTTTTAACTAGATCATAGCACTAAGTGCCACATCCATGCGTTTCTTGAACAGCCCCTTGTTTTATTGCCCTAAGTGAAATATTAGCATTGCTTTGGTTCAATAACAGAATGATTGTCATTATATTTTGCATCTTCATAACACCATTCAGTCAGTCTATTCAAGGATTTGCAGTTCTAACATCAAATCAATGAAGCCTTTATGTTATTGCCACTTTTCTGGTTCTGCCTGATGTATTTTTCAGAGTAAGGGCTACTTTTATTTACTTTTTTTAAAAATCACTCCAGAGGCAATGCCAGCATTAAACAAATAATGGAAATATTTTATGAATGGGAAAACTGTATGTTAAGATCTTTGTTAAAACAATCAATGCAGAAGGCAGGCTATCAGACTACCCTTCTGCTTCTACACAGCAATAAAATCAGAATATTATTGAATTATAGGGCTGGAAGAAAAGTCAGGAAGTCAGGATGGTGCTGTGCAAGTACCATACATTGCGCATCACTCCTTGTAAGGTGGCTGGACATACAGCAAGCTCATTGCCAAAAGGCAGGGCCGAGAAGAATGCACATTCCCGGGATGGGTCGTGTTGGCATTCTCTGGCTCTGTGACCAGCAGCTGCGGGCACACTGTTACCATCACCAGACATGCATCTGTCACAGGAGGGGGAGTGCCAACATTTTAGCTGTCAAACACATACCTATGGCACTACCTGGCATTTGCAGAGCCTTGGGGGAGGGGGAAGGCACAGAGTTTAGAATTTCACCCCTATCACAGCAAATTAAGCTGATAGCTCTTGCATAACTGTAAGGGTACATAGAAAACAACTTGAGAATCATGTATTTTATCCTTTTAACTCAGGATGAATATCAATTCCGTATTTCCTCCTCAGCCTTTTCTCTGTGGCACTAGATAATTCCTGCTCCTCCTCCACCAGCAGGGTGGAACCCAGAATCAGGCCAGCACTCCAGCTGAGGCCTCATCCATACCCAGTAAAACAAAATAGCTGTCTGTTGTGTCCTTACACAACACTGATATGAATACAGCCCACAGTGGCAGTTTCTTTTTTTGCAACCACATTACCCATCCATTCATATTCCTGTGTGATCCACCCCAACTGCCAGATGCTTTTCTGCAGTGCTATAGCTAAATTATTCCCTGCTTGTACTCATGCATTTCATTTTCTCTCCTTTGTCTGTGCTGAATTTCATCTTACTGATCTTACATTGAATTTTGATCTTAACCCTCAAAGTGTGTGCCACCTCGGACAGCCTTGGCAGCACGGAGCTGGTGCCTTCTCTTTCATTCCTGTAAGTGTTATGTTTGCCCCCTCGGGTCCCATGGCTCCTTGCCTATCCTCTTACAGACCTTCAGGTAAATTGAGGAACACACCTCAAGTCCTACACAGCTTTAACCCCCTGATTTGTGCCCTTGATCAGACTCTAAATCCCAAGAGCACCTGTGGATGCATGAGACAAGCCAAGCTGCGTGGGTGAGTCCCTGGTGAACTTGTTGCACAGGTTGGAGCAAGTACACCAAGCACTGGCAGGGAGTCCTTCATGGTCCAGCACATAATCCCACATGTCCCACTCTGAAAGGTTCACAGCTATGGCTTGTTGCTTGAGATACCAGGATACAGTGCATGACAGCTCTGAGGGCACTCTTCCCACTTTCTCTCATTATTACTAATTTTAGAGAACAAGCAAAATGTAGTCTCAAGACCTGTGTGGTGCCACTTGAGGCTGTACCCGAAAAAATAAAATGCTTGAAGAAGTTTATACTCACATCAGAGGCTCCCATGATTTGGGCTTAATGAAGATAGCAATGGGATAGAGTTGTGCAACTTGTAGTCGTTTGATAGCATTTCCTGACACATCAAGTATACAGTGCTTGCCCTGTTGGAAACAGATGAGCATGTGTTTATTTTTGCAGACTTTGCTGCAGATCAGCCAAAAGACAGGAAGCAAATCTGCGACGCAGTGCCCTGGAATGGGGCCATTACTGGCACACCAGGGAAGGGGGAGCCCAGGGCATGCGCTTCACTACCCTGCGTTCTTTCCTTTGCTTTGATGCCAGTATAAATATACACTGTTGATATGGGAACAAACTTGGGATTTATTTTTTACTGGGATGAAATTCGCAGGGGCAGGAGGATTTTCTCGAGGTGAGGAAAATCAGTTCATAAAAGTAATAGGATGTCCACATTCTCAGTGATTAATTCAGCTCTTGTTTACGTCAAAGACTCCCTGTGTCACCTGAGGCAAATAATTTAATCTTTCTGTGGTTAGTTCTTTTGCCTCTGTGAAAGTGATTTAGTTTATCTACCTGTCTTACAGAGGTAGAAAGAGTAGAGGAAGGGTAGAGGCTGTTTTGAGGAGTACTTGAGGCAGTGTGCTAGAACGCTGAATCCATAGCACTACAGCCAAGTACAGAGAGTGCCAAGGATGTTGTCATTCAAAGTCAGAGACTCCACTTGTGGAGTCATTACAAAGCCTGTAAATATTAGGACGCTGTTTTGCAGCTATTTTATATTTTTGGCAGAGAATCATGTCTGTGACACAATGTGGAAACAAAGCAGATCATGTTGCACTGGCAATAAAACTACTGCCAACCTACCCTTTCTGCCACAAATCTCACAGACTGGACACTAGTTCCATATAAATTATCATTGTACTGCCCAGCTTCTATAAATTTGTGCTCTTGGATATCTTTTTCCATTTGTTCTCTTGAAATGACAAAATGATAATCTCTCCCATCCACTTCATAGTCACGCTTTGGCCGTGTGGTATCTGCATGAAACAAAAGACAGAAGATCAAGAAGTCTGCAAAAACATTTAGTGCAAAAAATGCAGCCGTGGTTTGCTCCGTGGGCAGTACTGGGTCTGTTTTAAGTGAAGGCACTTCACATTTGAGAGCAGATCTTTGGCTACTACATATTGTTTTCAATGGAGCTATGACAATGAAGCTGTCTTTTTGTAGTAATACCTTCTGGTGTTTACCTCCAATGAATACAAGCTAAAATAAAATTAGGGTTTACAAGAATTCCACTTTTTTCAGCAGAATCACACACAAACCTCAAATATAAAATGAATTTCATATTTTAAATTTAATGTAATTATGGTGATAAAATGAATTGTCATCGACTCAGTTTAGCCTTATTTATAAGCTGGATTCTATTCTCATCTCTAGTAGTTTTAAGTTAGTGTATTGCCAGAGACAACCATTTAAAATGAAGTACAATGGCAATCAGGGCCTCAAATAAACAGCAAGCTCTAATGGTCCAAGATATAAATACTCTGATTAATTCAGGATCCAACACTGCTTTCTGATTCAATAGTCTATATCTCACACAAATCACAGATTATTCCGTATATTTCTTGGTGGATTCTGTGCAATTGTGTTGAAACATTTTACATTTTACCAGTATTTCAAAATTTTATCTTATTTAAGAAACCATAGATTGATTACTAAACTGAGTTAGTGACTAAAAGGTTTCTTGTTCAAAAAAATCCTAGAGTTTGGAGACAATTCTTTTGAGATTTTTTCCAGACCTTCACAACCTTTTTTTTTTTTTAAATTTATTTGTTCTTTTCCCCTTTTCTGTCTGATGAAAAAATGACTTTTGAGAAGCTCAACTATGTATAGTTCATGGATGCTGCTTTCATGGAAATTTACTTCATGTGTGGCACTAAGGGATTCAGTTCATTCAGCTGCAGAACTAGGAGTAAAATCATACTTACGTGGTACACATGACCCAAACTTATCAGGGAATTCAGATATCAAATCATCGTTGATCCGATCTTTCATAGGACCCAGAATAATAACCGGCCTGGTGTAATTAACTGAAAAACAAAAAGAAAGGCACATTTAGATGATCTTACTGGCAAGGATAAATGAATTTACCCAAATATGTGCTAACCAGAGTTGTTGTCTTTACGTATGAAGTGAAAACTTAGGTGCACATTTTTTTAATGAATATTTTATTTATTGACATGAAAAAGGGAGCGGAATGAGTACCACTGCAGAGCTCTGTGATGGTCCATGCACAAGTCAAATGACTATGTAGAAGCACAGATATATTTGCTATTGCTCAACAAGGCCACTCCAAAATGCTTGCAGACGGACTCTTCCATGAGGCATGGAAGGGCTATTGCAGCATTTTTTTTCTCCTCAAGTTATATAAGTGCATCCCCCATTAAACCAGATGGATGTGCTCCCATTTTAAGTTGCCTTTCCATAGGTTCGTCTACCCTGGACAGTGGCACATATCACATGGGAAGCAAAATAATAAAGGCTTTCCATGTAACAATATTGCAGTAAATCTAGAAAATCTACACTAATATTTTGTAGATTGATTAACGTACTGTACTAAGCCCATGAGAACATGCTGGGGAGAGTCCTGGGAATGTTAAGAAGTGGGGGCTTCCAAGGAATACTATAACATCAGGTTTTTTTCGTATGAAAACAGACTGAGTGTCCAAGGAAAAGAAGCCACAAAGAAACTGGGACTCGCAGAGCAAGGGTTGCTGCTCTGCTGGCCCCCAAACTCTTAAACGAAAAATAAAAGGAAGAGTGATAGAAAAGAAGATGAAACTTACTTTCCTGTCTTGTGACAGGTTCATAAGAAAGGATGCAGTCTTCTTGGCCTCCTGATGAGAGAAGAAAGACAAGAGATTGAAGCTGATGAGCAACATGTCAGGTATTTAAGTTTGATAAAATGTTTCACATAGAGACAGACCAGAATCAACACTTCTCTCTTGATAAGCCTCTCACCTGAACCATTCCAAAGTCCATCATAACTTCCATGTATGGAGACAGTTTTTTCCTTCCCCGCCCTCCCCTTGCATGTGTTTCAATTCTATTTACTGAAATTGGGCTTTTTTATTGATGGGCAACATGCCTTTATTTATGATTTGATTCCACACTGTTTACAAGGATAGTGCAGCAATTTAAGATGCAACACTTTTCCTACTGTTAAGGCCCTAACATGTTGCGGCAGAGTAAATCAACAGGCTACCTAGACAGAACAATTTTTGTCCACAGAATATATATATATTTTGGTTGATTGTTCTTCAGTGCATAGCCTCCATAGTCTAGTGCATTCACAGACTAACATCTAGCTATGAGCTATTTTCTGATCCTTATCCTTTCCCTGAACACAAATCACAGACTCACAGAATGGCTGGGGCTGAAAGGGACTTTCAGCTTCTGGAGATCATCTAGTCCAATCATCTCCTGTTAAAGCACCTAGAACAGGTTGTACAGGATCATGTCTAGGCAGGTTTTGAATATCTTCAGTGAAGGTCTCACAGCATTGTATTTTATACATTTGTCCTCCCTCTGCCCTGTTAGGACAGTGCTGTTTCCTCATGGAGACATTTAGGGGACTGAAGCAGAGAAATTTGCCATGAGAAACAAGTGGCACTATATGGACCATGACTTGGGTGCAGGTGCGCAGTCCCGATGCATCACCGTCCTCCCATCCAAGGGAGTGCAAGAGAAGAGGGAGGAGGATTCTTCACCTAAAGCATGAATAATTCCCGCTCATTTCTCTTTCTGGGTTACTGTCACATATTTGGTACCACACAAGGGCTCTAGCAGGTTCTAAATACAACCTAGCAAAGTTTAAAATTATGATTTTGTTTTTGCTCAGTTCAAGGCTTGTCTCTGAGAAGATCCACAGATGGGATTTTGCAACTAATTCAGATATTACAGAAGAAAGAGTGTCATAAGTCAAACCAGTGCTTTATAAAATAGACGGGGTTGCTTTCGTTTCATCTGCTTGCATGCACGTGAGCCTGTGTTATATTACTCTGGTGGGCTCCTGCCAAACTGAAGTATGCATATAGGGGGGAAGAGTGCTGCCTTGCCTGATGGAAATACATGTAGGATTTAGAGGGCGATACATCTCATCCAGAAGTAGCCTGACTGTTGTCTGAGTTGCCCTTGAGGCTCCACTAACTATATTAACAAGCTTTGTGTTGGATGCAATGCCTAGCTCCCAAGAAGGTACAAAATTCTTTGTGGTTAAATCTTAAGCTGACTCCCACCCCACGAATCTACTATGTTGGTAGATTTTTGTGTGTGTGATACAGTATCTAGGCAGCAGTGACAAATGTGTAAGAGAGCTCTTCAAGTAAAAATAATGTTGTAATTATTGACAATGACAGAAACAGCAAACAAAAAACTGTACTGATGTGTTAGGAGAGACGGAGAACTGACAGGACCAATTCCAGCCCAGCAATGGTGCTGAAGCAGCAAAGGAGAGATCACAATTTTTAATAAAAGAAAGAGATTAGACAGCATTTGAGGACAAGGCCACATAACATATGAGGAGTGTGGACGGAGGATTTTCTTTTCTGTTTGCAAATGTTTGATATTGTAATCACTTTTCTTTGGCTTTTTGCGAAGTTGGAAACCTAGAATTATTGGTACACTAGGTTTTATGCATCAGATGTATTGGTTTCCCTTAAGTTGCTCAGTAAATTTTAGGGGTGATGTAGAACTCAGGATGTCTCATTTCTCTAGAGATGAAAAAATCCACTCTCCAGGCTGGACAAGGATGGTCCTGCTTTGTCTGTCCTCTACCCCACGGGAGCCAAGGCTATATTTTTCAACAGCCTGAGAAAGTCAGTCTTGGGGTGGGCGATGAAGCCATCACATACCAACCAAATGGAGGGGATCATGTTTGTACAAATACCATCTTAAACTTAAAAATATTTGTTTCAATAGCAAACAGATCCACAGCAGGAGTTTCATTCCACTAATTTCAGAAACCTGAGGCTTGAGTGCTTATGTCTAAGCTAGTCCCTAGATACCTTTTGGGGCCAATGGCTGCCTACAAATAGACGAGTGCTTATTCTAAGACATGAGTCATCTGACCTATTTTACATGTCTACTTTGCGACGAGAGAAAAAGTCAGAAGGATGAGTTTGTCTCCATTGTCCCCTAACAGCATTTAAACAGCAAGGTCAGATGCTGTTTAAAAACCAAGGTCAGACATCTGCAGTTAAACAGCAGAATCTCATGGGAGTGACAGTGTCAATAGCAACTGGAGGCAAACAGACAATAACTCTGAAACTATTGTTTTTTCTTCCTGTGGACTAATACTTGGCTTTGGCATAGATTTATAACCAGCACTGATAAGCCAGCACAGATTTTACTTTCTTTTTTGCCCAGTCTCTGACAGACATGTCCCCATACTAAAGGTTTTGGTACATCCACACTCTCAGTAGGGTACAGGCTAGGGACAAAAACAAGCCTGGTTTCACAGAAGTCTTGTGAAAGTGCGGCCAGGTTAAAGGCAAAGAAAATTCTCCAGTCCACTCAAATTGTGCTGAAGTTTAAGCCATTGGGAACAGCTGGAGTAAGTACGGAGAAGCTTTGAGGCTGACTGTGATACACAGGAACTTAAAGACAGACAAATTCCCGAGGTAAGGATCTTCAGCCCTCGGTTCCAGACTCAACATGGGAGTGTGGGGAAAAGCTGCACCATTTCCACTACTTTTCTTTTCTGGAAAAAGGACTCAGGAAGCTTAAATTTCTAAGTGAATAAAATCCTGCCATGTACTGTCCAGACAAAATCCTCTAGGTCCTCAGAGGCTGTTTTGCATGTTAACTATACCAGGTGGTACTCTTTAATGATTTCTACTCGGTCAGTACTGCATAGTTCTGAAGTAGTCCATAAAGTATTAAGTGTAATGAAGAGCTCTAGAGTCAATCAATAATCAGATTGCTATAACCTTGTGATGGCTTTGAGGTGTAAGACAGTGTGAAATCCATCAGGACACAGGCTCTTATCATTTGCCTAAGCCTCATTTACCACCCACATTAACAGCTTAATTAGCACAGGTTAGCTGTATTGATCTGGAAAATCTTTGTGACATTTAACAGATAAAAAGAGAAAAAAAGAAAAAGATCTTTCTGTAGGATTTTGGTATGTTCCCCTGTTCTTCAGTAAAATCCCATCAAGTCAAAAAGAGAAGAAAAGAAATAAAATAAGGAAGCAGAAGAAAGAAAAAGGAAAGTTACCTAAATGTAATATAATTATGGGTAAAATTATTGGAGAACTTTCACTTTCTCAGGACCACTCCCTGCTTTTCTTTATTCTTGGTTTGCCTGTTGGTGTTTTCTTGTGCTTGGGAAGAGAAGAATAACCTGGAGTTTGTTATAACTCAAAACCTCTATAACTGGGGCAGCGAGGTCCTGTGCTGTCAGATAAATTTCATGAGTATTAATTTAATCTTTTTAAGGGATTTTATAGGGTTTCAGATGGGTTTTGGGCTAACATATGAATTCAAGCTTTGTTTCTTCTGCACCGATTGCACTGGACAGTCAATATCCCAGCCTCTATTTGGTTCAAAATCCCTTTGCTGGGCCCCTACTTATGTGAATAAACACATGATTTTTGGAAATATATTGATAGCTATGAAAGGCTGGAAATCCAATATGTAAAAAGGTCATCAGTAGTCTGAACATGAACTTATGACTGACAAGTTGTCTACAGGCAAAGATCGATACAGCTGTGTGGGTATAAAATGAGACTTCAATACTTGTGCCAATTTGAGTATGCCTGAATAATACAGCAATTCTGGGGAGCCAATGCAAGTGTCCTTATTAATCAATAACCTATTGCAATAATAGGACTACTTTAACCTTGTTCTGAATCTTCAAATCTCATTAGAAGAGTGACTTGCTAATTTGCTGATAGGGTAAATTTTTGTTTTTCTACCACTTTTTCTTATTTTTAACTTTTAGTTATGTATTGCCTCTCTAGGTAATTGGTGCAATCACAACCAGTTATGCAATTAGACTAAATAGATGCGACAATGTGTGTGTAATTTTGATGACAGCTGTAAAAACCTTTACTGAACTACGTGTAAGAGTGTTACAACACATATGCAGGAGAGAGACTTGAAATTCATGCCCATTATGAAAATCATGTCTCGCAAAATAAAAACTGATGAGTTCCTGATAGAAAATCTGTCCTTACAAGCTTGGTTTGAAAAATAAATCAGAACATTTTAAGTTACAGGCCTCAAAATAAACTTTCAATCATGGTTTGATTAACTGGTCCAGGGATAAGTGAAAATTGGCTGTATGTGTCCTTATCACAAAAAGAACAACTTTCTGCTAGACCAGTACTTCATTTACCACTCTGCAAACTTGGCTTTACTGCTGAGAAAGGGAACAAACAAACTAACATAGACTTCATAATAGCATGGCTGTGTGATTCAGCAGCAGCTGTGTAGCAACTCAACCGCTTTAAGATCAAGCCAGCATTTGTTCCTGGCCCCAAAATACTATTCTTATTTATAAAGGGTTAGATTCTGCTCTCAAACATGTCAGTGGTTCCCACTGAAATCAATGGAGCTGAAGGTTATCTTCTGGGAGAAAGAATATCTCCCTGTTGGCTCCAGCCCTATTTTTCATAACAAACCAAGCATTGAGGGCACTGGCAGAAGAAATCTGGTTTACTTTTTGCAACTTCTTGTTGCTTAGAAGCGGTCAAAAAATTTTCTCTTGAGACCACATTGGAGGACTTTCAATTATATTTCTGAAATAAAAAATATCTGACTTCTGTCAAAAAACTGGTTTTTAACCCTGGAGACATAAGCAATACTTCAGCCAAATACTCAAATTTTTAAGCAGTATGTTTTTCTAAAAAATAATGAACACATCAGAATATCTCCTAGAAAAAGCCCAGTTGATTTGTAACCCTCCTATTCCTCACTGTCCAGCTTACAGCCTGGACATTTCTCAGAATTCCTTCAATATTGCTGGTTTGGAATGGTTCTAGGAATGATCAAATAGTACAGGTTTTGACACTAGCTACTTTTCAGTAAATGCTCATCATGAGAAGCAAAAGTTAGAGAAATGTGTTAAAACAATTGCCAGAGACCCACTAGAAAAAATGCAGAACACCTCACTCTGGACTCCAACTGGCCGGTTTTTATCGGGATACATAAGAAGGTCTGCAGGAGAACACCCTGCACTTGCCAGTCATTTCTTACCCACACACATTTCTGTGTTCCGGCCAAGGCGTGAATTGCTGATTTCATAGACTCACAGAAGCATAGAATCATTTAGGTGGGAAAAGACAAGTATAACTCTGCCAAGTCCCACTAAACCATGTCCCTGAGCACGTCTTTTAAATCCCTCTAGGGATGGTGAATTAACCACATCCATGGGCAGCCTGTTCCAATGCTTGATAACATTTTCAGTGGAGAAATTCTGCCTACTATCTAATCTAAATCTTCCCTGGTGCAACTCGAGGGCATTTCTTCTTCCTGTTGCTTGTTACTTGGGAGAAGAGACTAACCCCACCTCACAACAACCTCTTTTCATCTGCTCCTCATCAGACTTGTGCTCCAGACCCCTCCCCAGCTCCGTTGCCCTTCTCTGGACATGCTCCAGCCCCTCAATGTCTTTCTTGCAGTGAGGGGCTCAGAACTGGACAGAGGATTTGAGGTGTGGCCTCAGCAGTGCCCAGTGCAGGGGGAAAAATCACTGCCCTGGTCCTGCTGGCCACACTATTGCTGATACAGGCCAGGTCCCATTGGCCTTCTTGGCCACCTGGGCACAGGCTGGCTCATGTTCAGCTCCTGTTGACCAGCACTCCCAGATCCTTTTCCACCAGGCAGCTTTCCAGCCACTCTTCCCACAATTCAGAAAGCAGTGGGGCAGGCAACCCCTTTCTTCCTGCTAATTTGCTGAGGAAACAGAAAAGAAAAGAGGCACAGGGACAGGGTCATAACCTCATGCAAATCCCTTGATTCCTCCAGCAGTTTTCTATTTGCTCCCCATGAATTTTCCATCTTCACTTTTTTTCTTCTCTCAGTATGCTCCATGTCACCAGTACACAGATTGAGGGCTAGATGAGTTTTCAAGTCAACACACATGGTGTCCTTGTAGTGCCTCACCCTGAACACACAGACTCTGCTCAAAGTGACACTACATCACACTGAAGAACAGCTCTTCAATGTGGCTGGCTCCAAATGGAGTTAATACAAAGTTGGTTCTGTGGCAGTGGCTGACGCTGGGCTCCATTCCCAGCTACCCAGATGCAAACAAGAACAGCAGAAATAGTAACTGCATGCTGTCTTGTTCTGCCAGGAGTGTTACCCTGGGCACTCATTATTTTTTTTTCCCTTTCATTGGGAATAAATAAATCAGGAGGCAGTGAGGAATACTTTAGGAAATCTTCTCGTACTATGTCTGGTAATTACTCTTCCCACATCAGAGATGTCGATAAGCTTTTACAGTGTAGGGTCCTTTCTCAACAGTCCCACAAAGTGAGAACTGTTGTGAAATAAGAGAACTTCCTTTGACAGGCCTCATCTCTCTTATCTCCATCCCTCACAATTTGTTGACTTCACTCTCTTACCACCTGCCTCTCACTCTCATCTGATTTTTTGGGTTCCTGACACATAATTTTTCTAGGGCAGAGTTGCTGTGATGAGCTGTACAATGGGATGTACTGTCAACACAGCAGATCTCAGATCTCCTTGCCTGAAGATTCAAAGACTAATCATCTGGACTCAGGAGGGCTTTAAGTCTCCACAGGAGATATGCTGATGTACCATGGCCAGGTAGAAATTGAACACAGTCAGGTTAGACTTCAGGTGCCACCATGGCCATCTGAAACAGTAATTTCAGTCTGGGAACCAAAGTTGCTAATTTTGTCAAGGCCATGCCTTCAAATATCACATTAGCACACACCAATGAATCCTTAGGAAATGAAATCAGGCCCTTTGGGCACCAGGTTCTGTATTTTAAAGCCTCTTTCATTTGTCATAATCTAAGATGGGCTTCCTCCGCTTATTAATGGCACAGCTATCCTGTGGGCAGAGAAGAAATCCCTGCCAGCATCTTCTCCACCAGGCAGAACTCGTTGGACATACCAGTAATTTGTGGGGAAATCCAGCCAACAGAATGCTGCTGGAGTGAGACCAGAGCTTGCCCAGATGGAAACCACTCCAAAATGAGAGGGACTGCCATGGGCAGTTGCTACTCTAGCACTACTTTTCCTTCCAAGTATCTATGTTCCAGCTAACTTTCCCAAATTGTTTCTATTATCTTTCTTGCACCTCAAAACACACACTTCATTTTAAGCTATTACACAGCCAACAAAGAACTGGCTACCTGGCCTGTCTTATGATCAAATTTGGCAACAGGCTTTTGTGGACATGCCCCAAATATTTGGCTGCAGCTGCTGGGCACTCCTATTAAGTCTGCTGTTTGGGGCAGTTCATCAGCCTAGATTCTCCTCTGGTCTTTTACCCTGAGCTCTCCCTGAAATATACAGATCTGGATGAGATTTGACTTGTGCAAACTTCTGAAAATTTAACCCTTTGATTCATTCCTAATTGTAAAGCCAGTCTGGGGAAAGAGCATCTTATATGTCAATATAAATATAATCAAAAATAAAAATCCTCCTCTCCTCCAAAGTAGAGGGCATATTAAAAATAAAACAGTTCAGAATTGGATCTTGGCAATACAAGAGTGCCTACTGTTTTCTTGTGACTCTGGCAATTGCTTTCCAAGGAAACCTTTTCAATACAAAAGGATACAAACTAATTTACCATTTCTGAATAGGATAAGGTTAGCTGTTTTGCTGAAACAAACCAGTGTTTATCAACAGAGCTCAACTACTATGTGTTATACCGGGACTAGTAAACATGAGGTATGATACCATTGATTACCTGAATGTATGTGGGTGCTTAGCACAAGTGCTGAGTGACTGGTGGAAAACTTGATTTGTTAAGCAAATGGCTTGAATAAATGAAACAACTGGGTGGTCTAGCAAGAAGTCTGTCATTTTAGTTATCTTTTATTACATTTCTAGTAATTTATTTAATGCCGTGGGGTTTTTTTTTTTGCTTTTCAGAACTTCAGAAAAATAGTGATATTGGTTAAATTTATGGGCATTACTTAGAATTACCCAGAACATACAATCTGCCTCTTGGTTGTATGATGACAGGGAGTCTGTAAATCCAACCAAATCAGGTTGCAGGGTTGGGATCTCCACCTACATGTTATCAGTGACATTCGGTGGCAGTGCCTAAGCAGTGAAGGTCTATCTTACCTTTTCTTAAAGACTGCAATATGAATTAGGAAATCCGTACTGTCAAAACTAAGGGCTCAACAAAACTTCTGGGACTATTTCTTAGCCCTCCATACAGGCATGCAGAAATGCAAGTAAAAATTGTGACCTTGTAAAAAGGATGCCTCTTGCAGATTTGACTATAGCTGTGCAGTAACTTTACTCTTGAAAGATCACCAAGAAACTTCCCCCCACCCCCACTGAAATAAACTTTTGTCACTAAACTAAATAATCCTGACTTGCATAGGCTACCCAAAGCCAGGTTTAGTTTTATGTCCCTAATACATTACAAGTAACAACCTTTCTCCCTTCTCTTATAAAGCTTGCCAGTTTTCTTTTATAGCTTTGTACTCAAGATATGGTCATAAATTTGAATTCCAAGCCATTTGCTCCAACGATCTTTTTAACATTAACAAAAGAGTAGCAAGGAGAGAAACAAAATAAAAGAAACAAACAGAACAAGCAATGCAAAGTAAAAGGACTCTAATGAAAGCAGTAACTTACTGTAGCTACTTTCACTATCGCTGGCATTAGAAGAAACATGTTCTGCAAGAACAGTACAGCAAATTAAAGAACATAACCAAGCACCACAGAGCTGCAGAAACTTAAAAGAACTGCCACAGTCATGCAAAGGTAGTTATGCAGAGAGGAAATAAAAACTGTGCAGTGACATCACCCTAAAATGCTCAGATATTTTACAGAGGTAAAATGAAAGCTTTCTCTCTTGTGGCATTTCAGAAACAGACTATATAGTAGCTAGTAGCTAGTGATATGTGCCACAGCAAAACTATGTCTTTTTGTGATAGACAGTAAATGACATCTCTGATAACTTCATTTCAATGTAAATTATGGTCAACTTGGATCTCACCCGATGTCTTGAGCAATTTCTTGAAATCCAAGTGTCTGCTCATATTCTGCACTATCAGTGATGGGCATCATTAATGCATCGGAACTCTTACTGCTAAACTTCTAACCTGTGTCCTTCTTTAATCACTGTGCACTATCCCAAAGGATTGTGCACAGTGATTAACAGATTAACATGAAATTTGTCTTGATATCAAATATTGTAACTGTACCTATTCTACCCTGTCCAAAAGGAAAAAAAAGAAATAAAAAAAAGAAGACAAAGCCAATGAAAAAACTAAGAAAAGAAAAAAAAAGGAAGAAGTCTTTTTCCAGACATTGGATGATTGACACATAGCCTCAGGATTTGAGTTGGTGTTTGAAAACCTTTACAAGACCAGTCTGGATGGGTGAACAGGAATATAAGAACTATCATGATGGGTCAGTCTGGTGGTTTGTCAAGTCAGGTGTCCTGTTGTCTTGTTTCTATTATCATATTCTTGAAAGGAAGGTGCAATCTACATCATATAATGTTGCTGTTCCAAAATTGTAGTCAGCAGACTATTTATGGACAGCAAGATCATGCTACATGCTCTTCAGGCGGTCTGCATATTAAACAGTGGTTTCTCTGGTAGAAATGCTGATTACTTTGCATCTGAAAGCTCATTTGGCAGCTGAAACTTTTCAGCTGGTCCAGGACATTTAGAAGCCAACGGCATAATGGCTGTACAGCTGGGAGCACCCTGGGTTAATGAGAAAGACAGGAACAGTGCCAAGATCACCTATTCTCTGCAAGGTGCTGCCTTTCCTCCATGTACCAATCTAATGGCTTAGGGTTCATAGATTGGGAATGATGGAGCTACTGGAGCAGCAGAAATGAGAGGGGATGATATCTGATAAAAACAGCAATGGGAAACCTTGCTCTTGGGCTTAGGAAGAAGCTTTAAAAAATTCAATTTACATTTTGAAGAAAACAGCTTAATGACTTTCAGTCATTTCACATCAAGTTAACAAGGGTTTTCTCAAGATAATGTGCTATACAGGACCCTTAACAACTTTATTTAAAAATAGAAAATAGCCTTTATAGTAAGAACTGTCATTAAAAAGCATGTCTCAGTTGGAAATTAACAAGATTTGGATGGGTGAGAATGTCTAGAGGTGTGCCAGTAATTTAAAACTAGGTGCAATATTAATGCAGGCACTACAGCCTACGTAATACCTCGGTGCTACTTTTGTCCTTATCAGTTTGCAGAATTCAGGTACCTTTCAAATGGTTGGATGTTATGGACAATTGTTTTTGTAAAGACAGATATTCAGGAAGGTTATCAGATCTGAAGTATTTGACTTTTCTCTAGCAGGGAAGGATCTGCATTCATTGCTAATGAGCTGCTATGACACTTAAATGATCACAGAATGGTTAAAATTCAGGTGGCAGTGACATTTGCTGTCTATCACGGACAAAACCAGTCTTGCAGAACCCTTCTTCCTTGTACAAGAGATAAAGCTTTCATCTTTAAATTGTGAGCCACTGCATGGCATTAAGTTAAACCATTAAGATGTCGCTTCAACAAATCAGTCAGAAACAGAATGATTTCCAAAACTGTGTGCATGGATGTGCATTCCTGCAATTAAAAAGCACATACAAAACAGTAGGCGATGCTGCATTAACACACATTTTGCTCCAATTACTTGGTGCTTAAGAAAAGGAATAAGAACTGAGGAACAAGTAACCAAACACATGCAAGTGGCATTTTGTTTACATTATTTAGCTCTGGATACAGAATTTAATGTAGCTATAAATGTAGAAATCAGCAGCAAATATTTCACTCTATACAGTTTTTCTGGTCTAAACTTCGAGGAAGAAAAATTGTTTCTGAGCAACGATCTGACATATTACACATTCTGCAATGCCAAGTCTTGAGACAGGATTGCTGCATCAGAAAAAAAAATTAAGGTTGTGTGACAGAGAATAGGTTGCTAACGGTGAAAATTGGTCCAAAATTAGCTTTGGAGAATGCATGATCTTCTCTAGCCTGCAAATGACTTCTTCCATTAATAACAAATACTAATCTAAAATCCAGCAAAGTAACAAACACTCCCATGCAAAAAGCTGAAAATGCAGAAGCAACAGCATAAACTAATTTTCTATTGATCTCCTCAGGATGTGATCATATTAAAATGTTTTACTTTCCCTTTAGATGGAGAAGGAGGGATTGCTGCTGAAAAGAACAGTCTAGGCAGCAAAACGCATTCTAGGTATGCTACTCTACAGAACTGCCATGATGGGAACAATAACATACTGTCAGAAACAAAAGGTGTTATTACAAAAAAAGTGAAAGTGTCTGCTTGATACACTGTATGTTATTTAATACCGTCATGCAGAACAGAACGATTGAAACATTTGTAATGCATTCACAGCTGGGTAACAAATAAAACTCTATCTTGTGCATGCTAGGAGTGGAGGGTCCTCAGAGAAGGAACAGAAGCCAAAACAAAACAAAACAAAAAAGGGTTTACAGTGACCATTCCTGGGAACTTACTCAGAGTCTTTGTTCCATAACCGTCGTCACCTAATCCGGGGATGTCCTGCACGGAAGTCCCCAGAGAGAGCAATGAGAAAGGAAGAACAGCCGCAGAAGAGGAAGGAAGAAGTCAGTGGAGTTGAAATGGATACTACCATGACTGACCATGTTGATTGAGCAATCTGGATCCCTGCCTTTTCTTTCTGAAACAAACTTAGACCCATATTCTATGGGAATTCAGCCAAAGAAAGAGGCAGTGATTGTGAAACGTGCCTTTTGGAGCTGTGAGGAAGAAGGAACAACCAGAGAAATAAAGTTCCAGAAACTATCCTCACTGGATAAATTTAGGACAGAATTATTAAGAAAAAAAAGTGAATATCTGGGCTTGGAACTAGCAAATACTTTTAATAATGCTGGTTCTCTATATAATTTCAGCAAGCAACAAATGCTTGTGGTGGTACACATTCCAAGATCCAATTTAGTTCTTCAAGCTGTCAACATGGTTGCTTCATTTAATTGTTAAACTTCCAGTGAAGCTGCCCATAGAAATCAACTTGGTGAAAGTCAAAGACAAAAAAAGATTAGAAGAGATATTTTAAAAAATAATTAGTTTAGTGTTGTGAAAGAAATCAGATTTCCCTTATTTTGAGCCAATTCTGATCTGGGAATATTTCCAAGACACAATTTTGGATTTTGACAGATGTCACAACAACTTTGAGGAGCCATATTTGCGCTTCCAAAAGTTAAGGTCACTGCTTTATTCTTCTGGAACTACTTTTTCCAGAGATGGAAGGAGAAGCTGGATCCAAACTGCAGTCACACATTGGTCACAGTAGTAATACCTCTCCTGCCTGCCTATGACAGATATTTGCCTACATGTGTGGGATACTGGTATCATGCGTGTCACCCATTTGTTGTGCTGCTGCATGTGACATCGTCTCCAAGAGGTTACTTACGTTCTGGATCACTTGTTTCCTGCTCACTCTGCTCCTTGCTCTTGTAGAATGGGAATTTTCGTGAAAAGATGAAGTTCTTTTTACGCTTGTCATTGAATGACTGTGAAGGAGAAAAGGCATGGGGCAAAAACAGGGACGTCTAATTGTTGTCACACTCATGCTGACAAAACAACTAGTTTGTAAAAGTGGAGAGAACTGTAGTGACTCAAATCAGCACAAAACCAAGTGGCTGCAAAGAATCAGAAGTAGTTGTGGTGAGGTCTGAAGGTTGAAGGCAAAGCTCCTGGAGACCAGATCAATTTGATTCCAGAGGTCTTAAGCCACAATGTTCAGCTCCTTACTTGGAAACTTGTGTTTGGCTTGTTTGGATGAAGGGCTACAGATGGTTCAGCATGCTTTGAGATCAAGCCATCCATCCTTAATCACAGCAGACTGTGCACAGAATTAATTAACTGTCTGAAAAGAATAGGTGGCAAAGTGGAAAGCAGAAGCCTTTGATTTGCTTGTAGGATGTGGATTCAGCCCCGTGTCAATTAAAATTAAAAATTCTTTACTGGTAGGTGCTGTTGATTTCATAATTTTTTATTTGGCCTCTTTATCGGCAACTTCTTAAGCGTGTTTCAATGCTTCTTTTTGGGCATAATTAAAGAAAATACTTTATTTTACAGATGTATATTTATTCATTAGGTTTCTCTGGGTATACTTGTAGTTCTATGTGATTTAGAAATGGAATTCTGCTTATAAGCAGTATTTCATTGCATGCCGAGCAACATATTTTGCTGTAATTCTTCAAATCAGGAAGTAATATAGAAGAAATTGGGGTTTCTTACACGATAAAACCTTTGACTTCATAGACAGTCACAAGGACTTACAGCACTATACTGTGTAAAAGCAGGATATGCCTACTTGGGACATTTATTTCAGATACTAAATAAGGACTTAGGGTCCCTATACAGTCAATTGAAAGAAGCTGGCATTTCTAGAGGGCACACAGAGCTGCAGCCAGTGTGTGTCTGAAGTGATCTGTGCTGTCAGTCAGACAATGACCTGTAATGTCTCTTATACTGAACACATACAGACACAGGATTTTTCAAGTGATGACCTCCAAGAGAGCAGAGACCTTCTTAAATCATTTAAAGGACAAATCTCATGTGTTTGTCACTGCTTAAATTGAATATAACAAGTATTTGGCTCCAGTTCTGCAATGGAATATATTTAGAGTCTCAGAACATAACTTATTTTCTTACATTTTGAAATCATGGTATAAAAAGTGGTTTAGAATATGTATTTCTGAAAGATGCATACTGAAAATCTCTGTTAAAATAGTTGGATACTCGTGTCACGAAAGTTTCATGCCACTTTTACATTTCAAGCATATTTAAAGTTTAGTAACTGAAAACAAAGAAAAAAATGCACATGTAGAAGAAATGATCCATGAAAATCTCTCTATGTAAACATTCAATGTGAAATTAATGTGGAGGTCATGCACAAATAATACAGACAGCATGCAATTTCAAAACAAAGCAAGTATGAAAGAGAGCCAGAGGAAAAAAAAAAAAAGCACATGAAGGATTAAAGTAATCTATGGATGAAAGAAGGACTGACATGCGCATTACGTCACTTTAATGACCTAATGGATATAATTAAATTAAAATGTGTTTTCTGTGATAATTTCTTTTACTTTCCCAAAGAAAGGAATGTAGCATGTTAACATCTCTGTTTGTGAAAATGTTGTTTGTCATAATTTATCTGAATTTGAAATAGTAATGCTATTGGCATTACACTTTTAAAGGGAAAAAAATATATAAACAATAACACCTCAAAAAGCAAGGGGGTTTTAAAATTACAATCACTTCATTACAGAATGACATTTCACTTTGGACCTCAAGAGAATGCTATCAAATTGATAAATAAATAGCTGTATTTCACAGAAATTATATGAGAAATAACACTTATATATATTGTTCCAATTTTTTTCCACAACAGTCTAGAGAAAAAACTTCAGAAAGTTCATTTTCACCAGAAAAGCATGTATTATTTCCACGCTTATGCATTATCTAACAGTATACACCAAATTAGACAGATATTTTATAGTGTTATATAAAATTTTTCTCCTTTTGCAGTTTCAAGTACTGGGTTGCTTTTTTAATAAAATATTGTTCCACTTCAATTTGGATGATCAAAATCCGGCTGTTCATAGCAGATGACTATCATGTGCAACTATGTCACTGCATTTACACCAGTAAAAAGCCTTGTTCCGAAAATAAAGCTGATCTAGTTATATTAATACCTATAACCAAATATGTTTATGCATGTGATAATATTTCTATAGATTAATCAATGTGTATATTCATGTTAATGACCATATATACTATCATGGTGTAGTCAGAGGGCTTATATTTAAAATAACAAAGAAACTTTAAATTATTATAAAATGCTAAAATGGGTCTGACTCTGCAAACTTATAGAAATAATTAGTCCTTGGTATTAATTGAATGAGCTTACCAAGTGTTTATTTTCTTAAATTAAGTGCATATTTCTCCACAAGAAATCAAAGACAAGAGCCTTGATTTTGGTTTTGTATCCAATATAAATGGGATTAACCTCAGGCTGATGGTCTCCACCTTAAGGATATGAAATCCTGCTGACACCCAGAAAATGCTTCTTACAGACATCATGATTTATATCTCTAATGTATAGAGACAAGGCAAAGAGAGAAGAGGGAGACTCACACAGAATAAAACCATGTTTCTGTTGCACACACCATGTTAATTCCAGATTTTGCTCCAATGTTAACTCCAGATTTTGCTCTATTGGTGGAAGAGTAGAGACCAACACTGAGTGTGTATTTTCTTTTTTAAGGAACAATCATACATAGGAGGATCTGTGGCAAGGTTAAACTGCAAAACTCAGATGTATATTTGAGAAATTTTATTTCTACACAATGGAAACTTTGGACCTGTCAAATACTCTGGAGTCATAGGCTCCCTATGCTTCTGGAAAGCTGTGAAACAGATGTAGGATAAGTAGACACAGGTATTTGCCTACATCAATGCAACTGGAATTGCAATCATGATAGCAAGCTTAGCCTGATTCAACAGCATTTATGCAGGCAGAGCTTCTGAAAGTCAGTGAAAAAGTGCCTGAAATGGATTCCTTGTAAGGTTCAGGTTCTTTGCCATGATAATGTAAAAACCTGTAATGGCGAATAACTCAGGCATTTCAGTTGCAGTGAAAAGCCCGTACAATAGATTACTTCTATGTCTCACTGCCATCACTCCACACAGATTACCACTAACCTAGGAAATGGCAGTAGTAGGCACTTTAAACAGACGAGTGCCTAAGACTAAAAGGCAAATGAAATTTTCAAGTTGTTCGACAACAGAACAGTGACATCATTCACAGCACTTGATCTGCGATGGAAAAGAGTCTCTTCTCAGAAAAAAAAAAGTGGAGGAAAGCTTTCACTGATGTCCTGGCCTGAATCCTTGTTTGATACTACTTAAGCATAGACTGTGTTTTGAAGAAACCAAGAAGAATAATTGTGCACTCTTCCTTGACCAAGTATCCCCAGATGTCCCCAGTTATGTAAGCCTGGGTTACACATACCAACCTTCCCTGGTTGTGACAGACATTAAACCGCTGTGTGTTTCTTCTTCTCAAGAACTCACTTGGGTACTTTTTTGTGTCAACATCAGTTTTGTATTCTAAAGATTTTTCCCTAGGCTTGGCAGCCGTATATATGTTACTCATCAGCTAATAGGGTAGTGGTTTTCAAAGGAAATTTTCATGTAATATTAAATAAATCCCATTTCAAAATTTGCTTTATAGTGGTAAACATCACAAAAAATAGTCTCAGTAATTTGATAGTTGTACCATATTGCAATAGGCAACTATATTGTTGTTTGCTTTGAGCTTCTTCCCAATTTTTTTTCATAGTGTAGCTGATCCAACCCATACTATTTAGTGCAGATGTGCTCTTGACAGAGCTTGTCCTCTTTATGCTTTGCAGAAGACCCTAATATGTTGGGGAAAGATTTTTTATGGTGCTCTAATAGCTCTATCTTCTCAAAGCCAATAAACTCACAACTGCTTTGGGAATGCTTTCTTTTGCTATTTCATTCAACAAATGCTAATCAGTCATGAGTTGTGAACCAGTGTACAGGGATCACCTGAGAGAAAGCTGTTCCAGAGCACTGGATGTGAAATTATTTTTTACAGGATCTAGATGAATTTCATATACCATCTAATTTTAGGCAGGTTTGAGCTATGCTTTAACCTAGTTTTTATGTTATATGATTATGTATGTCAGTTTTGTTCTCAGATTGGTCTAGCCATGTATATGAGAAATTAATTTTACTGCTTCTCATCTGCAATGTGGTTATCTTCTTTAATACCTGATTTTGGCCTAAGTTAAATGAAAATCCCTCATGTACACAGCCTTCTACAAAAGTCTACAAAATTTATTATTAACATTATGTCGCCACAATCCTTTTCTCTATATTTAACTGACACTTTTTGTATTAGGGAGATTAATTTACTCATTTGAACACTGACTTTAATTATGGTTTGGGCACTCAAACACTGTTAAATCCCTATATTTAAATATTTCAATTTTGTAGATCTCCATATTATATATTTTAAATCTCTCCCATCATACCAAAAATCTGTACTGACACCAGAAAGAAAAATATTTGGACTGTAACATATACTCAGTCTTATTTCTCCTCAGAAGCATCTATATCACCTCACTGGTTTTATAATGGGCTTTTTCACCTGGCAATCCCAAGCCATGATGAATTTGAAATCTGCAGATTAAATGACTTGACCAAGTCTAGAGGATTGCCAGTGCTACTGAGCCATTCTTGCTTTCCTGGTGTAAACCCAAACTTGGCCATGGCCTGGGTTCACACACACAGAAAGCACTTCATGATGTCCGTGCAGACATGCCGAAGATAAGCTGAGGGGTTGTTAGTGGCAACTGTAAGCCTGGTTGTCCAGAGATCACAGAGTATATACTTTGAGATGTAGACCTTTCATTCTCAGTCTGCACACACAATTACATGCTGGCAAGCAGTGATTGTCAACTTCCCTATGATTTTTTATGAGATGTGAAGGGAAGGACATCCCTATTCTGTTAAGTTCAGCCTTTAGTTTTCTTAGATATTTCAAGCCTGGGCTACAGTCATTCCTTATTGAATTTCTGCACCATGATCTGTTTTGATAAGTGAGAAACAACTGGGTGAGAAGAAGCTTAGATGAAAATAACTCTGCTTGCTTAGTTTTCCTACGAAGCTGTAGGGAGATCTGGGTGTTGGCAATTCAAAATGAAAAAGTAAAAGCCTGATTAAAAACTCCATGCTGTCTAGCTTCTCCAGACAAGGGTAGTATGGCGTAGTATTCATGAGTATGGAATTTTAATAATCCTTTTTTAAAGATACTTATTGCTACTTGTCTGCCAGCAACTCAATTTTAATTCCTAACAAAACAACAGTTAAAACCAACATAAACTACCAGGGGAGAAAAAAGACTAATAGACTTTCAAGAAAACATGTAAAACCAGTATTTCCAATTTTGCAGACCTGTATTTAACTTGGTGCAAGGTATGAAGGGAGTACTCTTCTGTGCTAATTTGCATGGTATCGCTGTTAGCAAGATGAAACACGAACATGAAATGTTGCTTATGTGACAGCCAAGGTAATTTACATGTATCTGAAGGTTGTACACCAAGATAGTGGGAAGGAATTGTTCAAACAAGAGCACTGGAACTGACAGTGTGAAAATAAGAAAGGGCAAAGCTCCTTGACAGTGAAATCAATTTGGATGTAGAATAATCTGCCCCAAGGGAAGTGGAAAAGCCTAGATAATTTTTTCACATTTAAAACAAATCTGCTAATCTTAAGTACTGAGGGGAATAACACTGCAGTGCCTGGAGAGAAGGGGGTGGTGAAGGGAAAAGAGCTAAACAACAAGCCTCTCCCAGCTCTACCATCCGTGTTTCTGTGATGAGATGCTCACAGACCCAGCACCTCAGAGTTGTGCCGCAGTCCAGCATGGGCTTGGACCTAGATGAGCTCACTGAAGCCATATGGGCAGTGTGAAGGTCTTCCTCTCCTTCCTCAAGTCTCCAACTGGAGTCAGAAAATGTATTTGATGTTTGGCAATGTTGTCCTAAATGTTCCCCTACTCTGGTCAATGTTTTTTCCCTAAAAGGAAACGTTCCCTTAGAGCTGATGTATATCATCAGCTACTGATCCCGCTAATAAATCTTTGCGCAAGTGAACCTGTCCCAGCACCCTTTGTGCAACAACGATGTCGAAAGAGCCCCAGAGATCAGAGGTAGCATTGGTGTGCACTTGGCAAAGATTTGGGACTATCTGATCGCCCAGACCCACAAGTTTTCCTATAGTATACTGTAGGACCTTTATTCATGTGATCTTCATTCCTCAGTTATGATCGGGTATTTTCTTATCTTATCTTTTCTATTATCTTTCTCCAGAACTCTGATGCCCAGTTGACCGCTGGTGCTTCTTTAGGTTTTAAAAGGAAATTGAGGATTTTGGTCTCTATGCAGTCTTTTGAATTAATTTCACTAATAAATAAAGCTGCAGAAGGTGTTGGTTATCTGTGCTATTAAAAAACCACCAACTTGCTCATTTAAAACTATTTTTTGTGGAAACATCCATGCAATCAAGTTCTGTGCACTTGTGCAAGTGCAAACTACTGCATTAAATGGACCATTGCACAAAAATAAGTTGCATAAAGACCTCTATTACTCTTATTTCGTTACGGAGTAGTGGAGAAAGATTTAGAATACCTCCATGCCTTCAAACTATACTTATGGAAAGACAGTTGGACAAGATAATCTTTTGAACTTCCATTTTGAGTTAAAAGAAGAGTGACTGGTGTAGCAGGCTGAATTATGGCAAAGATCTGGCTCGGGAGATGTAAATCATACCAGGCTCATGGTTTTAATTTAAAACGTTGATTTACTTAGGCCTTACATTTAAAGTTATAATAAATAAAAGCATGGGCAAACAAACCCAAAGTCAATCTCTAAGAGACTGGTTTGAGGTTTGTGTAGGAGGTGAAGCTCCTACATCTTCCAGTAATGCATCTCACGTGACCAGTCTCACAGGCAGGATATCAAGTTAGATGGACTGTGGCTTTGACCCAGGTGGCAGTTCATGTGTCCCTATAACCTTCCAAACATGGTCTCTGAGTCACTAAGGCAATCACTACTGAGGTACTTAAATTTAACTGAGTCAGAAATAAAGAGGTGAAATCTAGAGCATGTCTCTTCTGGATGAGTGTTGACACTTAACTCCACACTTCTGGATCTTTGTGTGATATCTTACGAGAAGAAAACTTTGTTGTTTTTCTTATTCTTTGACAATATCTACTGCCAATACTATAAATTTTTCTTTTCAACCAATTTTTTAGAAGAAAACCCATGTAACTATGGCATTATCTATACATATATACAAACTTCCTACTATTTAATTCAGGATATTAGACAGCAAGCTATAAAAATGGACCACACATGAAGTTCAACTCAGCACAAATTTCTGCTGGAACAGCTTAGAAGAAAAACAATTAACTCTCAGCTGTAAACTTTAGTATTTTACCTGTGCTAGCAAATTTTCACTGTTTTATATTTAATCTGTGACTGATTTAAACATTCCATTATATATCTTTATGTCAGTGACTCTCCTAAAAATTTCTCTTACCTAAGCAGGGATGGCTCAAACTTCTTGTGGGATAGAAAGTACAGATACTATAGTGCCTAACATTATGGTCACCTAAGAAACAATATTATCTTATAAATAAAACTCCACACAATTATTAGGATTACAGAAAAATTACAGAAGAATCTGTAAAATCTATAAAATACAGTCCTTTATATTGCTCATTAACTGAAAAAATTACTCTTTTAGTATTTTCTTTGACTGACAAGATGCCATTAGGCAGAAATTTTTTTCATCATCTGGATGAATTCAATGACAAATCCATTATTTCTCAAATTTTCTTCTCTAATCCATTATGCTTACAAATTGCTGGCTGATATTTAGAATTTGTACTTTGCAATAAAATGAAATATGGAAAACAGACCCAAAGATTTTTTACTTTAATAATTTCTTTCAATTTGAAAGAAATTCTTTCAAATACTCTGTTTCTACTGGATTTTTCAAAGAAAGCTACGGAAACATTTTTCTTCAGATGGGTGAAAGCCTCAAATTTTACCTGACAGTTATTTTTTTCACAATTTCTATAACTGATTGACCTTCTTGAAACCCCAGATTCTTTAAGGCATACCACTTCCCTGCCAGAGTAAACACTGCTACCACAACATAAATGAAAACTGAAGACTCACTTGTTTTCCTTTATTTTTGACTGTACCTGGCCCCAACAGGCATTATTATTAAATCACCACATGTCTTTGTGGAGTGCCTCAAGATAACCTGGAGCAACAAGAATCTGTACAGTTAAGTTTTTCTGGCTATGTGCTGCTTTATCATTTGAATTTTATTTGATTACTTCAGCACATGAGTGAAGCAGATGCTGATGACAGCAGTATTTCTAATGTACCTTGGAGAAACGCTGAGCAAAAAGTGTTCAGCTCAAGGGGAATGGTCAGGGCAGCCCAGTATAGCAGGCTCAGGTCAATCCAAAAGTACAGCCAGCATCTACTGCCTGACACCAGCTCCAGCTATCATGAAGTATGAAGACAGAGCTGTGGAGGATGTGAAAATTGATGAAAGAGCAACGGCAGTTGGACAAATGAGATTCAGATTTTCCTCCTGTCCTGGCTACAGACAGGGGGTGGAGTTTAGCGCTCTAAGCATGTGACCAAGTTGTTATTCTACACCACACATATCATCCCTGGGGCGTGTGGATTCAGCAGGAAAAGCCGGACATCCTTTACTGGAAGTCAGCCAGTGGGAGTGGCTTATTTGGAGCTTAATTTCCAGCTGGTGTTAAAACCAGCACAGTCCTATGTGGGAAGAATTCATCTCCTCCCAGAAACAAGTTGTTCCACATGCAGGAACAATGCTGAGATCTGATTCTTCCATGACACCCAATGCTACCCCATTTTGGAGGTGTTACAGCTTTTGACAGAACTTAAATCCAAAAGAGAGAAAACCATAGAATCATAGAATATCCTGAGTTGGAAGGTACCCACAGGGATCAGAATCCAACTCCCAGTCCTGCACAGCACCATCCCCAAGAGCCACACCATGTGCCTGAGAGCATTGTCCAAACACATCTTGAACTCTGTCAGGCTTGGTGCTGTGACCACTTCCCTGGGGAGCCTGTTCCAGCACCCAACCACCCTCTGGGTGAAGAAGCTTTTCCTGATATCCAACCTAAACCTCCCCTGACACAACTTCAGGCCATTCCCTCTGGTTCTGTCACTGGTCACCACAGAGAAGAGATCAGTGCCAGGCCCTCTGCTTCCCCTCATGAGGAAGTTGCAGCTTGCAATGAGGAATCCCCTTTGCCTCTCTGGGAATGATGACCCTGGAAACTACTGACTGAGCATTAACGAGCTCTCCAAATCAGCAGCTTTTTGAATGTACTCAGATTGTGGATTTTCCTCTACTTCTATATTTGCCCCCGTACCAATTACTTAAGGAAATCTATTCATTGTGTCAAATATCTTTAGAAAAGAAGTGCAAAGAAAAGTTGGTCAAAATCCACTGCACACATGGAAAACTTTCAGATTACAGACTACAGAACTGCTTCTCCCAAAAAGTGGTGAACCTCTACTTGGAAAAAGGAAGCCTAGTAAAGCACTGATGTTAGAAGAAATCTTCATTAGGCAGAGAGAGGGTACAGACAGCCTAATTGCCAGGCCCTCTGCTTTTCTGACAATCAGAGATTAAATTGAGATAATTGCCTTTTTCTCTGCATTGATACACCCAGATCTGCCCCAGTGAACCACTAGCACAGATGCTGTACCTGAGACCAGGGCAGGTGTGACTGCAGCTTCTGCTTACTGACAAAGACAAATAATCCAATCTCCATAGACACTCATAGAAGAAGAAATAAAAACAGGTTTAAACTGCAGCAGTTCGGCCATTTCTAATGTTGAAGAGAGTGAAGCACTGAAGTAGGCTGTTTGGAAAGAATGTGAAATATCTGTTGTGGCAGGTCTTTAAGCAGAGATTAGACAAGTCTGGGAGATAAGAGGAAGTTACAGATGACACCCTCAGGGCAGAGACGACCACCTGAGGTTCCTAAAGACTAGTTTTACTCTGATTTGATGACTAGGGCTGAAAATACAATGATTTCCTAGAGCATAAATAGTTTGGAAATATGTGGGTTTATTTGTTTGGCTTTCCCCCCTGCCCCCCTTCAAATAATTAATAAACTGTCAAAAGGTGTCCTCTGTATCCTGTCAGTCACTGGATTTTGACTCTTGAAGGAGAGGTGCATTAAGTATGCAGAGGGTTTTGTTTACCCCACAATACCGAATTTGCTATCTCAGTCAGGTTTCTCTTTTTCCTTTCATGTCTCAGTGCAGTGTTGCTAGAATAACCATAAAGCAAGAGGATGACCTTAGATTTCAGGCAGGGCTGTGGGATCTGTAAACAGAATCTGCACATAAGAAGTATTATTAAATGCTATCAAGCTTCTGACTGCCGTAATAAATTCATTCAGAGGCAACTGAAGAGGCTGGCTGAGTGTGATGTAGGTGATCTGACTGGAATCTGAGAAGAACTGTGGATGACAAGATAAGTGAATAGAAAAAAACCTAATGGGTAATGATGGAGCAGTGTGGTGTGGGTCACAGCCCAGGACCTGCACTGCTGATGAGCAGCAGAGCTGGGAGGGATTTTGGAAAGATGGGGCAGTCCCTTTTTTTGGCAGGCACCTCATCCCTGTTCAGCACCCTGCCGAGCAGCCTCACTAGGGCAGGCACGCATCTGGAAATGCTTCCCAGTAAACATGGGCTGAATATCTCCCCACACCCTTACACCCACATTAAAAATGGAGATTGCAGGAGACATCACTTTCATTTCATTGGGAAATGAAATAAGAGTATTTGTCCATAAGACAATGGTCTGGAGTCACTGGCCAGATAAGGCATGAAATGAAAAGGCATGTGGTATAAAAAACCAGTTCTCTGTATAACATTAAATTTTTTCTACATGTTTCTTGATATTTCAACATATCTCTGGAAACAGGCAACACCCATAAATATTAGTAAAACTGAGATGTTGCTAAAAGTCTTTCTAAGAGCTATGATTTCAACTGTAGAATATTTTCAAGAGACAGTCAAGGAAGTGTATGCGATCTGACAGGGAGAAAAGCAAAAGGTGCTAATTTTGTCTCCTGAAAGACTTGTTGTAATTACAACAGATAAGAAAAAAGCAGATTACTGGCTAATCTCTTTCCCCCCTGCAATATTTCCATCACTTGACACTCTGCTTAATTCATTAAAAAGTCTGAAAAGCCCTCAACAACTGTGGGTTTTAGGATTAGAAAAGGAAAGGCTGTTTTTGTTCAGTCTGAAGCCTGTGGTAGGGAGAGTTACCAAGAATTCAGTACGCTGCTTTGGCAGATACATAACCCTGCTCAGAGCTACTCACATGCTCTGCTCCTTTTGCTGCAAAGGTGAGCATCAGAAGACACTTGGGATATGATCTTGAGTTCAACATAGCATAAAATATACTTTTAAATGAAGTTTATGCTTATGTAACTTTGGCTTCCTCCAGCAAAAATATCCTTTTATTGCCAATAAAGGTTAATAAACCTTTGGGCTGCTCCATTTTCCATTGATTATCCATAGATCACTGAGCCCCCAAAGACTGAGAAAGCAAATGCTTAGGATATCATATTGGTGTTATCTTATCTTATCTTATCTTCATTTATCTTTCATTTTTTATGTTTCCAGTGTCCTGGAAACCCTGTTCTTTGCTGCAGCAGCAGAGAGTGGCCACAGGGAACCAGAGCAGGGGATGGTGGGTTTGATGTGCCAGCCACCTTCAGTAACAATCACAAAAGCTGCTGAAGTTCACTACAACAATTATAGGAATGAAGACAGAGGCTGAACTTGGTCAACACAACAGAAGCACAATCTTTGCTTGGTGAAATGAAACTGTTTATACCTGTATTTGTATTCTTTTCCTTGCTACATAGATGTTAACATCTCTAACTGGTTTGGTATCTTTAAAAGTGTTAACAGGGCCTGGATCCTGGTGGTGTCTCTGAGCCTGAACAAATAAATTTCTTTGGGTCAAAATAAACAGAACATGAAAGAAAAGTAGCCCTGTTGGGTTAAGCCAGAAACTCAGTTAGCCCAGTAGCTTTTCTGACACTGTCCAATAACAGAAGTTTAAAAGGAAAAGTAGAAGTAATATGATCCTTTCCCTTTTATAACATGTCTTCTTGAAAGCAACAATTAATATATTCTGAGTTACACAACAAAAGTTTTAAAGTTGTCATTAGTTTCGCTACTTGCTAACCTACCTAATTCCTTTTTAACTTATTTATTTTTAATGCAATATCCTGTAATAATGAGCATGGGAATTTAATTATGCATTGCATGGAAAGGTACTATCTGCTGCCTTATTTAAACTTGAGACCAGAAGATTTCCCTAGAGCTCCCTAATTTTGATTCATATTCCCTGTTTCAGTATTCATCCTGATTTTGTAGACTTTAATTTCACAAGGCATGGATGGGAGGAGTCCAATGAAACAAATCTAAAGTCATGTAAATATTCTAAATCACATTTTCAAAAAGTGCTGAACTAATTTTATAGATGAAGTAATACACAAGTTTGGTCTGAAAAAGAGGAACTGTGGGCCTTTGGAAAAATTACCCTTTAGCTCTCCCTGCAAACAGATTTGTCAACTACGATGCTGAGCATTCTTAAACACCTATTCAGTGAAACACCAGGAACTGATCAACTACAAATGTCACCCTATCTGTAACACTTTCTTTATATCTTATCTCCAGATTAGGGATTAAAAATGAGCTATAAACAAATGAAAATGCATAAGACTCTATAAACCCATAGAATAACTAGACAGTTTCTACTTTAAAGTCATAGTTATCGCAAAGAAATTTTGGTATTATCTCAGGAAACCTTTGCTGTGGGTTATTAGCTCTTGAGCTTTGCTTCTACAGGGAAAGAAAGGAGTCAGGGCTAGTGAGATGATTCAGGTAAAATTGCAGTAGGGTACACCTTTACATGTTCAAAATCCCCAAGGATTCTCTGTATTCAGTTGGGTTATTATTATTATTATTATTATCATTATTGTTATTATTACTATTAAATTTTTTTTTAAAAATGCTTCCATGTACATCTCCTGGCCAAATTCAGAAATATTCCATGAAAAGATTTCTCTCAGTTTCATCTTTAGATTAAACTAAGACCTTTACACTTGCCAACACAGTCATGAATGTATGAGCCAAAGGTGCCACAGACACACGTAAGCTCACTCCTATCTGAATTTTAGCTTGATTTTGTAACAAAAGCAGTTTCCTGGGCCTACTGCAGACCTGTTTACCTGGGCTAAAGTTCTTCCAGAGTTGAAAAAAAAAAAAGTAAAAAAAGGAAAGCATGGACTCTTAGGCAGCTTATACCACTTGTTTTTTGGACACTGAAAGACCAAATGGAAATACTGACACCTAAAATCCACATACATATGTGTGTACTCAAATATCTCATTTCATGTGGAAGGTTTGGTCCCAAAAGGGTACAGTGGTCTTGGTCGGTAATTACACAAATTCCTAAACAATCAAACACTGATGTTGAGTGGCTGGAAGATTAATGTTGCACTGATGACAAAAATAGAAAAACAATTTGGGGAATCAAGAGGTAATTAAATTCTTGACAGAATCACTTGAAAAGGGACCATTAGTTATATGAATGAATTATTCCCCTGCGGCTTTGATTATATATGGGAAATAGGCATTTAACAAGTGATTTCACTGGCAATAAAAAACTTATTATCTCTCAAAATAAGTGGCAACATTTATTTACAGGGTTGCAGAGACTGGTCATTTCAAACTAAAAAATGGAATTCTGACTTCTGAAGAAATGCAATGAGACGAATCAGTCTCTTCTTAGTGCATTTCATTATATGTTTTATATCGAGTTATCTGCATGTGCAAATAATGTGCAGTTCTATGTGCCTTCTAAGTCTGGAAAACTTGTTTCAGTCAGTACCATAATTCTGCATTTGCATTGAATTCAGGAATTGTTCTGTTGAGCAGTAACAGGGAAGTATTTGCAAGTCTGAAACATTATTTTGCTGGCATGTAGAGACTTGGGAAACCCTGTGGTAGGAACTGTGTGCCCGTAGCAAGAGGAATTTCTTACCCTGCTAATCTGTCTGAAAGGACAGAATAAACGGGAATAAGGGAATTATTAGTATTACATTATGGAGGGAAACTGAAGGAATAAGAGATTAAGAATGAAAATTTCAAACTGGGCAGAAGACCACAGGAACAGCAGTTCTGGAAGGGACCTGCTGAACCACTTTCTTATTTCCCTTGCTAGCACCTAGCTATGGCCGTGTCCGCTCATCACACAGTTTTGGCCCTGCTCTGTGTTCTGCAGCCAAACAGGACTTTTCCCTGATGGTTGCTGAATCTCTGTCTCATAGTTTGCTCACAGAAGCCCTCAGTTGTAAATTCCAAACATGCCAACTGGACAGGTTTCAAAAATAAATCCCTGCAAATGTCAAGTATTCACTACTGCTACAACTGTAAGCTACACTTCAGCAGGAAAATATACCTTAACAGCCAGGACTGTGGGCATTTCTCATGCTGTAATACTTGCCAGCCAGATGGCACCAGACAGGATAGTAGCCATCAGGCTAACTAGAACTGCTGACTTGGGCACAGTAAAGCAGCTCCGTGGAGCGGCAACAGCAGGAAGGCTGTTCTGTCCAGGCAGCGCTGGTGGAAGGGAACTTGCATGTTTTGTGTTGTTTGGCCATTGTGCCTGGTGTGAAACACACCTGTGTTCAATGTCTGTCACAACTGTCAAAGCAGAATACCCAAAACCTAATTTTTTCTATCCAGGACTCCTTAACTTACAACCTTTGGTTTGTGATTTAACAGCTTTTGAAGCCAGGGATTTTATACGTCTGGTCCTATTTCATTAAACTGCTATCTATCTGCATCCATTTTAAAGTCTTTTCTTCTCTATCCATCATTTAACTAAAATCACAGCTATCACGGAATGCTCTTTATTTTCTTAGTATCTTCCCCTCAGGAGGCCTTGTCAATCAGTATTATTATAAAAAGCATATTTAATTATTTCAAAGATTTTATCATACTAATCTCTGATCTACACTTCACTTTACTGCAGGTGTTGGTTGCAACAACCTAAATATTCCTTATGTTGCTAAAATTTTCTCCACTCTGAAACGTATAAAACAATTGTAAAGTGCAATTTCAAAAGGTTTCACTATTTACGTACCCCTTTTGCATCAATTACACCAGGTTTTGCGTTGAATTTCACGGTCTTCAAACGTGCACGCTCCTTTCTTTCAACTCTGGGGAAAAGAAAATACAAATGAAGAAACACATGTTGATTACAGCAGCATTTTGTATGAAATGTTTGATACCTGCTCTCCCAAGACCACTGGCAGCTTACTATAACTAAAGCAAACACTTAAAGCAAATTTCATACATTGAAAAGAGAGGTCACTTCCTTAGCCAGGCAGCAGTTTTCTGGCAAATGTGGGACTGGGTTTGAGGAGTCTTGGCTGCCCTACACCAACAGAACAGCACTGCCTCTCAACAGACAAGAGAGAGTGGGAAAAGCATGCCAGGGACAGATTTACTCTCTCTGATTTAAGCTGTTCAAAAATCAGGCAACATTTAGAGTTTTGTGGTCAGAGGAATGAAACGAGGACAGGTAATTACTCACCTTGATTAATATGGACACTACTGTATAAGTGATGTTTCCTACCATTGCAAAATCATCTACACAATCTATCATTGACTGGCTCAAGTAAAAAAATATCATCATCCACCTGAAACTGAAACACTAACCCTATTTGTCTAAGACTGGGAATTGTTCTAGGAAATCTCCATTGAATCCCGCAAAGCTAGCTTGTAAGAGACATTAGAATACATTCCTGCAAATCTCTTGCTTTCTAAGCCTGGGTAGTAGGAATACATAGTTTCTGATAATTATTTTCCAAAATACAAACTGTAGTGTTTTGATAGAATGATAATGAACACGTTTCCTTCTGTCTGAGTAGACTTATATATGCCCTCCTGAAACACAGTGAATATTGGTTACTATAGCTACAGTTTAAATTTAGATTAAATTAATTTCTCTGTAAGTGTGGAATATTCACATGGAAACAGCTCACGTGCATCTTTCAAACTAAATCTGTTATTAAAAACGCACGAATAGTCTCAAACTTGAACTAGCAGATGAAGTCCCTTGGTAGTAATGGTAAGAAATGAAGACTTGAGGCTGTGTAATTGCCTAAATAGGATGGATGCCTTCTGAGGAAATAATTAGCACAAATGAACACAATATTCAACTTATTAATCTGTGTTAACATTTAAACTCATTCCAGCCCTGCCTAACTTCCTAAAACATCTGCTTTTAACTTAATTTCTTATTCACTGCATAAAGAAATTTGGAAATTAACCCCGAAGAGTGAATCTTATTTATGAAGTTTGTCGTAATTGCGTTAGCAGCCATGGAGGCGTCGCTGCTTTCTAGAGACATAGCAGACAGATGAGGAGCTACAGAAACATTCTGCATTGCTTTGAGAAGTATTTAAATAATGCCATTAAGTGCCATTAGTCCTTCGGGCAAACATAACAACGATGTTCATATATGCTCAGCATGCTTACTGAATGTTCCAAACATTTCATCATCTGGCACTGTACTAAGGGTAGCACACAATGTTGCCTCCCATTACAATTTGTGTGACATCTTCCACCATAAAACTGTTCTCAGTTACTTATTATTTAGCTGAACTGTAAAATTAAAAGCTGAAATCTTCTGTGTCTGAGGCTGACTACATTACTGTTGCTGCCTGAACAGTCAGTAAAATGGGTCAGCTGTTAGACAAATGCTAGGACAAAATAAATGGGTTTGCCCAGTTTATAATATAATCCTAAACCGCTTCAGCTCAGGTGCTCTATTGCCTTCATGTCTTTGGTCTGGAATTTGCATTGTGGCAGTGGGTTGCTCTGGTGTTAGGAATACACCTCTCTTGCCTAAAGGAAGGAACTTAAATTTCTGAAAAGCTTTAGTTTTACATGCTCTGGAGAGCTCTTGGAGCTTAGCTTTGGTACTCCAAAGACTTAGTCTTTGTTGAAATGGTCAGGCTGCAGGACTTCAGTGAACTAAGATGTTCTCAGAATTTCTCATCTGAGCTACTGGGACACTTCTGCTATAGACAGAGCTAAAAAGGGAACTAAATTGATGAATACAAAGTTTTGAATCTCTGCTCTTTTAGTTTTGTTGATCCAGCTCTTAGAAAAGGAACTTTTTAAAGGAACATCAACTCAACCACTTTAACCACTTTTTTGCAGGTTTGCAATTGCTATATTTAAGGAAAAATAAACTTGACTGTCTTTATTTTCCCCTAGAAGAAAGGAGTTTAGGTCCAAAGGTTATTTGCAGCAGCTGACACTGTGAATGTCTAAAAAGCATATGAGTGTAAATTCCTTACATTGGTTTAGTTGACAGCAGCTGACCATCAGCTGAACAACATTTTGATCCATCAGCTGAAGAAATTGCTTTTAAAGGAAGAAATATTTCACTTAACACAGTAACCATTTTTCTATCACCACTGCTGGACAAAGCAGGATTATGGGGAGTTGTGCAAAAATCTGAAGTGAAGGGGGGGACTCTACCTCCCAGATTTGCAGAGGCAAGACTTGCAACCCCGACTTGCCTGATGTACACATTGCTGCCATGACACTTTCTAATTATACATTTGCTTGATAGAGCTATGCCTAAGGGATAAGGGAAGCATAGCTATGATTTCCAAAACAACTTCATGGCTCAGTCCCATTTTCAAAAGTGGCTGGGGGGGGGGTCACTGAAACTCAAAGAGGTTTCAAGAAATGTTCAAAGAAACCTACATCCAGCATTCAAACATGACTGGAGCCGAAAAGCTCTGAGTCCTATGCGGAGACAGTATCACTCTAGCACAAATTATGGGGACTTCACCTCCATCTTCCCACCCACTCTCCAAGTATAGCTGCCTGCAGAAACACTGCTGTGCACAGGGAAATTATCTAAGACCATCTGAGATCTGGGACGTTTTGAGTATACTCTGTATACTCACTTTCTCTTGAAAACATTCCTAGTAGTAGATACCTCTTGGCCCTTTTTATTTCAGAAATGGTCAGGATCCACTCTCTTCTTCCCATGTAAAGCTAGGGAAGTGGAGCATTACACTGAAAATATACTTCAGCCTTCAGTGTTCTCTCACTAGTAAGTTCAAGATTTCAGTTCTTTAGGATACTGTTCTCTTCCTACTCTTCTGAGGAACTTATTAATGGGATGCAACACTCACTGCACTGCAATATCTCTCTGCTTTCGTGTTTCTGGGCACATGTAGCTGTTGAAAAAGGGCCTGTGGGATTTTTCAAAATGTGACTTTGAGTTCTTCATAAGTGCTGCAAAAAAGAAAAAATCAAGTATAACTCAACAAGACATGAACTGTGATCACCCACTGCTGGACCACTGGGAGTTTTGTCAGTGCCTTTCTAAAAGCACTAATCAGTCTTCACAGTGGAGAGGCAGAATGTCAAGTGAGAAATGCTTTAATCTTCAATAACAGTGTTCATCGCTGATGCAGAACACAGATGAAAATTGCAAACTTGTTTCCAGAATGAAATAAAATGATAACAGTAGCCTGATTTGCACAGATTTGGCACTGAGGTGTTTTGCAGGATGGAAGTTGTTTCCAAATCCAGCATAAGTACTGTAGCGAGGAGAGTTAGCAAATGCAAGAAAGCAATGTAAAATGGATACTTGAAAGACCTTGCTATGTCTCTTTGTCTTGCTTCACCATTTCCAGGTCACCTGCACTATATTTGTTTTGCCTGCCTATCAAGTGAAAGGTAAGTGAAAATATGTATACACTATTTATAGTTCAAATATATGATCTCAGTTCAGAGCTTTTTATTGCTTCCATCCTCTGTGAGATGTGAGATCTGAGCTTACCAAGAGATTCCCATTCCCAAAATTATTTTTGAGCATTCCTGAAGTAGCATTTTTACACCAAACATGTATTTTTCAGTAGGAGAGAGAATGTGCTCTGGTTCAGCTCTCGATCTGCAGTGGCTTGCTTACAGAAAGCAGCTCAGCACCTGGTCAATATTTATGAAAAGAGTAGCCCTAATGACATTAGGAAGTGAATTCTCATAAAACTGTAGCACAACCTTACTCTGTTTAAAAGCTAACAGCTGTTTTCCATCAGCACAGAAGTTTCACATCATTGCAAGAGCACAGGAAGAGGTTTATACCTATACATACACACAAATTTAATACCATATTAAATTTTTCCAATTAGATTAGTGAGTATAGACAGATAAATTATTTTAGACAAAGCTTACATGATTATACCATGTTAAAAAGTTTTATCATCTAAGGATTAAAATGTTAAGGGTTGTTTAGAAAGGTAGGCAATTTATAGGAAACCATTAAAAATAAAAATCACTTGAGTGGATAAACATGCCCTTCTGCCAAGCTGAGCAGAATAACAAATTTAAGTTGGCTTTTCACCCACAGGGACTTCTGTGCTGGGAAAACCTCTTGTTCCTTGTCCTTAAATGTTTGTGAAACCTTGGGTTTTATGTACTTTTCCCCTCACTTTGCTCTGAAAGGAGAGCATGGCTACATGTACTTGTGGGGAGAATGTTGTCTATTTGAGAACACAAGTATCAGGCTGGTATTATTACAGCTGGTTAATAACAGAGATACAAGTTGCGTAACATTTGGCAGTCAGATGTACTTAAACTACCTGAAAATGGGTATCTTAGAATGGTGTCCACTCTGACAGCAGGTTTGTGACTGCACATCTTAAGGACAACAGAAAGATTAGCATAATTATTTCAGTGTTTTAAGGCCAAATCCTCCTTGGCTGTAGTGGGAGCAGTAGTAAAAGTGGTGAGAATTTATGCTCAACCATTCTGGGGCAATCTGCGTGATATCTCAGGCTGCATTTCAGACCCATGGACTCAAGTCAGGCAGATATACACACACCACAGAAAATACTGAGGCTTGACATTTGTGAGGTGGGAGGCTGCTGTTGTGGAGGGCTTGCAATGTAGGAGCTTGTCCCTGTGCAGAGACTCAGCAAGGAAAAAGTGAAAAGAACTGGAGGTGTAAAATCAGTGCTACAGCAAATTAAAATCTCTTTACTACTGATTTAGAGCATCTGTCTAGGAATTAAATACACTCTAACTTATGCACATTGGTTTTGTGCATTTTGTTCATTCCCTTTAACTAATGCGAGTGTTTCCATAGGGAGGGAATCTTAGACATGGGCTGCTCAGCTTGCTGTTGCCCTTTACAGGAAACTGTTGGTTTTTTTTTTTCATATGGATAATAAGAAGGGCAATGAGGCAAATAAAAGTTCTCATGATCAAATGCACAGATTATGTGGAAACTCTAATCTAAATTTATATATATATTTTTATATATATTCAAATGTAAAAAAAAAAAAACAACAAAACAACCCAGTGGAAATCTAATTCTGTTGGTCATTCTAGTATAAATAGCAATTTTCGATGATAAGGGAGCACTTCACACACATAAACACAGTGCCCAGGTAATACTGCAGGCTGCATGACACATTGGTACAGGGCTGGTGGTTATGTCCCCTCACCTTGGAGACCCTGCCTGATATAATTGCGCTGTCATCTTAAACACAGCTTGGATAAATCTTTTGGGCAGAAGAGAACTTTGGCCTGAAACGTTGATTAATTAATACTACGTAATAACTATTTGGTGATTTTCAAACCACAACTGAAGTGGTTTGCAGCCTCTCATGCTGAAGTCCTGTGCTTCCCAACACCAACATGATATAATACCACACCACCAGCATACCATTTTATTTGGTTTCTACCCAACTAGCTACTCAGTCCTGTGGTTGAGAACAACAGCTATAATCAGACAATAAATACCCACTGACAAGTGGACAAAATGTTGTTTTCATGTGAAGAAATGGTTGCAATTATATTTAAGAACTGCAGGATACTTAGAATTTAATTTTCTCTAATCTCCACAGAGGTCATTGTCTCACTGCTTCATGAGATTTGGTTCTTGCACAGATCAGTGGAGAAACTGGGGGCCACCCTCACTTCCTTGTGCTGCCTCTTTCAGTAACACCCCTCCAGCTGCAGTGCTGCCCTCCAAAACTCCCTCTTAAAGCTTGACTTGGCAATTTAACCATAAACAAGGCAACAAATCCACATTTTGGCAGCAGCACTGAAATCTAATGACAGAAAAGCTTTCAAACTCTATTAAGTCACTAAGAAGTAAAGTCTGGTAATGTATCCAAAAACCTGGAGAGAATAATGAGTGGCAGCTCTTCTATACTTCTAAATTACGATATTTTTTTTTTTGCTGGTATAGCACATAAGTCATAGAGGAGAAAAAGAGTAAGGAGTCTTGGTTAATCATTCCAAATTTCTCTAATCAGCTCATGCTAAAATGTCATTGTATGATGGGCTCTCCTGTAAAAAAATAAAAAACCTAAACATGGAAAGCAATTACCATTACACAGCACCTCAAAGAAGTAATATAATGTAGTTGTTAGGACTTAGTGTGTTTATATACATATATATATACACACATATATATTTGTATACATACATTCATACATACATATATATATATACGTATATAAAATAAAATTGAGGTGGTCAATAGCTCTGGCTTTCAGAGCTATTCCATAATGATTTCACTTATGGGAAATGCAGGAATTGTATCTTAGCTGGTGCTGGACAGAAGTTAAGGGAAGTAGAAGCAACACAGGAGTAAAGCAGACAGCTAAAAGACTCAGCCTGCCACTAATAATCTCTGGATCTGTATAGCCTCTCACTAACCCAAAGTGCAAAAAACAAAGTTACAGTACCACAGGATGGCATTCCAGAAGCAGAAAAAGGATTCTAAGCACAAACTCAAATCCTACCAACTGTAACCCCCCAGGCCCCAAAAAAAGGAACAGAAATGAATTTGAGATTGAAAAATGTAAGACAAACATAAAATTCTTCAATTTACAACATTATGGCCAATTTAACTTGCAGGACAAACCCAACAAACAGCTACAGACATTCTTTTCTTCTTTCCTTTCTTTCTATCACAATATTTTACTGCTAGATACTACATAAGCTGTATTATGTGCAAAGCAATACCTATAGAAATAATCCCATATAAACTATAAGAGACATGGCATCCTAGAGCAAACACCTCAAATGAGGATTTCCACGCCATAGCTGCCTATACTTGATCAAATGAATTCCAGGACTACTCTGTTTTAGATTAATCCTCTTACAGTCAATAACCCACACCTGCAGAGGAAATTTAACTCTGAATTAGCACAATCTGGCAAGTACAATTAGCTTTATTCCCTGTAACTTGGCCCTGTGTGCACTGATTGCTCATCCTCCCCTTGGGTGGTGTAAATGATGCCAGCAGAAGATGCTGGCAAGAGCACATCAGTCTCAGGCTCTCAGGAATCATCCAGAATCCACAGAAAGGAAACAATACTCACTTTTCAGTGCATTGGAAAAAACAACCTTGTACAACTGAAACCTTTTATGAAATAACAGCAACCTCCTCCCACTCCAGCTCAGGTGTATCATTACATTAATGCAGACAGAAAATCAGATGCCACTGATTTTGCCAGGCCCCTCAGCTTCACTAGTGAAGAATAAGGATGACAAGTGGAGAGCATGGTAACTATATCTGCATCTTTTAAAATTCAAGACTTATTTTTAGCCTCCAACCAACCTATTTTCATATTGTCTCTTTTTAATTTTTTTTTTTTCTGTTTTCTCCCAGTGTTTCCTAAGCCACATCTTATTCCTCGGCTCTATTATATGTCTGACCTTGACTAGAGAACCTCTATCTTTTGCCCTTGACAACACCTCTGTGTGGGTAACCCAATAAGCTTTAGGCACACACCACCTTTCCACTTTACAGGATATACAATTCCGCATCTTAATTAGCTGCTTTTCTTTGTCCTTTTCTGCTCCATAGTTGTTTTATTACATATGACAGCTTTTTGCACCTTTTCATAGTAGGCACCAGAGAGCGAGTGAGCTTTGTGCACATACTTTCCTTAGTATTAACTAAACAAACTCCCCTCTCTTCCAATGTACAATCCAATCATGTAATTACAGCAGTATTTACTGTAGCAATGAATAGCAGGCAAGTATTCCTTTTTCTATGTCTAGAGACTAGGTCTGGTTAATGGGCACATTTTCCATCTTAAAACTTATAACCTAACCTTGTAACCTAACCTTTTATTTCCATCTATTACACAACTCCAAAATTGCTCTTTGCTGAAAAACCAGGGGTGGATGCTATTCAAACAAGATCATTAGAGAAATTAGGGTCCTTTCAGGGCTCATGTCAACAAGGTATTTGATGGCCTTTTAGTTTACTTTTATATTATTTAGAACAATGAGTACCATAAGCTCTATTAGTACCTTGGCCAACTCTCTTGAAACAGCAGCAGGTGCTCTAGAGAGCATCAAGCATCCCATTTCCCCACTACAGAAAATGGTCATGATCATTTTTATACTAGTGCTAAAGCTGAAATAGCTAGGAATAGAAAGTTTATACTCAGTACGACGGCATTGCTGCAAAAGAGAAATTTAATATGTTTGGACAGATTTCATTTTCCTCCTACCCTTTCAGTTCTTGACCTTTCTATAGCAACTATCAACAGAGCCAGGAAGTAATACTGGTTTGTGTGCTAGCTCTGATACTATCAGAGAGTTGTGGCCGATTTTACAAAAGCATCTAGACAGAATAAACAATACAAACAATGAGGGAGATTCGGATGTCTGTCCTCTCTCCAACAGTCACCATGAATCCATCACAGCCTGACAAAGATTCAGATTTAGCTTGGAGAGCAGATGGAAGTTCCTTCATTTACATTATATGAAAAATTTACTGTGATATTGATTATCCATCAGTTTCCAGGCAGGCAGAGATTAAATTAACAGATTTCGAAGCCAAAGATGACCATTATATAATTTAGCACCATATTTTACATCACACAGGCTGAGAAGTTTAATGCTATTACCCTCTCAAAAGAGAGACATACAGGCTTGATTTGAAAATGTCAAGACACTCATTACATCCTTCAGCAGTTTGATGCAATGGCTAATCACCCTGACATTAAAACATGTGCTCCACTTCAAATTCAGAGCGAGTTCCCAGACTTGGGTTCTGGTTATTCCTTTTTTTTGCTGAAGCTCTCTAGTAGATGGTGATCTCTCCTTCTTTTCCCCTTTTTTTATGAAGTTACTAGTAATTGAGTCACCTTCTGAGTTTCTTTTCAGTACAGTTATAAACAGCCTGAATGCTTTAAATCCCACAGCAAAAATTGCATCCTCCAACTCTTGAAATACCAGTGGGATTTTCCTTTACTGCCCCCAGTTCTTCAGTAGATTGACACACCCTGTCTCTGAAATATTTTAAGATAATGGCCAAGGAGGTAAGAAGGAGGAGGCAGCACTCACCTCCTCTTGCTGGGTATAACTCCCATCTCCTCACTGTCCCCCTCCAGAGTGACCCTCCGTGCCTGCCACCATTCATCATCTGAGGCGTTGATGACATGAAGGATGTCTCCATACTTGAAACTGAGTCCTTGGCTTGGGAGGCCACTGTCTTTGCTCTTGTCATAGTCAAACATCGCTCTGTGAAAGAAAATAAACATATGAAGACAGGTGATTAGATCAGTCTGGGTACATTTACTTCTGAACAATTAATCATATTTTTTGTTACAGGTAACCCTTTCTCTTTTCCAAAGGGAAAGGTCCTAATCAGAGGAAAATTCCTTCCACAATGAAGATGTGAAGTTAGTCTTTCCAGAAGTTGGCTTTTTTTTTTTTTCTTTTTTTTTCCCTTTGAGAGAAACTGGATGGTGAAATCTGATCCTAATTCTCAGCCTATGCCTTCCATTCCTATGACTGGCACCTACACCAGGGTAGATGTACCCCACTTTCTGAGGGTAAGACCTCTCATGTGAATCCCAGCAAGTGCAGGTCACTCACTGGAGTTACCTAGCTAAAAATCCAGATCCTGGTTTCTTACAGGAAAAAAATACTTGGGAATATTTTTCCCATGTAAAATATTGTTTAAAGATCCTGCCTGTCAAGAACTGACAGTTATTTCCAATAGGGAAAACAATATGGTCATAACCCTGGCTGCAGAAATGTTAGATCAGTAAAATCCCAAGAGGTGTCTAATAATTCCTACTCTTTCATTGTCAGAAAGAAAGCCATGACAATCTTTTCACTGGTAAACACTTTTGTGAGAAGGATTTGATGTAATTAATTGTCATGCATCCTAGTGTAATTGCAAAGAATGATTATAGCAGTTTTATGGGTAGATATAAAACACTCAAAGCTACTTCTCATAATGAGGAGAACTTAAAAAGAAGTTATCAGAATTGTGACTATGCAACCAAAATAATTTAAAGCTCTCAAAAGCACCAATTGTGCACGGCAAGTCACGGTTCAGGAGGAGGAAAAATGCTATTTGAAATATGTCTTCTTTTAAAGAGTTTACAGTCTTGAACTAACATCTTCAGAAATGCCCAGATAATTCCCTTCTCTGAGGATGAAGACTGCTGAATTTTACATAATCCATAAGCTTAGTTATGCTTGTGCCTTTTTTGGTAAATGTTCTTGGAATGCATGTAGCCTTTGAAAAAATTCTAATGGCTTAGCAGAGGAAAAGTTATTTTAGAAACCTGACTATCTCTTATTAAACATCTACATTCATAAAGGACTCTTATTGGTACCAGGTCATCTGCTGCTTCTCAAATACAGCTTTCTGTGAGGACATTTGATGAAGAAGCTTATAAATCCAGAAGCAGTAAAGCGTCATTAGACACCTCTTCTTGACCAATTGATGACACAGGATCCCAGGAAGACGGCAGTGCATACACAAACAGGCACATAACACATCATCCCGTGGGCACTGCGCTCGGCTGCAGGCAGTGGTCAGAATTTTACCACCGTATGGAACAGTCATCTTAAAAATTCACTGATTAACTGTGCACCTTGACATGGAAGCCAATCAGCATCTCAAAACCCCTGACCACACAGTTGGCCATGCTGGATACTGGGCAGATGTCATGCAATCCTGATTCCAGGCAAAATTAAATCACTCAAAACAAGGGACAATATCTTCTGTTACAGAGAACAAGCAAGACTCTCACATCCCTGATGTAAAACATTCCCTGATGCCAAACTGGAAATGCTCCATATTTGGCAAGTTCGAAGATGAAGGTTGTCTTTCAAAAGTTAAGGACTAGAAAGTAGGAAAATATTCTTTGTCCTTGAACAGACATTTGCACCTCAGAGCCCACGTATTCACTTAAAATGAGACTGTCATCGTGCTGGCTGATGTTAACGATGAATACAGATGGCAATGTTTGCCACTGACTTGCTTTGATTGGAGTAATCATGTGCATTGCTAATTAAAATGAGATTATAGATCTCAGACAAGAGAATTTTTGAGCACACGTTTCATTGAATGAAAGATTTTGTGGCTGATGCTCTACAGATGTTGATTACTCCATTAGCAAATGAAAATGACATGAGAGCTGACTTCAGTGGTCTTTCCTAAACATTTCAAATTAAGAGCCAGGTCTTGGTAACAGCTGTATTTGAGCTTACAAGTTTGATAACATTTCTGGCTCGGTAAAATATGCTTTTGCTGGTTGGCTGTTGGCCCAACTATAAAGTACATGGAGATCTTCACTCCAGGCACTGTTGACTACTTTGGGCTACTGAGAGACCTGGGCACACTCATCCCCACCACCTCAGGCTGTGCGGGCAATTTGGATCGCTAAACATCCAATTGCAATATCTAGTTTCTTTAAGAGGCTGACATGTCATTTCTAATTTTCTACCTGATGAACAACACCCAGCTCTGTTTGTGCTCGGTCTTGCAGATGTATATAAAAATAACACCTCTGCATCTGTTGAGTGTCAGCTGAAGTGATACAAAATGAATGTAGCCAGACCTCTTGTTTGGTAAAGGAACTGGGCAGAGCAGACAGAAGAAGATGCCTTTTTTTCTTTGCTCTTTCATGTTTTTAGACAATGACATCCAAGTCTTACAGGATACCACCTGCAAGCACTGAAACTTTCATCAGAGTCAAGATCAGCTCTCAGCAAAGTCTATTTGTTCTATGCAAGCTTCTTCACCAGGATAACATCCTAAGGGGTATGTTAGACACCTTAGATAGGTTCTCCCATGCCACAGGGATTACTGGAAGAAAGGTTAAAAAATAGTAGCACCGTTGCTGAGTATTATGTGCTGAGAAGAGGACATAAGCAACACATTCCAACAAGAAACCCACCCTAGCACAGAGGGTGCCCCTCTCTGAGAGCTGAGCACCATATTTCCCTTTCAGCTAGAGAGAATCAGCATGATCAGGAGCACACAAGTACTTTTCCAAAAATGGGATGTTTAATAGAAACAGGGTTACTCAAATCATCCAGAGAGTCCAAACCCAGAAGACATGTCACAGTGCCTCTCTCTCTCTCTCTGTGATGAATTAGAGGTATCTCCCCAGAACACTAGCACAATAGTGCAGATAGTGGAGAGGCTGCTCAGCAGAGCTAGTGAGCTTTCTGAACTTACTAATATGACTATATGCTTTCATCTGGCTGAGTCTGCTTATTCATGGGTTGCTTGGGCAGTTCTTCATGGCACTGAGCTGTAAATCTGTTTTAGTGTCTTTTACTGCCGTATTAAAGAATAATAATCTCAATAACCTTACAACATTTTAATGTCATTTATCTAACAGTCTTGAACACTAACAGCTTCTTTTTTTCCTCCACAACTTATAAAAGTGCGTCTTAAAGCACTGTTCTTTCCGGTGTTTTATATGATCAGTTAGCTGCTTGCATCCACTGTTCAGCCAGCTTGGATCCTACAGGACAGAACCAAGAGCTCTACAAGGCTTTCTCTGTATCAGTAAGGCTTCTTTTCCAAGTCGGCTGACTAGGTCTACTTTTCAATTGGGGTAGTCAATATTTTATAATGAAGGAAATCAGTTTAAATTATTTAACTTCCACTTTAGAGCTGTCACCAATGTTGTGATCACACCAGCATCAGAAAACTCCTGTTCAGTATCTTCTAGACAGCGCATTTCACAAACAGGACCCTGGGTTACACAGGACAGAGAATGCATTTTGAGGTTACAAATACACTAAACCCAGTGACTACCATGAGATGTGGATAAAATACTGGAATAGGGAAGAGAGCTTGCTACTAAGCAGTTAAACAGATGTGCTGAAATCATGATTTGGTCAGCTTAGTTCCTGTATTAGAAAAAGAGCAACAGGAGTGGGTGTGGTTATCAAAGATGTAAGGTATATGTACCAAACTTCCATTAACACTTTTTTCTCTCAGTTCCCAGTTCTTGCCTTAGTTTAGGGAAAACTGTTTAATATCTGTACAATATTTTGAAAGTGAAAAGTGTCATTCAAATGCCAAGTATTGCTGTCTTCTTGGTAAAAGCCTCATGCTTCTAGAAAATAAAGAAACAGCCCTGAGAAGAGGTGCAAATATTTAGAAGAAGCTGGCTATCACAAATATTTAGGAATATGTGAGGCTTCCTTCCCTGATACTATTCCAGACTTCAGAAGTGATCATTACACTAGACTAATCCCAGCAGCAATTTGGACAGAACCGAACAGGTTTTATTTTTGTGCTTGGGTGTTTCTTAATCATTTTTAGGCAGCCACATCAGCGTAAAACATGAGACAAGCATTTCACAACAGCATTCAAATTCACTGCTCAAAAATTGTTTGAAATTAAAATACTGACTTTACCGAGCTGTAATATGCAGTGAGGTGTCTACACGGCATGAAGGCCACTAAAATGGGGATATCTATTTTTCTTCCACTTAGCATAAATACTTCATTATTTGAGGCATTTTCAAAAGCTAAACTGCCTTGTGCAGTAAATTTTTATTCCTAATAACACCTCGCAGATAGAGGAATAAATATTTGACATAGAAAATATATTAGCCGTAACAAAATAGAAAATCAATTCCTTGTGCAATTCCATATATTACAACCTATTGACATCCACAATGCCTACATTGTTACCAGCATCTGTAACATGAAAAATAGGGTACAGAAAGACTAAGTGATCTTGCTAAGCCCTTAACAGAAAAGGGAATTTAACAAAGAAACCTCTTAGCTTCCTCAGCTAATGCCGTAAACACCATTGGTAGTAGTCTTCATAATCTTCCTTGCAAAGCAAGGGGTATTACTGCATTCACAACACAGGAATATGTTTTACCGAATGCTTCGGTAAAATGTTCAGTTCAAGACCCCAAAATCTTCTACTCCTATATCGATGGCCACTAATGTGATACAGTTCAGGTGCTGCATGGCAGCTTTATTTGCATCTCTGAAATTACTTTCTTCTTCTTCTTCTGGCACAGATGGGAATTTGCACATAAATTTACAGACTGCTCTTTGCTATTCACTTGATTATGAAACGACAACAACATTTAGCAAGAGAGATCTTCAGCTGCTGTAAATAGTCCTAACTCTCCTGTGATCTGCCAGCATATCTGCATATGTACCACTGAAGGATACTTCTCTCTTCTCTGAAAATTTCTTGAACAGCGACTCTCAGACATCAGGTTTTATAGCATCATCCTAAGGGAGATAAATTTTATTCTCCTCATTCACCACATCTATCATACCCCCTGCCCTATTCTTTTTTTACAGATGGGGAAATCCAGTGCAGGGAGGTTTAATCATTTCCCTGGTTTAAGGCAGTAATTCAGTATCATAGTCAGAATCAGACCCCAAATTTCATAGCTATCTTTTCTGCACTCAGTAATAAATGTATTTCCACCCACTTGCAGGCTCAGCTTGAAGAAAACATTAGAAGAAGATGAAAGAAACACTAATGTAATTCATTGCTATAGCTACAACAGAGAGCACAGCAGCTCTCTGATCGAAGCAGCCATTGCAAGGCAATTAAGATGCTATTAAAAGGGTTAAATTTTCACATACTGGCAAGTCAATAAAGACTTTCAACTTCTCCTCCCAGCTTTGTTTCCATCTGGAGAAGCTGAACTGGTAAATCCTACGTGTAGAGCATACAAAAAAGGTTTCTCTTTCCTTGGGAGGTTTGGGAAGCTCTGAGGTGCTGCTTGCTGGAGGCTGCTGGAATAGCCCCTGTGCACAAGATGATTCTGTTGTACTTTGTCACCTCTGCTGAGAGAGTGGGAGGGGGGACTGTTGGGAAGAACAGCCTTTATTAGGAGTATACTACAACAATGTAGTTTTAACAAAAAATGTCTGAATGTTTGACCTGTCACTCACAGATATCATGATTCCTGCTTTTTCCTTTTCCTTGCCTTTTCTTTTACTTATTTTACTTTTGTTTTTCCTCCTTTATTTTTTTTTCTTTTTTATTTTTTTTTTTTTTCTCCCTATCTTAATGATGTTGTGACTCTTCATGAAGCCAATCCCCTTAACCTTGTCAGGCTGACAGGGGCAGTGTCAGCTTTTTGTGTTACTAAAATCAGTCATGCCAGGGCACAGCAACACAGTTGCCATGTTCCCTTTGGAAGTTAGCACTGATCAGGGACTATTACCAGCAATAGTTTGGGTGCACCTAAGGTGGAGAGTGAGTGCTGTGTCCAGCTGTGGGCCCCCCAGCAGAAGGATGTAGACCTGCTGGTGTGAGTCCAGAGGAGGCCATGAAGATAATTAGAGGCAATTAATCTGGGGCACCTCTCCTGTGAACACAGGCTGAGAGAATTGGGGTTGTTCAGCCCAGAGAAGTGAAGGCTCTGAGGAGACTTTATTATGATCTTCCAGTACCTAAGGGACTACAAGAAAGCTGGAGAGGGACTTTTTACAAGGGCAAGTAGTAACAGGATAAGGAGAAATGGCTTTAAACTAGTAAGAGGGTAGGTTTAGGCACTGAGCCGTGGGACACGCTCCCAGTCATGTGCAGTTTAGGGTGTTAGCTTAGCTGCTCCTAAGGCACCTCCACTACAGCAAATCCCATTGAACATTTGCATCCAAGCCTTTTCCATTTGCTGTCATATTATTTCTTTACTTCATTCAGCAATTTCTCCATTCAGTCCAAGTAATTCCTTATTATTTTCCTCCTGTGGGAATTTGGCAGAGAGTTATGCCACGGATCTCAATGAAAAAAAGGATTGGAGACAGCAGCATTAGTTCCAGAAAAATTTCATGAAGAGGGATATATTTTCTTTATCAGGAATGAGGACTGCCATTTGTCCTTGGGGAATATTCTGCTCGTTTTGGAGATCAAACCATGATGCTTAATGTCAGCTCTAACGAGCCAATCTCTATGTTGCTGATGGGCTTTTTTTAGTTTTTAGCAAGTGCTCATATTCTGTGCAGAAAATGGGTTCTGCAAAATTTGTACTGAAAAATGGAAGTCAACATTTTCAGAAGTACCAAACCAATATGTTGCACTTTCATGGTCTTGCTATGCAACAGCATACAATGTACTATGCTAGAGGCAAAATATCTCACAGGGAGCAAGGACTGACACTGTAGTCTTTCAGTTGTGGACATGGACAGAACTAATATTACTCCCAGGTTTGCCTGGCTTTAACCCCTTTCAGCAGGAATTGTAAGGCAGCTTGAGAAAGTGAAGTTCCTTCACGCTTCCTCTCGTGCCAGCACAAGGGGAATTCCTTTCAAGGAACACACTTTTTGTTTCTTTGGCATTTTACAGGGCATAAAAGACCCAAACAGAATTCCCCTTCTGCTTGCAAACACCTGAAACCAGTATCAAGCTGTGAGCATATGCTTACCTCACCATAATTTATTGACTAGGAAAATCTGGCTGCCAGTTTCATCTGTGACAAACAGAAGCTTTTAAGTACATCTGCATTGGACCCAGTGTAGTCTAGACTCTCAGCTTTGAGGTTTGCTTTAAAACAGGGAGACGGCCTTGGGTCAGAACACTGATTAGATTGAGCCTTAGGCATTTTGATAAACTCCAGAGGAGATATGTAGTTGATTCTGGAAGGCTTCTTCAGCACCCCTGAGTTTGTGAGTGAAATTTCACAATAAACCTCCAAACTTGTGCATGAGATTTAAATTTCACAGCAAACTCAAAACTTAGGCCAGGCTTGCACTTAGCTGTTTCTTCTAAAGAAATGAGAGAATTTTTGACTGACTTTGACCTGGCCTGTGCATTATGCATCAAAATGATATGAAATTTGTCTTATTCTTGGGTTTGATTTTTTTCCTCCCCACACAGACTAAGTGAAGCTGCTGCTTGACTGCATCTCTGGTTTCTCTCTGAGGCATCAGTGCAGTTTCTCAACACAGACTTCTGTGTTGAGACATTTAAGATTATCCATATACAGAAAGGAAATGTGACTGGATGTCAAATCAGGAATAGTTTAAACCACTGGGTAATTCACCTGAAATTGCAACCTGTGGGTTGCATGGATTGACACAGGAGCCAAAAAAGTAATTCTCTCTCCTAGTAACTTGTTTGCTGTCTGAGAATATTAATTTAGGGATTTTTTCCCCAGGGAAAAATAAATAAAATAAAATAAAAATAAAACATAAATAAAACAAAATTAGGTGTTTCTTTCAAAGACCATGAAACTGAAAGGGAAAATTATGACTCTGTTAGCATAGCCTATAGCTAACCCCATACCTCCCTGCACCCAAATGTGTCTTCCTACTACTAGAGAATACACTGCAAAAAAGCACTCGATTTAGATATTTTTTAGTAATTGGTCTACAGTAGTTCTGACTATTGCAATAGAACTCAAAGATCGGCTTTGGGTAGTTGGGTTTTTAGGTAGTTGTCTCAGATACTCTGTAGCTCGCAACTGCTTTCTCTTAGACCTAATCATGACCCGAATCTGTTGGCAGCTTTTAAAATTCCATTGTGGCCAGGCTGCCCACAGAATTCATTGTGCTTCCACTGGTTTACAATCAAAAGGAACTTTTCAGCACACAAAATGTTGTCTTACCCCCCGGTAACATAATTATTACTACCAGCCAGATATATGATGGTTTCTTTTTTATTTTGGACAAGGATATTAGACATCTGGAGAACATAAGTAAGAGAAAGCCTCCCTATGGAAGAATGATCCTCATTCATGATTTGTATGATTTGAACATAGTGATGACAAAAAGCCTTGTAAGAGACGGACTAAGCACAATGTCTCTACTACTAAAAAACATCCCACCAGCCAAAACTCAGACAATTGTGTCAGCAAAATGGATTTTTTTTTCTTTTCTCCCCAGAAATCAACACTGGAGCCTTGTCAGTCTGAATATTCTGACTTACTTCTGTTGTAAGAGGCGAGGAACTCTACAGACTTTCCTAGCATGGAAGTGCTCGTAGCATAATGAATCATAATATATCATAATAATAATTTGTTCGTGTCATAATAAATCTGTTTATACACTCCAACCTTTAGAAACTGCTATTGGAAAAAAGATTGTTCTCTACATATGAAAAAGTGTAGACAAGCAAAACTCAGAGAAAGTATTATCGAGTCAGAATATTGTCTGCTCTGAGGAGAGAGGGCATTACGGAAAAGTCAAGATATTTATTTGCAACAGCTTTTTCTCAGTAATGGTTTCTGCTTGGCCTTGAATGCTGTCCTTGGTCAGTGAAAGAGTCAGAATTTGGGTTTTCATTGTTATTGTGTCGATTGAGCAGGTTCTGCTGAGATAATGAGAAGCCCCATGCAAAAAGGAACTACACTGTGGAAAACCATGAAAAATATTATGGAAATTAAGTATCCTGCCTAATGTGGAGAAATGTACTAAATCCATAAACTCTGCTGAATGCAACTGTTTGAGAAATCATGAAAACCTTTTGTCTCTAGGTGAAAACTTGAGGAACTCATTAGGTGTTTACTCAATCAGCAGGAGGAAGTTGCCTATAGAATGAGTCCTTTCTTTGGGTTTTAGCATAGACTCCAGTTGGAAGCAATGCAATTAATTTCTGGGTTTGACTTTGTCTCTTTCAAAGGATGACTTTTGAAGAAGAGTAATTTTGCAAAAATCCAAATGCAATTGAAGTATAAAGATGAATTTTTATGGTACAAAGGTCAGGTGCCTCTACATAACCTCCACGAGGCCAAACATGAAATCTCTAAAGATGTCAGATTTACAAGGTGGAACTCCACAAAAATCAATGGAACAGGCCTGAGCTGAACTCAACTGAAATCTTCTGACCTGTAATGGAAATAACAGAGAAAGTTTGCCTGGAAGAGCAGCAGCTATGAGAAGAGATGTTCTATTTGGTCAACCAGTTTTGTGGATTCCTTGAACTCGTATCCGTCAACACTTACTTATCATAAAGAGGTTTATCCTGTGAAGTTTTATTCTGTGATTGGGTTGAATATTTCCTAGTATATGATATTTTCTATAAACCTCCATCTTGTTGAGTCAAATGAATAATTCAACACCAGTTTTCACTAGTGTCTGCTCCTCACAGACAAAAGCTTGAAAATAAGATGCCAGAATATTCAAAAGCAGAAACAAACAAACAGAAATGAAAAATTAAAATAATAGTCTTTGATGTCACCTCATAGGTGTCAAAACAATGTGACTGTTACTTCTTGTTAATGCGTAGATTTGGTGATCTCACTATGTGTCTGGTTGTCAATTTTCTTTAGAAATGTACTTTGAATACAAAAGTGCTGATTGACCACTATTACCCAAAACATTTAACAGCAGCAGTATCTATTTTAATATTTTTGAAACAAAGCTGCAAGAGGATGATGCTAAAATTCTTAGCTTCTCTCCGTGAAACAAAAAATTAGGCCCATGCTGCACTGAGCTCCTTGCAACTCCTCATTCACTCCACTGTATTATCCACACCCTCCTTCCTGGGAACCCCGGCTCACGTGTGTTCAAAGGCAGCATTAAGGGTAACATCAGAAGTTCCTGAGTCCCATTTTTAAAGGAAAATTAAGCACATCTGAGACAAGGTTTTGTAGACTTTCAATGAAGATTAGACTTTGAATTGCTAAGTCGCTTTGAAAACATTACCCTAAGCAGCTTTAAGATTGACAGAATTTGCCTTAAGCTGCTCTGAGGCTGACAAGATGAAGGTCTGGTGCAGTAACAGAAGTGCTTTGATTGCTTGCTCCTGGATGGTGCTAGGAGCTAGGAGAAACCAGGAACTAGGATAACAGTTCCTGCTGCCATGAATGAAGCTCAGTTTCGATAGTGTTGCCTATAATGATACTCCTCATTCTGTGTGTAATTCCTGACTTAAGCAACTGAACTGGGACCTTTCCTTTTACTATCTTCATTTGAAATGAGTCTTGTGGCAATAAAAAGCCTAAAAGCAAATTGTCCAGGAAAACCAGATTGTTCTTGTCCCTCCCCCTGCCATTACAAATTTCTGCCCACACTGGCTTAAGTTTACCCAGATTTTAAGACATTCCTCTGTCTAGCAGGAAAAAAAATTACCATGAACCCTTGAGTCAGGCTCCTAAACCAAATTTTGTTTAGCATTTGAGCAATCTGACTGATTTCAAACAGATTACATGTCCTTAGACCTAACTGTGCCACGACACGTTGTATGTAGTAGAAAATAATTCATAGGTGCAGTTGCTTTTCTAATATTGCTCCTAGGTAAACCATTTCTATAAATTTATTTTAAAGAAATTAATTGCACATTTCAGACTGTAAAACTCAGTTTGAAACCTCATAAGCCACTACCATTTCCTAAGCCTGAGTCAAATGATTGTGTCAAGCCAGTTAATGTTAGATACGTGTGTGCAGGAAATACAAGACTGAGGCAAAAATGGTAAAAATCCCAGTTTATGTCTCTGACAGCTATAAATGAACAGTAACTCCTTCAATGGCTTATAGGTTATGCTGGCATCTTTCCTCTGTTTTTTAATGAATAATGCCCCCTACAAAAACATCTTGTAGCTGGGAAAGTTGCAGAAGGGATCAGTTTAACAAGCATGTCTTTGTGTGTCATGTTCACCACGGGCTGATCCAAAAATTTCCTCATATTATTTTGCTTGCTGGCCCTGCTGAGGTATTTGATGAGGCTTCCTTGAGAGCTGGTCAATGTCAGTGTTCAAGAGACATTTGTGCAATGGCCTTAACAACACACTTTGTGTTCAGCCCTGAACTGGTCAGGCTTTTGGACTAGATGATCCTTGTAGGTCCTTTCCAACTGAAGTATTTTCTTCCCTTCATTCCATTCCACTTTGGCAGAGGGAAAGCCTCCAAAAGAATAACAAACTCTTGCCCTTAACAAGGAAGAGGCATGAGGTCAAGTTTTGTTTCCACTGCAGGAAGGAGGAGCAAATCCCACTCTCCCAATAGAGAAAATATGACAAGAACTTTTCTGACCATGTTTTGAGAGGGAGGTTGGACATGCAACATCAGAATGATCTCCTTCAAACTAAATCACCTATGACCATATCTACTCAGAAGGACTGAAGTATAAAATAAGTTCAGAAACGGGAGTTTAGACCATATTTATCACTTTTGGGCATATCAAGAATTTTTAATATATATTCTGTATAAAATGACAGACTTTGGTGTCTGAGAGCATTTTCTGTAGTAGATAAAAATACTTCAGTTGGCTTAAAAGTGCCTTGATGAAGGTAACTGAGGATGGTACAGAGATGCTCAAGCTGTGTACAACTTCAGGTGATCTTCAGAATCACGCACTGACACTGAAAAATCTTGAATCACTTGAAAGGGATTTGGGAACTACAGTGTGTTGAGTGGCTGAGCCATCCTTGGGCAGTGTAGCCACTTCTGGTAGAGCCGTGGGATTACAATAGAGAGGGCTTTCTTTTGTTCACATTTTGGGAAAGCAAATTAAGTGCAAAGCAGATATTCTTAGAGAAATCTAAACTCCCTGGAGAGTAATGGAGAGAGCTAAATACCTATGGGAAAGGAATAATTCTGAGCATTTACATTAGATGAGGAAAATGGGCTGATATAGGTGGTGTGAATAATTCTCTGATTCAGTGTCCAGTTTCCTAATCGTAAAATAAGAATATGCAAAGAGGGTCTTGTGAAGGGCTTAGAAAATGTGGTAACATGGCCACGTCGATGGCTGTGACGGCTAAATTGAACATAAAGAGTGGAATGTTTTTGATTTCAATAGAAGCATCTATTGAAGCTACACATTTTGTCAGAAAAGCCTGAAGTATAAATTACACTGTCATTTAGCATTTGCTTATACAAAACCCATGCCATCAAAATGAATTGAGTCTAACAGAATGACAGAATAGGGACTGAAAAAAAGTTCTTTTCTTTATTATTATGACATGCCAGGGAGTTGTGGAAAAACAAACAAGCAAGAAAGTGAACAAACAAATGTCTGTGACGGAAGACATGTTTTTTTTCACTTGATGTGTAAAAGATTGAAATATTCATCAACAAGTTTTTTTTTCCTGGACCAATTCTTAGAATTTTTAATATTTTGTAGCCTCATTTACAAGCTGTACGAACTTCATATTTTTTCACTTTCAACATGGAAACAGTAATGAAATTTAGTGATTTATTTAGGGGCTGAGCAAGGTTGCTGTCTTTGGAGAAGGTTGTGGTGAACAGCGGGGAGAGGATCAGACCATATGTGCCCTGTTCCTATATGTTCCCTAAACATCTGCTGCTAACCAGTGCCACAGAAAGGACACTTGTCACAGGAAGGACACTCGGCTAGATGTACCTTTCTTCTGAGCCAGGGTAGTTGCAACACAAAATTGATGTTACTTTTATAGAGGAGAATAGATACAGAAGGTGAGAAACTGAAATTGTCTGCATGACTTGCATTAGTGCTGACAGGCAAAAGGATGTGGAAAATGTTCAATGTTTAAAAAAACAAATAAAGCAATCCAGATAGAAAAAAAATCAAACACTAGAAATATCTCTGAGCGAGAAATTACGAAAACGTGGCTTAAGAAGAATTGGGTTGAACTCTTCAGTTGCTGACAGTTTTCCCTGCATGTAGGTGATGACACTCACCCATCAGTCAGCTGGGGGAGAGTGATTCCCAGCACCAAGAATGCTGCCCAGACAACCCACAGACTGCCAGACATCTCTGGGAGCTGGGGAAATTCACAGAGGTCAGGGAGGGACAATTACTGTGGAGCTGTGGAGTTTCCATGTATGTGTCAATGTTATATCAAATAAATTTTGACCCTTGTGTCCCTCTATCAAGGGCTGTGTGTGAAGATTAATTAATATTACTTCAGCAACATGAAAGCTGCTATAGCACATAAAGTGCTGGGTTGCACTTAACAGAAATAGTGTAAATAGGAGTTTCAAACCACCTTTGAAATGAATCTGCCTTAACTCTATAGATTGACCAAAGCACTAGGTTCACAAGTGCGTAGTCTTTAAATCATTTTAGCAAATCAATATCCAAACATTTTTCCTATGTCCAGCTCTACTGTTCACCACTCTGGCCCTGCAGGATCAAACATTTGGTTGTTTAAGTCATCATCCAACTAGAAGTGCAAATGCTATATTCTAAATAGTTTTCCTTCTGTCTCTGTCTCATTAACCTATTATTTCCTGTCAAATATTAAGCTAAGGAAATATCTGTTTCTCCAGGAAAGTCTGAAATGTTTCTTTTCCACAGCTACGATGCACCCCTACAGTTTTGTCAGTAAGCTCTGTAAAGTGAACCAAGTTAGTGAAAAGACTCTAAACAGAGTGATTTTTTATTGCAATTAATGACTTCCATTTTTTAAATATAAACAACCAAGTCAGTACAAGATACAATGTGATGAAATAAATATGAATTTAAAAACACCTTAAAAATTGACTGTATGGAACTTGATTTATCTTCAAAGGGGCCTCTGCCTTATGATCTCGAAAATCTGTATCTTAAAATCCTTTTTTTGAACTTAAGAGCAAGAGCCTCTCTTCTTTTAAAGGGTAGATATAGGCACTATCTTCTTTACCAGAAAGGCCTTTTTTAAGCAAAGCCTCATTGCAGCATGCAACTGCCTCTGAGGAAAAATTTCAAAAAAATCTTCCCAGTAGCAGGACTGCTTTTGAAAATCTTTGTATCTCCCACAGCTGTAGCAGTAATTTACTGCCTCTAATTACCAGTTCCATTGCAGTACTGGTCTTTAGGCAGGTGGGTTGAGATTTTTCATTTCCTTGCTTTGTTTTTGAGAGTTTGTATTGTTCCTCCCTTTTACTCAAGGCTGAGGGATCTCCTGCCTGCTGCAGTGGGGATGTCTGTGCTTTCAGCCAATCTCCAGCATGAGGCTGTGCCCCAGGCCAGGTTCACTCACTGCTCAGAGAGCAGCAGACACTGCCATGCTCTGCAGGGACACTGAGGAGAGGATGTGCCACCACAAATCCTCTCACAACCAAGGTGCAAAACAGGCCACAGAAATGTCCTGGCCTTACAACATCATTGTCAGTACCTTTGAAAAACTCGTCTACCTCCTCAAATGCTCGTTGGCAGCTCATGTATGACCAGCCTGAAGGAAGTGCTAGAGCAGGAGGTGGGCATGAAAAAAAGGCTGGCGGCAAGGAGTGCCCTCCAGCTCTGAATCACGGAGACCAACAACAGTCAGAGCATCACACACGTCTCTCCTTAGCTTTTTTGATTGGCTGCTGTAGGTATCCCAACACCCAGTGTACCTGCTGCCATGAGACCTGCCCCTGGCACCAAATTCTTCTCCTGTCTTCAAGCTGATACCTTTCAGTCACTGAGATCTCTCCTTGGAAGTTCTGTGCTCAAAGCTGGAGACGTTTTTGAGGAACTACAAACCTGAGTGTTTCATTCCTCAGCATCCTTTACGAAGTGTCTGTCTCTCTCTGGGGCCCTGCTTTACAAAGCAAGGATAGATGGCATTTCCCTGCCATGAGGGAGAATTGTGAGGATAACTACAGTAAGGATTGTGCAATATTCGGAAACTAAATACCAATTACACAGGGCATTGGGGTGTAATAAGAGAGCTGAGGAAAGAAAAGGCCATACCAATAAAGTTAAATGAATTATTTACAATCAACTACAGAATGTGTTTAAGGATGAAACCACAGAAGAGCCTTTCAGATCTGTCAAATCAATGGAACCATCTGCACCTGATGTGTCAGTAGACAAAGTTTGATAACAAATCAATAAAATGAATAGTAATAAATTACCAGGATGAGATGAATGACTCAAACATGTGGAAATGGAAAATACTGAGCCAGTTTTTCAAAGGGAGACAACGAATAAATGAAATCCGACTTGAGAAACAGGTAGATCTACTTAACTTCCTTAGGACCATTAAATTCATGGACCAGAAATATCACCTGAATTTCCAGAAAACTTACAACAAACTTCCTCACCAAAACATCATGAAATGTAAAGAAAAAGAAAAAAACCCAGTGATCTACAAGTGAAGGATTAGTAAATGTTTAAAGGATAGGAAAAAAGGGTTAATAAAGAAGGTTTTATTTTCACAAGAGAGTAAATCCTGGAAATGATCTAGAAAAGGTGATGAAAAATGAGGCAATAATATTTACTAGAGACATTGAAGTATCAAGGGTAGAAAAAACAAAAATTGACTCAGAAGATTTGCAAAAGAATTATAAAATCTCCAGTGACTGGATGATAAAACACTTGAAGATATGCCTGGCAATGTGCACTCGCAGCCCAGAAAGCCAACTGTGTCCTGGGCTGCATCACAAGAAGTGTGACCAGAAAGATGAGAGAGGATTCTGCCCCTCTGCTCTCATGTGACCCCACCCGGAGTGCTGCAGCCAGCTCTGGGGTCCCCAGCCTGAGAAGGACAAAGACCTGTTGCAGTGAATCCAGAGGTGGCCATGAAGATGATGAGAGGGCTGGAGCACCTCTCCTATGAGGACAGGCCGTGGCAGTTGTGGTTGCCCAGCCAGGAGAAGAGACGGCTTCGGGGAGGTGTCACTGTGGCCTTTCAATACTTGAAAGGGGCTTATAAGAAAGATGGGGACAGACTGTTTAGCAGGGCCTGTGGCAATAGGGCAAGGGGTAATGGTTTTAATCAGAAAGAGGGCAGGGTTAGACTGGAAGAAATTTTTTATGATTAAGGTGGTGAGGTGCTGGAACAGTACTGGTTGTGTGTGGCTTTGAGTAACCTGGTATAGTGGAAGCTATCCATACCCATGTCAGGGGTGTTGGAACTAGATGATCTTTAAGTTCCCTTCCATCCCAAACTATTCCACGATTCTATGGAATCCAATGTGAATAAATGCAAAGGCAATATCAGTCCTCAGTAAATCTACATATTGATATATACTGGGTAAGCAAATACTCCCCAGGGAAGAAGTGCTGGAGACTTTGAGTATTTTTCTAGGAAAACATGAATTCAATGGTTGGCATTAGTGAAAAAGGCAAATTTGTACATGCCATTTAAGGAAATTATTAAAGAACACAAGATAAATAATTGTTATTATACCATGATACAGACACCCACACACCTCTACAGACAGTTCTGATCCTTTCATCCCAAAGAAGACCTGGAAAAGGCAAAGAAGGAACAGAAAGGGCAATAAGGGCAATTTTCTCACAGGAACAGACTATACAGACTAAGCCTCCTCAGCTTTAAGAGAGATGACCAAGAAAAAAGCATAATAAAATTAATGAAATTACAGATTTCAAGAAAGAGGGAATAGGGGACACTTGTTCCCAAGAAATGGAAGCAAGTGTAATATAGCCACTAACATAATATACAGTATGCAATTAACAAGTAGGTGCTGTGGACTCTGAAAACTTAAATGGGTCTAAAAAAAGTCTTCCAAGGAAGAGAAAAATCCATCCAGAGATATTTCAATAGTCACAGATGATCTGCTATCAGATACGATTTGAAACAGAATAATTGGAGGGAAGGACCTTTGGTCCACCTGAGTTTGGTGGTCATGTTCACTTTCACACATTCACCCTACAGCACCTGGACTTGGGTTTGATCTGTATACCTTGAAACAGTTGTCTTTTGGCTTGTGACAACCTGCATGAAAGACAACTTTTATGTTTATATCCTGCCATATTTGTAAAATCCAGCTAAGGAATTCAAGCTGAAACCCCATTTGTACAAATGTGATACAGCTGCCCATAGACAGCTGGGATCCACTCCTAGGGACAATAATTTTATTCAGGCTACGCAAGTCACTGTCTATGTATCTGCTTCTTCACCTAGTGTTCCTTCAGAGAAAGCTTAGAGATATGAGAAACACTAATTGAGAGGTAGATGGAACTATTTTTATGTTATTATCAAAACACTTCTTTCATACTATGTGCTTCCCTTTTTCTTTCCTCTGATGTTTAGGTTTAAAGGGATGGTGTGCTTAATTGTTATCTGAAAGTCTTGGCACAGTTACTAAGAATTTTAAATCAAAGCAATTTAAATAATTTTATTGAATATAATTTTGAGTAATCTTTTGGTTTTCCAATATCAAGCAGTGTTTCACGATTAGCAACATCATCTAGCTGAAGATGTCCCTGCTCATTGCAGGGGGATTGAACTGGATGACATTTAAAGGTCCCTTCTAACCCAAGCTATTGTGTGGTTCTGTGATTACACTGAAAGGATTGAAGAGACATCACAGATTTAAGAGCACTCAATATTCCTAAAAACACAGATGATACAGACTAATTCTGTGTTTCAATGCAAAATTAATTTTTGCTTGTTACAGAATTTTACTGGTGCAAGACTTAGTGCCTACAATAATTAAAACGACCTATATAAATACGGCTCAGTTTACAAGCCTGTGGATGTATGCACCTCTTTCGAACCTACCACAGTAATATTAGGATTTTAACCAAACTATTAAAGACATCTAATGTCCTCATACAGTACCTTATTTCTTTTCACAGCTAATCCAAGTATTCCTCATTTTTAGAGAAATTCTCCCACTACAAAACTAGGTCCCTTTGCCTTTGGGTAAAGATATGAGCAGAAGAGAAATTTCCCGGAAACTGTTTTTCAAACCTTGTTAAAAAAGTTTCTTTTCTAGGGAAAATAAAGTATTATAATTGGATGTTAATAAATGCTGCAGCAACAACATCTAGAGAAATGTTTTAAGGAATATTTTCCTCTGCTTACACTTCATTTTAAACTAAATAAGAGAAATATCATCATAATGTTCATGCAAAAAAATGACTTGGAGAAAAAAGATGCCATGTATGCCCTAAAGATATCTTTGTTCTTGTTTCTCTGTAAATGATTGACAGGATAAAAAATGAAGTAATTAACTTCTAGCTGACAGAAAACAGTAACATGGGTCTGTAATGATGGCACCCGTGAGTGGCATAGTGTCCTACTTATCTGCATTTTAAAGCAACAGCTGCTGGGTCTTTTGCAATGTCTGCAGAATTTTAAAGAGAAGCAAAATTAGAAACAACAGTACATCTTTACTATAAATGTCACAAAACTGATCCTCACAAGACAGAGATTGAACAGAATGTGTTGGACATATGTGAAATAATTATATTGGAGGAAAAAAAGCACCTCTTATAACCCTTGACATCTATGTAAAAATACCCTGACGTTTCTGAAGCAACACAACTCACATGTATGGTTTCACTGTCTACCAAATTTCCTCTAGACTGAGACAGTTGTCGCGAAGATCTTCTTGAATCAGGACACTTTGTAAAAGAAGTTAATTATAAAAGGGTGCAGATGCCTTATTGCTAGACTGCATTTACACAGCTAGACATATCTGCACCAGAGAGGGCTCATTATTGCCAACCCGTTTGCAACCTCAGTGTCCAAGGTTAATGCCCTCGTGCGCACACCATCCGCACAGCTCAGCACTGGGCTCAGGGCTGCTTTGAGCACATGTCACAACCTCTGGCCCTGAGGAATGATCAGTTGATGGCTGCGGTGTTCCTCTTCTGAAAAGTAGCTGAAGTAATGGATACAGAGCATTGTAGCCTCACAAACCATGTTTTACAGCTTGACAGCAGAATAGTGTTGTGTGTCCTTAACAAGTGGGATGAGGGTGTACAGACATCTGCTAGAGCAAAAGTCTGAGAGATTGTGTCATACAAAGGGATCCAGACTGCTGATATCATATCCATGCTGCCCACTGACACCTCCAGAGTGAACTGTCCTAAAACCAAGATCTCCACATTCGGCCTCTAAGGGAGCCAGTTGGTTTGCTCCAAAAGAGAGCTTGGGAGTAAAAGAGCAGTGCAGTGTGAGGAATCAAGGCCCTGGGTGCAAAGTGGCCTGCAAGATTATCCGGCTTCCATAGTCATACCAAAATAATTGTGCCACAGAAACATATTTTTAGAAATAATATCATTTTGTTGGTGAGGTAAAGCCATATCTAACATATCATATTGCAGCAGGTGGAAATTCTGTTTTGGAGTGAAATGAATTCACATTCACGTGAATGTGGCTCACAAATTAACTATGATACTTTCTTTGCTAATCATTGATATTATCTTTGAAATGGCCTCCTAGTTTAAGGGTTTCTTAAAAAGAAAACGGCAGCTCCAGCAACCTGAAATTCCAGGCTGGCATGTGATTTATTTTAGCTGTAGCTATGACTATGATTGTAATTGCCTTGGACTTTCCTGATTCAGAAAGCTTCAGATGATCCTGAAAATCAGGACCATATCTAATCTCACCTCTTTGATAATCACTTGAAGTACAGTAAGGCAAAAGGTATTGAATACAGTCTATGATAAAACTTACTGGAGACTGATAGGTTACTCAAAGCTGAAAGTAAGATTCAGACTGATCATTTTTAATGCCTAAAATGAACATAGATGGATTTTAAGTACCATAGCCCTATGGCAAAATTCAGAGTTTCTGCTCCTTCAGCAGACCAAGTGTTTTAGACTACATTTACTCTCACAAATTCCTGAGAAGATGGATGTCTCTCTCTCTCACTTAAACATTAATGGAATTCACATTTAAGGCAGGGAAGCATCCAGACTGCATTTAACCCTATTTTATATATTTAAATCTTACTATGCTTTGAATACACCTAACAAACGTAAAGAAAAGTGAAAGCAGAAAGACCACAACAGGAGAGACCAATCCCATTCAAAAACACAGACACGCTATTTACCTTTTTCTAGTAGTCTAGTGGTTAGACACTTACTTGAGTATGAGAAATTCAAGATTTTGCCAGACCATGGACAGAGGAAGTGGGAGATATAAACGCAGTTTCCTTAGCACACTGACGGGATTCAAAGTTAGAACTCTCTCATCTTCATGAAGTGTCTTAACCACCAGGTAGCCATTTTTGGAAAGGACATTTCTCACCTCTTCTGTTGAAAAGCACAGTGACTGAAGCGTTAGGATGGTGAAAGTTTGGGAGAAACTTTCTAGTTTCTAGAAGGAGGAATGGAGTCTGAGGAAGGCAGTGGTGAATGAGCCATCCTGACTGTCATCAATGATTCCAGGTTGGCTTTGACTGAAACAACAATAATGCAGGGAAAAGGGATATGCTCTTGCCAGATTGTTTTGCAAAATGTGAGGAACATCATCATCACCACCATTTCTTCCTTTTACATTTTAAGCAACATTGCTGCTCAATAAAGTGCCTATCCTCATTTATGGAACTTTGGTCTCAAATTCCTGAAGAGTTGATACCTAATACAGAGTCTGACACCAGGCTTTCAGCAAGAGTGAGAATTCCGATATATTCCAGAATTTAGTTTCTTCCATAAACTAAATCCAGGGCAGCATGTTTGAACTCAGCCCATCCCTAAGGTGTTGCTGTGCTCTGTAAGGGAGCTCCATTAAGGATGCATTTGGCCAAAGTCCACGCTTAGCACAGCAAAACTGAATTCCTTACCCAACACTTCCATTTACTGTACACAGAATTTATGTAACTAAGTTGGGCACCTTGGATCACCCTCTACGGACCATTATGAGATGCTGGGATGCCAGAGTTGGGCTCTTGTAGCTCATAAAATGGCTTGGAAGGTGAGTGCACTTCTATCAGTTCTACAGGCAATATTTGAGTCAGTTCTGCTCCCTGCCTCTGCATCCTCACCCTGAGGATTGCTTCTTCCTACAGCCACCTTGGAAAATGCTTTTAGCATTTTAGCAAAGTCAGTTCCAAGTTTCTCCCCGCATCAATCAGCAACAATGTTTTTATACACACTGCTAAATTCTCTACTTGGACCAAGAATTCTCCTTGAGTGGCACTGAAAACTGTGCAGAATAGAAAGTGGTGGTTCAAGGTTTGACCTGTATTGACTTGAGGGAGAACAAGAGTGTGCCATGTTGCTGAATGGCAACATCAATTTCTTAAACACTATGCGAGTGAGATCAATGAAAATCAATCAATACTTCACTTAAAAATAGTGTCATGGAAAGAAGTCTCTTACTCTTTCCCTTAAGAGACAAAAAAGAGGTAAAGAACAGTATTTGATGCACAAATAACACAATAAACCAAATACTGGGAAAGTCCTAAAAAAATGCATTACCCTCTTTCACAGACTGTCACCAAATGGAATTATCTCAAAGCTCACTTATTTTGCTCCCTGTCATTAAGAGGAGCAGCTCATCCCTCAGTTTTATGAAACAAAACCTAGAGATTTACCAAATAAAATGAGATTATCTCCTGCCTACAGAGCATAAGGACAGGGATGAGGATTTAAAATAAGGTAGGAGTGATGTGACAGCAATGACAAGATTTATGATTACAAAGGTCTGGGAGAGCCTGAAAAAATCAGAACATTAAAACATGGGGACTATCACACTACCATGCCTCGCTGCAATTTAAGCATTTCTTCATTTCCAGTTAAGATGAATCTGAAAGAAATGCTGCTGAAACACCATTATTTATACATTGTATTATGTGTAGAAATACGTTTTCAAGTAGTTAAAATTAATCTGTTTCCTAATTCACGAGGGGTGAATTGTTGGAGAAGAGAGACGGGAAGCAGAAGGCATTAATGATGGTTTAATTATGTTTTAACTGATGTCTTATGAAATTTGAGAAACTGGCCAGATCACTGAATGGATGAGAATTTGTTGGGATGCTCTTGCTATATCAAAGTGAATTGTGATGCTACTCAACTTAGCAGAATTCTTATAACACTAAAATCCATCATGGATAAAAGTGCATTTTTTTCAATTATCATTTATTTGCATATTGATGCAATGACCTGAATGGAGTAATCTTTTAGGGGAGTGTAATCCCATTCTTTCTGAAATGCAGAAAGAACTGAATTGAAATTAATCTAGAAAAAATTGCTCAAAATACACAACTGGACTGCAAGAGTGGAAATGTGTATCAAGGGATGGACTATTATTTCAAAACTCTGCTCTGGGGAACAAGTACTGAGCAGTGGCAACTCNCCCCCCCCGATGTCTGTGACTACAACCACAGTGAACATCCTCTAGGTTTGTGCATTTCAGCCTGTGTCCTAGACAGCCAAAATTTAGTACCCTTCACTCTGAGTTCCAGACAGACACAAAAGCATGGCTGTGAAGGGTTGAAAGATGTGAAATGTAATGACTGTAGTTGTGCCTCCGAAGGAATAAAGAGCTGAAAAGTGTGACTGATGAAGTCTTAGATAATGGATTAACTGACAAATTGCCTGTAGTCCATCAAAGAACTAATGGAAATTTACCCAAGGTACCTGCAGTATACTGTGGAGAAGCATATGGAGACCTGGAACCATCCAAATACAACATTAAAGAGATGAGTAGAGCAAGAATAGAACAGAGTGATGTTAATAATTTCATCTTACATGTATATTTCATGTATGTAAACCAATTAGAGCATTAAAAAAGGCATGATGGAACTATCTTGCAGCAGAGGGAAATGGTGGAATCACTGTCCCTGGAAGAGTTCACCAACTGTGTAGATATGGTGCTTAGGGACATGGTTTAGTGGTGGACCTGGCAATGCTGGTTTCATGGTTGGACAGAATGATCTTAGAGGTCTTTTCCAACCTTACTGATCATGTGATTTAATGGATAGAGAACAGATAAAATATGAGTAAGGGAAAGATGCAACTTGAACTTTTAAAATAATTTGATCTACTGGGCAGATACTGCTGTGAGATGCTTGATCACCGACACACCGTGCTATATACAAAAATGCAGTACACAGGGGTGGATACAGGGACAGCTCACAGGAGGAATTTAGAAACCTTGCCTAAGCATGTAAAGGTTGGTTTTGGGAAAGCCAAAGCTTTAAGCACCCTGGTCTAGTGGAAGGTGTCCCTGCCTATAGCAGGGGGATGGAATTTATAGATGGTCTTTAAGGTGCCTTCCAACCCAAAATTTTCTATGATTCTATTTGATTATTGTAATTTTAAGCAGCAAATGCAGCTTAATGGAGTTAAACTGTAAATGCTCTCCCTCCAAAAAAGCATGAGGTACAATTTGATAGGCCTTCAGGAAATGTAAAGAACAGCCCCCTTCTACAGAGCATCATTGCTCAGCAACCCAAAACTATAAACATCTAATTTTTTATTCTACCAAGGCAAATTTCCCATTAATCATCCATTAGGGAAGTCTATGTCAGGCAAAATATTGGCAGAGGAAACTTTAGCCTTGCTGGTGGATGACTGCTTTCATCAGTGAAAAATGCTAAGAACTCAGAAAATAAATTCTAAAATCAGCTAATCATCTCAAACTTTTACTTATTCTTGTAATTGGGGATGATTATTCTGTATGCACATTAGGAAAAAATAATTCTCAGAAATACAGAATCTTTAAGTCCCAGCCTACCATGATTATTTAAAAAGTATTTATATTTTCATACAAGCACTTCTCCAGATCTAATTGCACTAAATTACTTCTGTTGGTACTTCATTCTTCCAAGAACAGTCTGCAGAGCTGATTTTTTTAAATGTTCTTTACCCCATGTAGTCCTATTACCAATGAGATGAGAGGTAAAACAGAGCACGAAAAACATATCCAGTGTTTCATTCTGAGTCAATGTTTTGGGTATTGCAAAGTTTCTGGTATAAAGATCACTCAGAGAGAATCTTACCGAAGTATTTGACCTAAATGTCAGCAGCTCTACTTTTTAGCGATACTCTAAGAGAGTACACATTGTTTTCCTGAACCTCTCTTGTGGGTGTAGTCTTTTTGGTATGTAATAAAGACTCAATTACAAGAAATATTCCCTTTTTGCTGATTGGAAAGACTAAGTCCTCGACTTAAAAAGCTACAGCTCTGCAGAGAAGTAACAGCACTGAAAACATCACAGATTTATTTTTTTTTTTGTTCTGCCTCTCTTAGCAGAAATGGACGGAAGGCCAAGCACGCGGCATGCTTTCAAAGGAAGGGATATAGTCGTGTGTTTTCAATGCAGTTTTCCTCATGATTTTTTGTTCCAGTACTGTAATAATATGTCAGAAGTCAGGGGGAAAGAGAGACTGGATCATCCTTTTCTTAAACCTGTTGAGGTTTTCTTGTTTATGACACATCATAAAAGTACAACCAGAGCCTCGGTCATACTGACCTGAAACTGAAGCATTAGATGTACTCTTCTGATCCCGTTAGAAAAACTTCCATTTGGGCTGCAATAAAAAACCCCAACCTCTTCTCCCACATCAAATTCAGAAATTTCAGACACAATTTGATGTCAGATTCTTCAGAGTTTGGTGACTGAAATAGTCTGAAATGACTTATTCAAAATCTATTTATCTCCAATAACTGCAATTGGGTGTCCTACAATGAACAAACAGCTCATTGTAGCGCTCCAGCATCCCCCAATATCTCTCTAACAATGTAATCGTGCATCTTTAGGTCCTAAATCAAGGCAGAATCTGAGCTACTCAATTCTTGCATGATACCACTTATCTTCCTGGAGAAAGAACTCAGATAGGATGGAGAATTCTTTGTGTGCTTTTAACAGGCATAGATCTTCTAAATAGTAACTTGGAGTAAAATTCTTGCTATCACTAAGATTTTTGTCTGAGCTATGGCAGTCCATGACTCCTCAATTCACTCCACATTACTGGTTATATTGAATGCAGATGAGGTTTACTGATTTTGTAGAAGACATCATTATTATGTAATGTTTAGTAAATAAATTTAGAGTATTTCCCATATTTCATATACTTATTTATCTGTTCTTCCAAAAGACAACAAAATTCCCTTTCAAACTCATGTCCCCAGTTGCTCTGGAATATATTTAGAACACAAGGCAAGTAGAAAAATGAATGCAAATCTTTTGTGTAACATGCTGGGGTAGGTAGTGCATTTCCATAGATGGAACACTAAAAGTACAACTGCAGCAGCTTAATATTTTATAAAATTTCCTAAAAAAGCAGCACTGAAATCTGAGTATAACTGAAGTGTCCTTTCCTAAAAACTCAAATGCCAACAAAGTAGGGATTTTCCTTTCCTCATCTTAATGCAAATTAGAGCTGCTGCACTGAAGCAAGGAAATTATAGCAAATAAGAAGTTTAGGGAGAGGAAACTTTAATCCTTCTGCACACTGTTCACTTTAGAAGAGAATATATTCTTATGTCTGTCCAAGCCTGATGTCTTTAGGATGGCAATACAGAGAAATTAAAACTAAAGTAGCTGAAAATCCATCTACCATACAAGACTTTCATACTCTATCAAGAGGAAAACAACCCCATTTCCTACAGGCTAAATTCAGCCATGATCCTTGCATTATGCTGGATAATTTTCAAGTCATTAATTCAGTCAATTTGCCTATTCTTTCATACTCTTGGTGAAAAAAAAAATCCTGTCTGTTGATTTTTTCTTTTACAATCTTTTTCACCAGACTTCTTGCAGCCAAAGCTGTTGCAATCCTCATTAAAGGCAAAATTATCTGTTGAATTTTATCAAAATTTTTAAAATTGTTTCGATATTCTCGAAGGAAACCCACACGTATGTATTTCTAAATGTATGACTATCTGCTGGTGGTGTGGCAGACAAAGGCAGATAAATTGATCACTGAGGACATTTAAAAGAAAACGCTTTATTTCTAATCATGTTCTGTTTAAACATATTTCTGAATTTTAGCATTGAGCAATAATACAAATTAAAGTAAACTATAATCCTGAAACCATCAATTAAAAAAAGATGATTTCACTAACACAGTAGCTATAATAAAAGGTCATACTTCTTGGCCTGTGTGAAAAGACAGCATATACTTCAGATATTGAAAGAAATTATCAGGTATTTGATGAATGAGATCAGATTTACAGGAAAGAATAGTTATTTACCACTAAACCAGTGAAACTCACCTGGCTGCCAGGTTTCATATCTGTTTTGCATGGGAGTTAATAATCTCTGGTTATTGCACCTGCAGCAGGAGATGTGGTGAGCTGTGGACTGCAAATTGAGCCATCATCTTCTAGCAGTAACCACTAGATTTGGCCAGATAGTAAGCCCAACACAGAAATTGATATGAAGTGTCTCATAGTCCACATCTGTTAATTCATATTTTGTTCTTCTTACTGATGTTCTAATTAATTATTAAAGTATAAGTAGATGAAGAGATTGTCAAAGACTTACCAAGAAAATTTATGTCCAGTTCAGTTTTGCTGAAAGATCTGCTAAAGTTCACAAGGCTCTCAAGATGAATCCACAAGTAAATACCAATGATGAAAGAGGAATTCTGATTTTTACTCCTGGAGGATGGAGTGATTCTGGCTTGAATCATGTAAAGACTGAGTAAAGACTGAGTAAAGACCCTAAGTGCAGTCTAGTTAGGGTTAACTTAAGCAGAATGAAATCTGTGTAAATCAGATCTGAAGAAGCGCCATGCACTGAAGTCATGCTGTAACTCATAACTCCAGAAGAGGCTTTAGGAACCTAGTTCTGACCTTGATAATGTTCCTGTAGCTCATCCTTTTTTCTGTAAAGAAGACCAGGTATGAAATCAGGACCAGATACCAGTGCCCTAAACAACATAATATGATAAATTTGCTATTAAATTAGTAACAAGTGAATGTCATAAAAATGTGTCTGTAATATTATGTCTGGATGAGACACTGGGCAGAGTGACTCTGAGAGCAAATCTACTTTCCAGGATATCTCTCGGGACATTACACCCACAGCTTCTCCCTGCAGCAGAGCCTTCTTGTCACAATAGCTCTCTATGGATGTGGCAATGCTCTGCCAGCCTGTATAGAAAAGGAAAAATAACTTTCAATGCTTATACCGAAAGGGCAATTGCATTTGGAATCTGCAAATCCCGTTAGAAACATCGCTTCTACCTTGTTTCCTGCAGTGCTTCTGAAAATGGTTTTGATACTGTCTAGTCTCAATCTGTTTTCAAGACGGGTTCACAAAGATACCTGTTTCCTTGTCCATAAACACATGAAGAAACCATAGAAATTTTTCATATCTAAGCTTTACTTCTTTTACAAGTGTAGTTCCTGAAGTATTCTCAGGGAAATGGAACATGACAGACAAAGTCTGACTGGCTGGGTACAGATGGGAACAGCAGAAAGGACTGAAATACGGCTTTGCATCTTGAACCATCTGCAAGAAAGTGGCGAAATACTGCTTGATGGCCATTAGGATGTGCTTTCATTTTGTCATTGATAACCTATGATCCTTTTCTCTCCAAATTTTCTTACAGTCTGCAGAAAGGAGTAATTACTACAGCGGGTTATCTGCAGCCTCTACCTGGACTCTAAAATGTCTCAAGGACATCAAGAGGAAAAAGCCTGTCTGCAGAGATAGTGCTTTTTAAAAGAAAAAGATTGCAGATCTTTCCAGCTCCCAGAGCAAAATAAATATTGATACTTTTTGGAAATGGGAAGGACAGGTATCATTAGCAGCACACTAAGGTAAAAACTACTCCAACCTGACAAATCTAAAATCTAAGTGGTTAGAAACATGAGGTTATAAAAACCCCAAAGCCTTCTATGTTGTTAAGTAATGTTTTCTGCCCTAATTTTTTCCCAAAGCTTTCAGCTGCTGCCCACTATGCCAGGACCCTTTTAAACAACTAGCAGGAAGACGCAGGAGCAGAAATAGCAACGTGTTATTGCCTTCTCTGTAAGCAGGGGTTTGTATAGGAGTAGATATTATGCTATGCTAAGCAGGTGTGTTGATGATTGTAGCAGCCCGGTATATCGGGTGAAGGAAGTGGTTGCCTTCAAGGTCAACTAAAAAGCATAAGAAATAGAATCTATGGAAAGTGGGTGAATGTTTAATGATTATAATTCCTATTTGGCAAGGAACATCTGGCAAACTCTTCACCAGATAACGCTGATAGTCTTTTATTTGCTACATTAGTAGATAAAGCAATTAGAGTAAGAAGATTTAAGAGAAGAACGAGCCACACATAATCAGAGTCTTCAAAAGAGATGAAGTCGGAGACACAGCAGAATGCAAATGTACACACACATCCATACAGACACACACACACAGATGTGTTAATCTCAAATAATTTTTTACTTCATTTATTCTGAACATGAGGCACATTCGGAGAGGATCAAATCCTACTTGTCATGACTGGTATACAAGAGGGGCAGAGATGGGACAAGTAGTACAAGACCTGCTGGGGCTGGCACACTGAGCTGAGTCCCCTGGACATCAGCTTTAAGTACTGACCAGTGCCACACAAGCACCACTCACAGCAGAAATAGTAAAGTAGCTGTGTCTAAACCAGGGTTTACTCAAAAGCATGTCAGTGAAGCCTGGGAGGACCTGATGAGTACTTTTTTTCCTGTTACAAGAGTGGGGTGGCAGGGAATGACCAAATGGAGTTCCTGAGGAGCTCCTTATGATCCCCAATTCAGGTAGGCAATTCCCCAGATCCTCCCAGGCCCACCATAGCATTACTACAGTAATTTCTATTCCTAATGAGAAGTAAAAGGGTCAGCAAAGCCTACTGGTCCCACTTAGCCTCATCACTTAACTTGGCTGGGCTCCCTTCTCACAGATGAACTTCCTTGCAGTGAGACCAAAGATCTCCCTCATTTGTCTTTATTGGAAGGAACTTTGTATGCAGATTCCCACTACCCTTTTCAGCAGTGTTATGTCCTGTTTAAACACCGTTCTCAGCTTTGTTTCAACACAGCTGATTTGGAGAGCCTGCTCTATAGTGGCCTTTATGACTTTTCTGTATAAGATTTCAGGCAGAAAACTCTTGAACAGGGCCAAGCACCTTCCTTCCCTCACATTAGCCACTGTGCTGTGTGCCAATGCACATATTTAGGTTTCCAAGTTTGACAGTACTCACACAAGCTTTTATTTCAACAGGCTCTCTTCTCTCTGTTCATGGTCTAAGCTACTGTCTTGTACTTTTCCAGTTGAGAGCTGCACAAACTGACGGTGTCCTATTATAGCTGTTGACATGGAAACATCGTAAGCAACTATTTGTTGGATCAGACTGCTATTTCACAGAGAACAGACACAGCTTAAATGCATGTTTTGCTGACTCACTTTCAGCCATTTTAAGCCACAGACAGTTTATCTTCACTTTCACGTCCCCCTCCCTGCACCGATGGATCATGTTCAGAGTTTCTGCTTAGAAATGAGGCTGAAACTGTGTCTATCTTGGTTATAAAAATTTCAAACAACTCCTATTCCCACATGAGGCCAAGATCTTCATCCTCATCATCTTCTGGCTTGGATATTATTCTAGCGGACACTTTCTACTCTCCGAAGCAGAAAGCAGGCAGTCCCTCTAGGGAACGGAAAAGCACAATATATGTGCAATGAAAAGCTATTAAGGCATCTCTCAAGAAAAGAAAAAGGTGTGCTGCCTCTGTAGAGCAGACATCATGTCAAGCACATTACCTGTTCCGGGACATTATTTCAATAACTTGTGAAACAGAACAATACAGAAAATGGCCACAAGTATGTACTACTTATGCCTACTGAAGTTGCTAACAGAAAAGCTGTTTCACACCAGGCACTAATAATTCAGCACTGAGAACACAATTCCAGGCCTCAGTTATTTAAAATACACAGAAATTTTACTGAAAATATGAAGAGAAGATGACTTAGGCAAGAATGGCTTTGATAAGGAGGTGCTTTATATTTCTACTCTGAACTTTAGGCAGAATGTGTTATCTCAGATTCCTGTAGGCTGTGGTTCATTCACAGGGGGCTCAGTCCTTCCAGGTGCTCAGTACCATGTGCAATAGCTCGTAATTTTGAACACAAAGTAGTCAATGATTTGCAAAGCCACAACCACATAGAAATAAATCTGCTTTTTGCCCCTTTTTGACACTGCTGGAGAAACACCCATTGATAAAAGGCTTGCTGGGCTGTTGGTTCATGCTGCAGCTAACGATGCATGGCACCGCGTCTCTGGGAGGGATTGGCTGAACTCATTACACACCTGGTACCAAAGACCAGCAGATATTATAAACATGAAGATGTGAAGGAGAGAGCTGGTGTCAGATGCAGAGAAGAGACTGTTTGACTGATGTGTTTACATGTTCAGTACTCACTCTCCATTAACTGCTTCATCTTTGCCTGTGAAATATTATGAAGAATTGCAAACAAACATCATTTTTCCTTAACTGTTCATTAGTATCAACACTGCAAAAAATATCAGATGAATAAGAAATGCAGTAACTGTTAGGAAAAACTGTAATTGCTTGTGAGGTTTCAACAGACTATAAATCAAATATATTGATTTTCACAGTCCTAGGGTATTGGTGAGACATATCGTTGTATTTACAGCACCACATTTTAGGGTGGTTTTTTTAGCACCAGACTGCCATCAAACTATAAACCTGAAGGCCTTCGAATTGTGAGTAGTCCAAGATTAATAATTCTCACGTGCATCTTTCAGCTGAGAGTGGCATCAGCATTGTGAGCCTTAGGACACTTCAGTTAAGGACCTGTGAAAATTTCACATGCATAATACAAAGAAGTGTGAAATGCTCACAGTTCCCACTGACAGCGAGAGGCCACCTGTCTTGGGGTGACTTTTACGACCCTGTATCCCCTATCACCTGCTCTATGCCCAGACATGAATCCTGTGCCTTTCAAGCTAGGTCCGCGAGGCTGGCGGGGAGCCGGTGGAATTCTTCAATTGTTCTGTATCTGTTCAAAACCACAGATAACTCGCTCGCTAGCTCGCTCCCCAGCTCTCAACTCTGTAGCAGGGAAGGGAGCTGCATTCTCTTGCTTTTTAGCTAGCTTCTTGTTTGTTAGCTGAAGCAAGGAGTTTTCCTGGGACTTTGTTTTTTTCTTCTTCTCCTAGAACTGTTCAGCAACGCCAGAAACATCACCGGGAGGCCCTACACTGCCCCACGCCGCACCCCAGCGCCGGAGAGAGCAGAGCCACACGTCCAAGGAAGGACTCTGAATCTACCCAGGTCTTTCTCCACTGTGAGAGGTTTTATTATCTAACATTATTCATTCTTTTCCGTGCCTGCGTGCACCCTGCTTGTTAAATAAACAGGTTTTTTTTCACTTTCCTCTGAGAAAATTCTTCCTGAACCTGGGGTGTGGGGGGGAGGGGCTGCTGAAACCGGCCTTCTATCAGAGGACGTTCATTTTGGACGTTTTCCTCCAAATTTGTCTCAAACAAAGACACCACCTTAAAAAAAACCCCCAAAAACCAGTTTCTCTCCAGATAGTCTCTGTTCTTCAATTTTCAGTTGAAATTTTTAATTTCTCATTTGCTCTGTTAGCAGCAGAATGATGAACATGGTAATTTTTGCAAATGCCTCTATGCATACAAACAGGCTGAATTTTGTAGGAAAATATTAGATTTACTTTGCCAAAGACAAGAGTTGGTTTCATCTTCCTTTTTCATTTTACAGATAATCACATGTTCTGTAAGCCAGATTTGCTCTAAACGTGAAATTCAATGCAATAAATAACAACTACTGAATTTATTTCCCATTGTATTAGGTGATTCTTGTATTCCAGCATATCCCTTATCCTCCTCAGTTCCTCAGTGTTTCTGATAATTAGTGAAGACCTGAGTGAACAGTTACTCAGTGATATGGTTCAGCTCTTGAATGTCCCCCTGGGGAAAAGGTCTCTAAAGCACACAGAGTGACCCTCCTTGCTTTGAAAAATAAAGATTTGCACTATTGCCTTGGTTCTGAATCTGAGCAGCTCTCACTGAAGCCAGGGAGAATACCTGTGCCAGGAGGACCTGGAAAAGATTCTTATTTTCAGAGAAAGAACCATTAAAAAGTAGCAATTGAATATTCAGAAACTCTTACTTAACCAGGACATGTGAAATGAGTGACGTTCCAACATTTCCAGTCTGAAAAGGAATTTCAAGTCCAATAAGCCATTTCACAAACTGATTTTTTGTGTGTACCTATCTGGCCATTTCCATTTATCTGCATTATGCTATTTATGGCACATTTTCTTGATGCATTCTGTGCTACAATTTGGACCATTCAATTGCCCAGGAATCTGAGATAAGTGAAAAAACTGTACTAAAATTCCATTTTCCTCCACTTACTATTCAGCAAGGGGTATTCTAATAGTTCTATCATGCCAGTAAAGTACAGACATGGCTATGTAAGCTAGAGCTATTTCCTCATGAAAACAAAAAAAAAAAGTCTAAGTGCCAAGCTCACTCACATTTGCTCTCCAGAAATCTCTATTGACTTACAGTGCTGCAAAACTTGAAAGAAACTATAGTTTGGATACTCCCAGATGCTGGAGTCATAAACTCATCCACCTTGATGGCCATGTACTGAGTGTATGCGGATCGTGAGTAGTGCTAACTGAAGTGACAAATGAATTCAGAAGGAATGCTGGGGAATAAGAATATGGGCAAAAAACCAGCCCAATTAAATAAGACTGTTGGTGTTTCCAAGCCGTGTTCCAGAAGAATGCACAGACAACAGTTGGAAGCCTGATGTCACCGCTCCTAGATATGCACATGAACACTCGTGTGTGTGAGAGAGAGAAGGGGAAAGATTTTTGGTGTGCATGGGATTCAGGTCACAAAACTTGAAGTGTCTCTAATATTGATGTTTACATCTCAGCTAATCACCTGAGGCTACTTCCACTCAGCTGTGAGAAAGAGACATTTTTAGGGCATGATTCGCCTGAGCAATTTTAGATGTCTACTTCTGGATGACATGAATTGTACTCTGAAAGTGCCAAGTGCACTCCACTGACTCAAGAGAGATACTAGGCAGCTCGCTTAGTGAAGATTTTTGCAATGTGTATGTAGATACAGCATGTAATTAACACTAACCTATCTATTTGGATTTTCTTTTTATATATATATATACACACACACACATACATCTCTCAAAAAAATATTCTTGTTCCTTGTAATTAGCATTTAATCATGGCCATTTCATACCTCTCTCTGGTTTCCTCAGTGCCTCCTTCTGGAAACCCCTGGTGCAATTACCTCTTCATTGCATTTCTCCTTCCAGACCTAGGTACTAGAGCTATCCATCACCCAGTCTGTGTTCACGTTTCACTACCATGATGTCTCCATGAATTGCATTTCTCAGGCGGATTTCAGACTGCATTGCAACCGGCTGTGCAGATTCCCAGGAGAATTCCGCCCATGGAGCCTTGACCTGATGTTCACTAGCCTGTGGGGGTTCACTGCCTCAGAGACTGAATAGTGGTTGTAACAGACATCGCATAAAACCAGCCCTGGATATCAGATTCAATCTTCACAAACTGCCTCAACTGAATTTCAGTTGTAGCTCTGAAAACTTCAAAACTGAGAATTTCTGTGATCAGTTTAAAATCAAAGTCTCTCTAGTGGAAGATGTCCCTGCCCATGGCAGGGGTTTGAAGCCAGATGATCTTTAAGGTCTTTTCTAACCCAAACCATCTATATGGCAGCATGCTAATTTCTAAGTTCAGGAAATTTGTATAAAGGTGTCTAATACCTAATGGAGAATCCATTGTGCTGGGAATGAGAGTAAACCACCCAAAGTACCTTGGCTTTGACTCCCCTTTTGCTGATGCTAAGTTGTGATGGCAAATCTCCAGATTCTTCCTCATGGCTCAATAAAAAATGATCCAGAACACACACATTTTTAACACATAATACTATGTGTTTGCATGGCCCATATCTATCACAACTATGAAATGCTTAGTATTTATTCCAGTTAGAAGAAGATGTAGTGGACTAAGGGGCACCCCTTTGCACCGTGCACATTTTTTATAAATATTTTATAAATAGTGCAACATGGACTGGAAATAAAAAGGTTGATCGTAAGCTTCTTCATCTTATTGGGAAGAGCCCTTCCCACTGTGGTGTTCTTCCCTGCACAGTGGAGAGGCAGCTTCAGAAGTTCTTCTGACACTGCAGTCCTGCCCCAGCCCTGATTTCCATCCCCACACTTACAGCCAACTGTACCATTCATTTTGTACTGATATATTTGAAAGCAGTGCTGAAATTGAAATAGCTGCATTTCAGTAAGCTCAAACAGTCCTTTCATGCACAGCAACAAGGAGCCCTGACGAGGTGAAATCATGTCTGGTCACTGACAGTACTGAACAGACTTTAAACAGAGAAGTGGCAGTGAAATGGCTGGGGGGTGTGAAGCTTTTGAGTTATTTCTGCAGAGGAACACACCTCCACGGTGCCTGGTTGGGGCTTTAGACAACTGGAATTTTAAAATATAAACATTATTTCAGAAGTTGTCTGGTTTGAATAAAGCTTAAATGGTGCAGTGACTGTTTGTTCTAAGCATATCTCACTAATTTTCATCTGTAAACCAAAACCAGACTCTAAGACAGCAGTTTTGGATGCCAGATAATTCCTGAAAACCTTTTCTTTGCATGTATTGTAGCAATTACTGAAGCGTCTACTCTTATCCTCAGAAATCTAACACAAGTACTTTAAGCTCAGGAATAATCAGTAAAACAACAGGAAAACTGCTTAAGCTCTCATTTACCTCCAAAGCTTGGAAGTTAAAGTTTCAGTGGCTGTTCCAATTCACCAAACTTTTTAAAGGACCGTACTTCTCTGATGCTTAACTCTTCAAAAGCCTGTCATGTTCCATAGCCTGTGAGTTAAATAACATGATCTGGCATTTCCTATGAGTAGCAACAGCAACCATATGTAGCCTAAAAAATCTGGCTTTCAATATGGACGTAGAAGGACAAAGCATAGCATGTATTTATTTCAAGATAAACAAATATATCATCTTACAAAAGCAGATTTTAAAACCTTAAGCTAAAAAGACAAAAAGGAAGTAATAAATTTGCATAAGACCCTGCCATGCATGTATATAGCACAGCATTTAGCTGCTGATGGGTTTGTTTACTCTCCTTGTTGATCATGAGCTGCTGATGGGTTTGTTTACTCTCCTTGTTGATCATGAGCTGATGACTGAATTCCAGTGACTAAAAAATGATAATAGCAGATTTTTTTTTTAGCTTATCACTGTAGTTAGAGAATTCAATTTAAATTCATTCACTTTCACCACCAAATAAAGCATGAATAATAAGATTTTCTATGTTTCTTATCTGTTCTCTCGCTTTCTGCATTTCTTTCTGTATTTCTTTTCCTCAATAGATTTAGTGACAAAGAGGTTGTGGGCTCCCAAAAGGATCAAAAGCATTTCCTACTGCTCCATCCTCCCCTGGAGTCTCACACTTTGCCTTTAGGGTTGTGGACTCTCTGATGACATCCCAAAAAGAGATACAGGATTTGTGATACAAAAGAAAGAGGTAGTACTGAAAAAAAAATCAGGAAATTTGTGGGAAATATTCCAGGAGGTGTCAGAGAGACAGACTAGGACAAAGAAAGAAAAAAATAACACAAATCTGAAACACCAGAGTATGCAGAGACAAAAGATCACAACAAAGAGCTACACAATTTCTCTGAACAAATAATTCTTGATCTCTTTCCTGTGTTGTATGCACTCCTGAAGTGAGACTTTTAACTGCTTTGAGATACCTACTTCTAGTCCTACTTTCAACCCTTTAACCCCATATTACATTTTGCCTCACTTAATTTAATATAGCTTCTTTCATATATCTCAATGTTATGCCTTTTTAGTAGGGGCTGGATGGGGAAATCACAGACCGTGTGGTAAAGAACAAAACCTTGCATCCAATGAACCCCACGTCCACTGGCATAACTGTAGCTTTGCTTTTTTCCACCCTCTTTTGTTGCCTTTTCTATGAGCAGGTAATGACACTTATTTTCAATTATTACAACCTATCTGGATCCTAATTTATTTCCTTGTGTTGCCTAGAATATAGTGATTTGCTTCAATTCAGCTTTCTGGTTAAAAAATAACCATGCTTGCCGTACTCAGTGATGGACAGCAAAATCACTACATCCCAAAGAAAGGAAGACAGCAAATTTGAATCATAAACTTGGCATTACAGCTAGAGATTTACAACAACATATGGTCATTTGCCTCTAGCTCTCTTGCACATGCTGACTAAAATAATCCATTGAAACAGAAATGTCCTGAGTTGTAAAAATAGAAACCAAATGCTAGATCCTAGCTTCTCACATGGGCCCTGCCAGTAAAGAGTATCCATAAAGAGAAAATTTTCATCTCTGAAAACAAGTACATTTCTGAGCCCATATTTATTTTTCCTTAGTGCCTAACATAGACATAAGTTACCTTTGTAATTAGTGTATGTGAATTGAACTAACAGTGACAGGCACAAGGCTGCAGGTGCTACTGCACTACAAACATGTTATGGTAATCTGTAAGACACAGAGCCTCTCAAACAGGGTGCTCAGACATGGACACAGCCATTTGTGTAGGTTTGAGTGAAAAAAGTAAATGCTAACAAAAGTCACTGAGGCTTTTGTGGTTTTCTGCTTCAGAGGTTTGGGGCATTTGTTGGAACAACTCTGGAATAAAAGAGCAGGTTTTGCATTTGTGGTTTGGGAAGTGCCATTTAGATAAGCAGCTAAGACATCAAAGGCTCCTGCAGTGAAGCACCAGGGCATAGCAGCTTAGTGAGACAGACCACAGCCAGAATTCATGAACTAGCAGAAAACCAGGCTCATCAGTGCACACAGAGAAATACTGTACAGAAGAGCTAGGCTAGTCCAGATGCAGCACAGGTATCTCAGCTTGGCTCAGAGTGCAAGTTAATAAGCCTCAGTTCTCAGCAGAGCTTACCAGGTCAATGCTCACACAGGGGATCAAGCTTTGTTGCAGTTCAAACTGCAGTAAGGTGTTCAGGACCCTGTGTTAGCCCTTTATGTGTACACCTCAATTAACCTGCAGTTGCTGGCTTGGACTTCTTGCACCATTACTTTCTACATTTTGGGTTCCCAGCTTACCTCGAGAGAGGAAGCTTGGATCTATTCATCCTTACACACACAATTGTAGCTTTTCACAAAATGCAAATTCAGGGAGCTGACCAAAGCTCTTGACAAAAAAGTCACTCTGGAAAAAACCTACTTCAGGTCAGAGACGGTTAGAGATGCATTGAAAACCTCAACATTTCTAATCTGACCTTGCCCAACAGCAACATCACTGGTAAGAGCGATCCATATCCCTTCAGTCATTGCTCTTCCTGACAGCAATACCAATTAGTGCTTCATGTGGTTGTTGCCCATTAGAATAAGACCCTTCATGCTAACATTTAAGTTTTCCCTTCCTTCTCTGCTACCTTACTCCTTCATGCTGAGAGCATAATGACAAAATGTAGAATTTAGCCTTAATTGGATCTCTGCAATGTTATCACCTGAATTAGCTCCCCTGTGAATAATTATCACTGCCTAGAGGCTGACAGATTGCTTCCCCCTACTTCATGATTGTCAGGAATTTCAAATTATATGCTGAGCATGGGGAGGATGGAGGGGACAAAGGGGAGAGTGAAAATGAAAGCCTAGAGAAGCATAATTATTAAGATTATTAAAATACTTGACAGAGTCCCACAGTCTCCATGAGTCCCTAAAGGGGTAAGTGACAGCAAGAATTTTGCTGGGGCAATTGGGCGATACCCAGTCTGGTGACAGACTCGTAGTCAAAGTGAAACTACAACCACTGCTCACAGTAAATTACAAAGGTAATTCTTTTGTTATTCACCACCCCATTTAAGCTATGGACGGCGGCTTGTTTGCCATCTCATCTGCACATTTGATCTTGCTAGGTAGATGGCAAATTCTTTGCAGCATAGACTGATAGAAGGGTAACATATGCAAGGGGATATCAGCAGATTGCCATGCATTTAGAATAGCTATAAGAGCTCATGTTTTGCAAGAAAAAGGTTTTGGCAAAAGGGTGCTCTTTCTGAGAACACCCATTCCATGTCTGGGCAAGACCTCACACAGAAACACATTGTGTCCTTACTCCACAATATCCATCTCAGATATTGACAGAGCTAAGAAATGGTCATCTCATAAACCCAAATCACTATAAAAGTATAATGCTCTTTGCAAATTACTCTAAATGGTCAAACAGGGCAAACAGTGCTTTTATCCAATTTTCTCATTAATGATGCTGTGCTTGTAAGATGGACACATTTCTCAGTTCGTTTCAAGGCAGCTCCTCTGACTTCTTTCCCACCTTGCCGAACCAACAACACACATCAGGCATAGACAAGGTAGCTGTCAACATTTTCCCAGGAGAAGGCTCTTCCTGCTTACCTGACATACAGTGACCTCTTCTGATTAGTCCTCAGGGAGCCAGACCCAGAACTCATGCTGTGATTCATCATCTGCTCACGCAGGTCATGGATTTTTGCCTCAAATCGAGCGTACTCTAAGGAGATAAGAAAACACCAGAGAATAAAGATATTTTAGTTTTCTTGACCTATATAATCATTAGGGCTGCTAAATGCAAATTAACATTAAATTAATGAGTGTAAGGCATGTCTTGAAAATTGAGGTCTCACAGAACCTTGCATTAATGTATTATCTTAGGTAAATATATGCCCTTTTTATTGTGGTACCTGAACATTTCAACACCAACTACGTGAGGAATCAGATATCTAGACCCCACAGTCCTGCAGTTTTAGGAAAGGAAAGGAGGTTTAAGTGTGTTAACAAGTATCTTTCAGTCTGTGGAAAGGATGTTGAAAGCAGTGTTCCACTGTATCGTTCCTTCTTCCAATGTGATACCTTGTCAGGGTCAGTGGGATGGTGCACTAAAGTTACTAATGAGTCAAGCAATTACTGTAAAATCCTGTCAAAATGAAGGAGATATTTCCAAGTCCAATTATCCCCAAAGCAGCTGGCAAATCATTGTATGAGCAATCAGCCACCTTATTTACTCTGCCCACTGAGGCTTGGGCTCTGTTTCTTTTAAGTAGGTGGTACCATATCTTGGTCTTAGGGTGGGTGATCCCAGAAACTCCAAACCTCATCTGCTCAACAGTGGCACAGAACTATCCCCCCCACCTTGTTCACCTCCATAGTTCTACTGGTAGCTCTGCAAAATGTTGTGACCTGCTGCCCAGGAACACGGGATCAGCTGGAGCTGTATCATTTGGTGAGACTCTTCTCTGACAGAACACAGCCTCATCAATCGTCCCTCCAGCTGCCATGTTCCCCTTGCTCATTGTGTGACCCAATGGGCTGAGTTTGGTTTGCAAGAAGAGAGGCTGAGGTTTTGGAGACAAGTGCTAATTCCTTGAAACTGAGAACCTCCAGCAGCACAGAGAGCCATAATTCAACCTAAACCTGGGAAATCTACTGATGTGAGCTATAAGACTAAGCTGAGGGGGTGTGCAAAACACATTTCAGTGAGTCAGTGACACTTTAAAGAGTAAGATGTTGCAGACTGATGCCAGCAAAGAGAAGATGATGTTCCCTGCACCTCAATGTTTTATTTCACTGATGTCTTCAAAAGAAGGGTCCCTTTCCCCACAGCAAGGCTAAAGCAGAAGTGAAACCAGCATGCAAAGTTTCCTCCCTTAAAGGATGGAGGTACATCCCAACAGATCACACCACCTCCCAGCTTAAGCAAAGAAATCTTTACAGTGCATTTATAACCCCTTGGTCTGCATCTTGTTTGTTCTGTTTGAGCTACATGAAAATGCTGTAAGACAGCAACATTCTCATTTTCCTCCTAGAAGAACTCAGCATTATTTTTGTTTGATCATTTGCTGTTCCTGCTGGCTCGGTTCCCAGAATGTCTAGATTCTTTGCAACAACTAATTCATTTTATTCAGTGCACTCTACATTTTCATTGGATAATAACACCTGACCTTTTACAAGATCCCACATTTTGCATAGACACTAGCCACCTTCAGGCTGGCTTAGGAGAGTGGTTTGATTTGGGGTTTTGTGTTTGGGATTTTTCCCCTCCTTCTCTCTTGACACATTTTGCCTCCCTTTCCACTGAGCTTCCTTGCCATTACCTACTCAGTCTGTTAAGTGACAGTGGCTACTTTGCTCGTCAGTTGGGAACCACTGCTGTGGTATAAAACTCTTCAGTCTTCCCACATACCTATGACTTCACCGACTGCAACTGAAATTCTGTATGTCAGGAGAAGAGAAACTCCTACATGCAGACTGTATTTTAGATTTATTCTGTAGCTTGTTTCTTGCTCATTTCTTTCACCTAGAGTACATCTTTAAACTTAGAGATTTAAAAGCACAGATTCTCAGTGGAACTAAGGCTCCTACAAACTGCCTTTTTTTTTTTTTAAGTGGAGTTTAGTTTTGAAGTGTTTATCCCAGTGTAGGATTTAAGTTTGCTCTATGTGAGTCATATTTGTTCTAATCCCCTGCTTTAGAATTTATTTAGTAAATAATCATCTTCTGAGCAAAGCTTTGTTTAGCTTATATTTCATTAAAACAAATCTAACATTTCTTCTTGGCAAATAGGAAAGGTGATCTTAAGGACCAAATCTTGCATTTCTCTTCCTCCAACAGTATCAGTCCTACACAGACAGAATATTACAATTGTAAGGGTTGTCACTAACTCTCTTTAATTTATGGTGGATACACTGAAGAAGACAGTAAACATACAGTGTAATTCAGCTTCTTTAACGTTTTACATCTGGGCAATGCCAAAGATATGAATGATCTACAGCAGAGCAACTTTCCCTTTAATAAGCATCCACATCCCAGGCTCTGTATGTAAAGTGTGGGAGTAACTCCTAGATTTAGACACCAATCTGGAGAGTGAGAAGAGAGGACTGAAAATCTGATTTTCTCTAGCACAGCATCCAGCTATTTGCAACTTGAACATCAGATACTCAAATGACTAGAGCTTGGTCAGATGATGAAATTATCGCTTGTGTTCTGACTTTAGAGCATACTTATAATTTAACCAATTTTAACTGACTGTAAACTTATTCTGAATTCAATATCTCTCTCTTTCTGGGAGATCTCTTGAAACCACAAGACGTATTAAAAATTGTCTAATAAGTGTGTGTTGGAAGCTCAAGGTTCAAGGTCCTCCTCCCTGCTTGATATAAAAAATTACTTAAGTACTAATGGTATTCTGTTACTTTGTTTCTTGAGATGTTTTTTCCTCTGGATTTAAATGCCTAGATAATTTTGAAAAAAAAAATATGGGACTATATTTTCCTACTGTACCTTCTTCACATTTTTGTGTAAAAAATACTGAAATGTACACTTGTCCCTTTCTCCTGGCAAATGCCTAGACCAAAAATTGCATGACCATCAATGCAGGCAGTATTTAACTCAGCTCAGTTTCTTTAATCTCAGTCCTCCTAATTCTCCTAGTGATTCCTAGATACTACAGTGACAGATGCATTTGAAATGTGAACAGAAAAAGAAGCAGTGATGCTCTGCCATCAGAACTGCTGTGGTAGTTCTGCCTACTGGGAAAGTGTCCTTTTTTCTTAACACTTCTTTGTATGTTGGGTCATTCCAGGGGAACTGTTTCCTAATAGCTTTGCATTTGTTAGGTGTGAATGAGGACAATGCTAAAGTCCAGAAAAGTACTTCATGCTTCCTTCAAGTTCAGCACTGAATCTAAATAACACACTTCCAAGGCTCCTACACAATCAAAAGGACGCTGAGGTTGTGACATACTGACAAAAAGTACAGTTAAAGCTGATTCACTAATTTCATGCTCTTTGAAGAAAGGGAGAACATAGAACATATTGCTGCTGGAATGCTTCATTAGCAAAACTTCCCAAATCTGACTTACTACAATCCATCTGCAAAGATCCTACCTGTTGCCTGATTAGGTAATGATTTAACAACTCTGTTAGCTTAAGAAACTGATAAAGCCACACATTAGGCTAAAAGGGCAAATGGGGGAGCGAACTGTAAGCTATATTATTTCTGGGGTCAGAACTGATGATACAATGGTTTGTGCTGGCCTGTGGTTCTGGGATTGCTGCTGTAAGAAACAGGGCAAATGGGGTGGAGGGAAGTGTTTGTTCATACACCAGTTTAGAGCTGGCCCGGGGCTCATGGCGGTGTAGGCAGACCTGAATTTGGCTGTCCCAAAGACACAGATAGCACCCATTGCCCCTGGAGAGGTGGAGCTAGTGGCACTGGATGTGGGAGAGGAGATTGCTGCTGTGAGTAGTGGCCCAGCTACAGGGAGAGCAAGTCCAACTTGAAGGGCTCTGGCAATGCTGCCACAGGCAAATCCCCATTGTGCCAAGAGTCTAATGTTGGCTCCACTCAGCTCTCTGGTCAGTGAGGAGAGAGAGAAGAGTCAGCTTGAACGGCTACAATGTGAAGTGCCCCCAAGCCAACCAAGGCCAAACCAGCATATTTATCAAATAAAGACACCAGTTTGAATAACTACTGTTTGTCTGCTTCATACATTACTTAGATTGTATAAATGGAATAAATGGAGCTGGTGATTTTCCTTCTACCTCATTCCAGCACCTTGCCAAGTGCTATATCTGGGACTCATACATAGTCTAACCTTCAAATATTGATGCAATCCTTTCCTTTCCAAAGAACTTAGACACTTTGAAAAGACTGGATAGATCTTTGGGAGTAAACTTCAAACACCTTGAAGCTTCTCTTTAGCTCACATATTGAGAAATCAAAGCAAGGCAAATGGCCAGCCCAGTTAAAAAAACATCTAAAACCTCAAATCCAAAGAGTGATACACTTCATGTTTAGCTGGCCAAGATAAAAAAATTGTGACCTACAAAATCTTGCCTAATCCACTTTGGTATCTTAGGGGATGCAGATACCAAAGGTTTTACTGCTGAAATGATTTAGATACCTAAAATGCTGCCAGCTCATCTACCCACTGTGCAAGTGGGGACCTACATGGTGGGAAGGAATTGTTTTAACACACAGACACCCCTCCCTTTTGAGCTTCCTATTGACTCTTTTTGGTGGTCCATGGTCAGACTTGGTATGTGAACCTTTGTGAGTCTGATCACTTAACATTTAAGTCTCTCCATGAATCATGAGTCTCTCCAAATATCATGAGTTTGTGAGATCTGTGATGGATGCAAAGACAATAAGGACAATAAGTTTGGGATGAGTTTTGCTGCGATGACCTTTCACATACATGGAGCAAGGACTTCTGTTAATATAAGCAGTATATTGAAATTTTAGTTTAAAAGTTTTCAAAATGAGCTCAGAAACGGCCTAAAAGACTGATAATACAAAAAATACTTGAGAATATATGAAAGCTGCTGTAAGTCCTAGATGCTTTTGAGAGCCCAAAAATGAATGCAAGAAAGTAAACCTCAAAATCAAATAATCTCTGAATATAAAAATAGCAAAGATGGAGATATCTGATGGCTTGATGCTACTTTTTGGTCATAGAAATTAAGAATATCTATGTAAAATGAACAAATATTCTGCAGCTTTTCTATGAGAAAATGTTGCAGAATTTTATGAAGCTACACCACTGTTATTTTTCACTTTTATGTTTATAACAAAGATTGTAGTATTGATTGAATTTAGAGAGCATGATAACAAAAAAAGCCCTGATCCTAACAGTAAAGCATAGGTAAGAAACTGAAATGCTGAGATATAATACAATAGTGAAAATAATATTTCAGCAGCCCAGTCTGTGTCTTTATCACTTGAATGCTTTTAGTGCTGGCCCCTTTAGAGAGATAGCAATTCTTTATACCAGCAGGTAGCAGATTTGCTTTTCTGCGTAAGTCAAGATAATCACTGTTTGCTTCTAGATGATAAGAGAGTTACTAAAAAGTAGAAACTCAAGCTGGAAAGTAAAACTTGAACTGTCCAATTTTAACAGACTACACATCTTAAAAAAAACCAAACACCAAAACACAAACAAACGAGGAAGGCATTAATAAGAAAATTTTATCACCTCAAAAAAAGTATGTTGAATAGCTCTAGAAACTATAATAAAGGAACAGCTGCCAGATCAGCTTCTCTATCAGTATCAATTGAGCATAATTTCAGTGGATCTAGGCCAGCTTAAACCTTCTCAGATTTTCTTTGATTCTGTTTATGGGAACAGAAATTGTATGCTTTTGTGGTAAGTCATGAACTTATTGCCTTGGACATCTGAGGCAGTGATGTGCATAACACTATTATTATGATACTATTATTTATGATATTTATGTAAATATTTTTCCTTTGCCTCCTCTTAGTAAGTGTCTTGGCTTTAAGATTTAAAATAATAGAACACACTTTTTCCCAGAGTGAGTGTTCTTCCATTTCTGCCCACAGTGTTGCCCAGTCACCACTGTTTTTGTACTTGGAGGTGAGAAGAAGATGAGAAGACCAGCATCAAGACTTCCGAGTACTGGGTCTGGTTCTTCTCTTCCACAGATCTACAGAGTGAAGCTGTGTGAGCCAGAACGAGTCGGTCTCATCATACTATGACAGCTACGGCAGAGACACGGCTGCCAGATTAACACCGTGCCTTTGGCTATGCTGCCAAGGGCCCAGCATCCCACAGCCCGGCAAGCCTTTGAAACTACTCTCATACACATGGAAACTGAACGAGTGTACAAAAAGACATGAACTGATAATACTAGTATTTTATGTCTTCTCTTCAGAAATATATTTTTAACGTTTGAGTCATTCTTTTTGCTGAAAGTACCCTTTTTAGATGATATGGGGTTCAATTCTATAGCTGTCTGATGTTGCAAGCATTTACACAGCAGGTTAATGATGGTGACAAATCTTTGTGGTAATCTGTGGTAATTTTGTAAGAAATAAAACAAACAAACATGCAATGATAGGTACAGTTCAGCGTACTTTTGGTTCCTTTATCTTCCTCTGCCATGTCTGATGTTGGCCACTGCCACGGACATAATTCTGTACAAGGCCGGCTTTGGATTTTATATTTTATGGTAAACGCTATGCTTTTAATAAATCCAAAAGATCAGTTAAATATACTATCAACTAAATTCATGAATCAACAGGAAAAAACTGCACACAGTTTTGATGCAGTAGTGGGCCTTATTAACTGGAGAAAGTGCTGCTCAAAAAGCCTTGCTCCATTCATGATGCACTGAGTAACAAAATAAGTGATGTTGCTATTTCTTATCAGTCATATAGTTCCCTTGAGCTCACTCAAAGGAAATGAAAAACACAGATTTCAATACTGGGGAAGTGAAGATACATTTACATTTTATTAGGTTTTATTACTTTGAATATATCTGCCTGTTTTTATTGAAATATTTTCCATACCCTTTTTCAGGAACCTTTCAAAAATAATGACACAGGCATATTTACTGATTTTACTGATTGCTTTGCACTTTAAAACTTCAGCACAGGGCTATTAATGTCTCTATTCTTTCATACTGGTTGGTTGTCTTCCTTTACCAATATACAGGTATTTACATTTCAGCCTGTCTTCTAATTAAAAGTTCACTCTATATATTTGTTCTGCAGCTGGATTGATTGCCTTAATATCACCACTAAATTTGATTTTCTTTTGCTTTATTACTGAATATAATGCTTTCTCCACGTGTTACACCATTAGATACAGCCCTCATTTTGTGTTAGTTGTGAATAGAAATACCCCTGCAAATATATCCTCTGTCCGTGACACATTCAGAAGGAGACTAATAACATGTTCTACTTTTAGTCAAAGGGAAGATAATTCCAAGCCAAAGTAGTCTCTAGAAGTTTCAGATTCAAAGACTCTCTTCCTCCTAATGAAAGAGATGTACTAAAACAAATCAAGCTGTTAGTGAGCGAAAGGACTATGTATCCTACTGAGGTGTTATTCTACCTGCTCCCTTAAAGCCTATCCTTGGTTCAGAAAGTATCAGCTTGGACCTTCTCGGATGGAAATTTCTGCAACTTCTTCCAGCCACTGAAGAAAACTCCAAGCAATTCAACAACTTTTGAAAATAACCCCTCACAAGATTTTGTGGAGCTTTATCCTGGACTGAATTGTACTGCATTCTCAAAAAATTACCTCCCTGCTATTTTAACTGATGTGCCCTGAACTAAGCAGGACTGTTTGTGGCACTCTTTCAAGTTCTGTGAGGCCCAGACGGAGCTAACATTTTGGATAATGCTGTGGGTACACACGCCAAGAAGGGGCAAGGCAAATAAAGAGTAGTGTTTCAGATCTGAAACAGCCATACCCCTACACACGGTCTGCCTTGGGAGGACAGTGTGAAATCTGGGAAAATTTGGACACATCTCTTCAGCCCTGGCATCCAACTCGCACAGCCATGCTCACCCAGCAGAGCAACTTATTTCTCATTAACCTTGATAGCTGTGTAGGAATTACTGTTTGGTACAGTGCAGACACATTTCAAGATATCTCTGGTGTTTTAGGCACAAAATGACTCTGTCAAGGTGAAAAAAAAAAAAAAAAAGCACTTCCCTGCCTTGGAATCCTCTTCAACAAATATTTATGTGAGATATTGCAAAGGAACAAAACCTACTTTCTATTAATAGCTAAGCTAATTCATTTAGTTATTTTGATGCTTCAGGCTAGTGGTGGAAGACCATATTTTCAGACATTTATTCAATTTCCATGATTCCCCATCCAAAGTCATTGCCCTGGGGCATTTGTTACTTATTTTTGCTTCGTTGTTTTTTTCTTGCTTCTGCTTTTTACCAAGTGTAGTTCTATTTCTTGGGAGCTGAGCACATTACAGTGATATCCTAACGAAGATGCTGGCTTAAGACACGAGCTGGCACAAAGAAACAACGCAGAGCTGACCCCTTCTAGAGTTTCCTAGGCCTGGCAATACTGGGAAGGTAGTTTGGTATTCTCAGCTAACCCTGTAACTACATTGGGTAGGTATTCCTCTTTTCCAGACTTGTAAATGATGGCAAATGATTCCTACTTGCCTTCAGGTGTTTATAAATTTCCTCCTGAGGGTCCCACCTGTCAGCTACGTGGTTCATGTGAGTGTTCCCAAATCCCTCTCAATGAGAATGAACGGGCTTAGCCTGTGTACTCTATTTACACTAACCTGGCTGAGTCTGACTCATCCAGAATGGAAAGCACTCTGGCACAAATATATGGACACAGAGCCGGGAGCACACTGGGGAAGATGGCATCTGCCCCAACACTGTTGCAGGCAGAAGAGGCCACCTTGTCCTACACAATGCTGGGAAAGGAAAAAAGGGTACAATCCTACTTCATCATCTCCAGAAACAACAGCAACTTAATGCGACTGAGGAGGGACAGGACCCACCTAGGAACTACGTGAGAATCTTTTTGAAATAAAACTGGAAATGTAGATCAGTCTGACCCACCCAATTTTCAGACAAAAATGAAAAAAAAAGATACTGTTAAATCAGGGCTCAAAATTCCCAAGAGAACTTCTACAAAAACTTACACAAAAACTTTCACAGCTAAGTCATCATATGCCAGTTTTGTACTTATTCTCCACAAAATTCTGATACACTCAGAGTGGGAAGAGATTAAAAAGAGGTTCCTAAAAGAGACTTGGGGAAAAAAAAAGTTTCTTCCTGAAAATAGAGTGATGGGGAAGCTAATGTGATTTCATTAATTCCATAAACCAGCATGGAAGTTGTAGCCTACAGTAAAAAAAAAAGCCCTCAAAACCGCAACCCACAAATCATTTAGAATCATTATAAGCCAAAGCAGAAGATTAAACAGTAGCAACAATACCAACAGTACCAGAGGTAATTATTCACAGAACAGGACAGCCTTACAGACTACCAAAAATACAGAGATCAGAAGGACTGTTAGTAACAGAAACAGAATCTTGGCAGAAGTGTTATGAAAATAAACATGGATATACTTCCTTAGGCTGAACTGTTTTGCTATTATGATTAATACCATTTCCTAACATTGGAAATGCCATTAATAAATGATTCACTCCTTGATTTCAAAATCTGCCTGGTAAAAACTACCTCCCCCTGTAACTGCCACTTTCCAACACTCAGCTGTGCTGCTCTTCCAGTCAAGGATATCTTAAGCCATCTCCTAAGGTTGTCTGGGACACTCTATTGAATTAAAAAGAAGAATTCACCAAAGACTGGAAACAAAACTATCCATTTTTATAATTTAAAAAAAACCCTTAAAACAATCCCAAATACCCTGAACAAAAAAGAAGAAAATGGATTAAAACATTCCCTCTTGTGAATTGATCTTTTTTAAGAGGCAATATTGAGAGCAGCTGCAGAATTGTATTAGTTTGCTAGAGCTTCCTGATTAAAGGGGGATTACTGTTTCTAATATAAACAGGTAATAGGGAATGGTTCAGCACATTAAAAGCTTGAATGAATTTAAACAAGACAAATACATCTATTACCTCAGGATAAGTCATGCTTCCTGCATCCCTCTTAGCTTATTATATGGAATATTTTGAGTCCTCTGCAGAATGTTGTACATTTGTCCACTAATTAGAAATGGAGGATATAGCTATGGCCTGGATGCTCAGATATGTTACCTTGAGCCTCAGATCATGTAAAATTGGAATAATGTCTGAAAAAACACTGTAATACCAGTAAATGCCTTGCAATTACTGCTGATATCATTGACCTCATCATTCACAGAACCACCAAAATCCACCCTTATGGCATGAAAGACTTAGCCGGAAAAGGTCTCCTTAATCAAATCCAAGTCCTGCTTTTACAGAAAAACAAACCCTAAAATACTGTGCACAAACTGTTCAAATACTTTCCTACAATAGGTTCAATTTTGCCATTTCACAGCTGTTGGAAGGCCACTCATAGCACCCAATTCTCAAAAAGGTAGACTCATTCTTCTAGCTGAACACCGCTGAAACTAATTTATTGGCTTTTACCCCAGCACTGTTCCTCTGTGTAAATTGCTCTTTTCCGTTGTATATTGATTCTCACGACAGATTTCAAGAGAAAGCACAACTTCACCCACGAATTTCCATTTTGCTAAATAAACAATCCAATCTTAGTTAAAAAAGAAAATATCAGAGTCAGTCCTACAGGAAGCAGATCTCTGTTGTCTCCCTGCTGTGCTGGTGAGCCATGTTGCAGACAAGGCTTATAGATCAATAGAAAATGGAAGTGCTGAGATCTTACCACCTGATATCCAGGCTTCTTATATTCTTTCATGATTCTGATGAGCATCCCAGAATAAGAATGGCAACCTCTACAGCTTTTCCCAAGGACCAGTTGTTTGTTCTCTGGAGTAAGTGAATACTTTGTTATCCTTATGTGGTGGGTGTTATTGGTTTATCAGTGGTTTCCTTACAGAAAGTCAGTTAAATGTGTATCTATCTGTCTGTCTATCTATCTATCTCAGGATGGTTTCTCCAAAGCTCTCTGACTTTCTGCTTCACTACTTGTAACTGCTCAGGATGATCCAGGTAGGGAAAAGCAGTGGATCAAGATGATCCAAGATGATGCTTATGATGTTTATGATTAAACAGCTTTTAGCACTAAAAAATGTCACATCCATTCAGCTTTCAGAGACAGTTTGGACAGGAACGATCAAAACCAATAAACACTTCAGAAATCTTTTTGACAATGATGAATGATTTAAGTTTCCTATAAACACTCTTCCAAGAAAGAGATGTACTCAGATCAAATGAGAGAACCAGGCAAGATCGTCTGGGAGTATATTATGGTCTGGGATTTGTGATCGAGTTCCTAAATGCAGTCTGTGTTGGGACAATTGACTGCACCTTCTGAAGCAAATGGAGATGATTTAGCTTAGACTGCATTGCTAAAGGGCTGTATCAAATTGCACTGCCTAGCATTTTCCAAGGACAAACAGGACTCTCTTACACGGGTGCCAGGCATCAGAAACTTGCAACTGGAGCATGAGCCTGATTTCTCAGAAGTAATAGGAGATGAAGAGGTTGCCAGTGAGTGAGCAGAAAGTCTTTGGGGGCCCTAAGTCACAATTAGATCTTTTCACAGATGTTAGCTAAATTGTTATTAAAGATCCTCAGAGATGGAGACATTTCAACCACCCCAAACAGTCTATTCTCATGGTTCGCTCTCCTTTCTGCAGCTGCATTTTTCCCCCTAGTGTCTCATCTTAAGCTTTTTTAAGCTTTTAAAGACTGTTCATTCTAATTCACAATGAATACAAGAAAACAATACAGCAAACTGAAATATTTAAATATTAACACTATAGTAAAATTACAAAAAGTAATGAAAAAGAGGAATGCAGCTAAACAGGCAAGCAGGGATGGTTTTGCAAAGGTAAACCTTTTGAAAAAGTTTGCAAGTGTCAGAAATGAGACCTTAAAGAAAATTACTGCATATGAATTGGGACAGATGAAGCTTATTATTGCCCATGGCCTACATGCTATAAAATGGGTTAGTATTGCTACAGAAACCTTTTTGGTGTGTCCCTGTAATTAGCACAAAAGTACTATTATTGTAATTAACTGAATCCCCTAGAACCTAGTGCAATGTTCATGGCTTTAAGCAGGTTAATGTGAAAATTAATTTGTGCTAATTCACACAAGATCGGTGATGCCCAAACCAATCTGGCTGCAGTGGCATTTTGTGAAACAGCAGTATTTTCCTGTTGACTTGCGCAAGGCACTGAAGCTTCAAGAACATCACATAAACCCACCTTAGCTTTCACTTGTGATCAAAGTATTGTGATAGTTTTCCATCTTCTTGGCATAAATGTATCATGAGACTCACTCCTAAGTGAATAAGTGATGTACTAGCTCTTGACATATAAATTATTAGGATAAAAGATTTGGGCAGATTCTTTAGCCTGATCAAGGGGTTGGCTGGTCTCAGAATAGACTGTTCTCTAGGAGGAGTTACCTTTTCATCTTGTTTGACTTCTAGGGAAAAGCATGGTGGTGCATGCACACAAGCAAGAAGATAGAATTCTTTTGTGCACAAAACCTTAAGTCCAAGTGACTGTAGGATAATTCAGAGGGACGTGAATTCTCCTCAACTTAGTCACGGGCAAGATGGGAAAATAATAAAAAACAACTACCTGGAGGACTGAGAGAGACCATGGTTTAAGTCAAGCCAGATCAGAGGGTGGTACAGTGTTAAGGGACAGGAAGAAAAAAGATAACTTGTTTCTGTGCTTGTTGCTTTTTATTCTCCCACTAAAACAAAACATCTTGTGGTAGACAGACAATTTCTGTTCCCTATTAGCTTTAGGCTGGAGAAACACTGTCATCACCTGTCAGTGCAATAGGGCAAATTAAGCTTCACAGCATGAACTCAACTGTCTTGTAGCTGTGACTATTGTTGCACTTTCTGGACAGTGACTGGCTATGCTAGGAATGGCTAATTAGGGCTTTTTTGCTCTCTTTTCTGCAGTTGGTGTTACCTTTTGCACCTTTCCTAGCGTGCCTTCCTTCAAAGGGATGCAGTCCCATCTGAGTGGTTATTATGAACATCTAAAACCATAGCTCCTTAAGCTGAAAGCTTCAGTCTTTGGCCATCCTCCTGCAGACATGCGCTGCCACAATAACATGAAGGTGACACAGCAGAGGCCTCACAATCTAACCCCATTCCTGGATCCCTGCTTGTTCCTGGCCTCTCACCAACCACCTTGAGGTGGGCAGATGACAGGGCAAATCATAAAGGCTGAGTTCAGCCTGTTGGGGTTAATCTTCTAGGGACCCTAAAGAGAGACTCACCCACATCTCCATTCAGGGCCACCATCCTCCAGAGAACCTTCTCTCCCACTGAGTACAGAGGAGCCTGGTGGACAAAACTTCCTTGCCCTTGCCAGTAACAGCAGGGTTCTGAGGCCTTTCTGTCCTGTCTGCTCAACACAGCAAATCAAAGCCCAGATGTTCCCCCTCTTGATCCTTTCTGTTGCACCCTTAGAATACAACTTCATGGAATGCTGTATTCAATGGAATCCAAAACTGTGTGTCTCTGCCCCCATGGCCCCATCAATTCCCATCTGTTGATGGGACAAGAGTTAAAGATTAGCTCTGTTTTTAAGGAGCATAACAGTGGGCTCAGTCAGCTCTGACAAAGGAGATGGATACAAGTGGGTAGAGGTTTTCTTCACAGCTTCCCCAGCCCCTGTATAACAAGAAAGGCTGCAGAGCTTCAGGTTTTCCAGTCCCTCCACCCCCTTTTCTGCTCCCTGCGCTCATCCATAACCTGACCAGAGGCTAAGTGAGAGCTGGGCATCCTCCCTGCACCTCCTACAGCCCTCAGTACACAGGGGCTGGTGAGCAACAGCTCTTCCCCACTTGCAAACTGCCCAGCATATGTCAGTGAGCCCCAGGCCTTGTTCTTTGTCTGTCCAGAGGGGTTAACCTCTGCATTTCTTTCCTCCTTTCAGTGGTCTGCCTCACCTCTCCACCATTCATCATAAATTACCTGTAAAATAGTTTTTAAAGAACACATAAGCCTGCTTTCTTCTCCTCTTCAGTATCACTGTTCTTTTGTCTCTTTCCCAAAGCCTTCAGTGTACTACCCACTGCAGATCTGGCAGGGATATGAACTGTTTGAGAACCGTGTAAATTTCATTTTCCTTTCTATATATGAATCTGGTTTTTTTTTTCTTTGTTTCCCTAACTTCAGCCAGACACTGAGCTTGTTGGGTCCAATTTGTCTCCATTCTTACATCCGATATCTGTCTGGAGAGTGGCCCACGATGATTTCAGGTGCATTTTGCTACCATTATTTTAATTTTCCTTTTCACAAGGCCACTTAGTTGAGAAATCAAGTGAGGGGAGGCTGAACTGGGAGAGAAAACAACAAAGTGAATAAAGGGCAGTGAAACAGCCTCTTTTTTCTATAAAATGTGATGTGAAGCTCTCTGGAATCCAGGTAATTCACATTGGTTTATATAATTCAATTTTTTAATACTATTAAAAAAGGAGATGCAAATGTGTAAAATTGCAAAGGACAACAGATAAAGTTTTGTTATTTTCTTAAAGGTAAACAGAAAACTGAGAATACCTTGCAATTTCAGGCTTAGAAGACACGTATGAATAAGTCCTAATGACACTGCATATACAGCTTTAAAATCTTCTATAGTCAACTTTCAACAGGGCATAATAGTTCTGTTCATTACAAAAAAATATGTGTCTTTGAAATTACGAGCCTAGTTTGACTTTCATGTGTTATTAGCTCTCAGTGGAACTGAAGCATTTAAATTGATTGTAATGAGACATTAGCAGACACTATAACTGCAGCAAACCATTCCTGTTTGGAGATGGCTGGCACAGGAGGCCTCCAAAAGCATCCCAACAGGCAGCAAGTATCGTGCACTGACAAAGGGAAACAGAAATCTGCTTTGGAGAGGTCTGCCATGCAGCTGGCATTGCTGTGCAGGACATGCCAAGCGGCTGCTCTGAAGGCAAAGGAGGGCAGCACCCTTCAAAGGGTGGGAGGGGATGCCGAGGGAAGTGCTGGTTAAATGCACATCTGTTTTTAAATATATACAAATGAATTTCTGCCAGATGCTAAACCAGAAATAATTAAACCTCTAGTTAAAAAAAACCCAAAACCAAATTAAAGCAGACTTCTCAAAGCAGTAATAATAATAGTAATAATTACTCACATATCTCTCTGACATCAGGATGCTGAAAGTAAATCTATTCTGAGAATTGTAAGACTTCTTATCTTGTGACTTCTACCTCAGTGCCTTCATCTTCAAAAGCCTCTCTCACCCCTATCAACCTTTTCTAGTTTCTGCTACAGTTTAAACAGAATTCAGTGAAGGACCTATATCAGAGACTCTGTTTCTCTTTTCTCCCCACATCTTTCTCCATTTCTTTGCTATCTAATTATGCCAACAGTGTGGAATAGCCTCTCACAATTACCCTGTTTTCATGAAGCTTGTAAGAATTTCATAGCTCTCAGACTGCCGTTGAAGCTTGTTCATGTATATACACATCTTTTTGTTTATTCATTTCTAGTGCTTGCATAACCTAAATTTCTAAGGCAAGTAACCTGAAAAAAAGGATTATGAAATACTCTGAAGAGAAACCATTGCAAATGTGACAGCTGCTAAGAATCACTATGACTTTCCTATTCCTCCTTCCCCTAGAGGTTACTATTGTTGCTGGCTGAGGAAACAGCTGTAGCAAGCTCATGAAGGGCAGAAAAGGCCTGGAGAAGACAGATTTGCCCTTTGGCAGTTTGATGTCTTGCTGGAAAGCTTGTCAACCTTATTTACATTTTAATTTGCATGCCAGCCTCTACAAGGTTTTATATTCATATTCTGCTTTAAAGTATCTCCTTTACTATAATCACAATGACCTTTACATGTCTTCCCCCATTACCCTCTGGGCTGCAGTCCCTGCTCACTGGGCTATCCAGGGACTAGCAGCAAGGAATGTCAGGCTAAGCATGACATTTATCCAAACAGTTGGCTGCTTTTAAGGTAGACTTTTCTTACTTGTTAAAAAAAATTATTATTTCCCATAGGAGATTAAGCAGTGGTGTGGGCAATGGTCACATCCTGCTAAAGGAGAGTGATGAGGGAAAATCTCTTTCCTGTAAGACTGGAGCAAAACTGGCAATGTGCATCACCTGACAGTGGCTACCCTTGGGAGCACAGAAGGCAGGAGGGATGAAATTGGGCAGTGACTGATTACTATTGACATTATTTTTACCAACAGACTGACAACAGAACTTGGCAGGATTATGCTCCTGGCCAGTTAAGAGAAGCACTACCATAAACATGCCCTGCTCCAAATAAATCAGAGCACAGGCACACAAGTACCGTGCATGCGTTAGCCCCCAGCCTGTCAAGCTGCTACAAAAATGCATGTTTTTTCTTACACTCAAAATAATGCCAGTTGAAAACATACACAGATTATTCAAGGTTTTATGAGCACTCTGTGGCACCTCTCAGTCATTACAGAAAAGACTTTAGCGAATATATTTTAATCAAGTAAAGCTTTCAAAGCCGCTGAAGTATCCCTGGTATAGAGAGTGGTGTTACAGGCTAATCCTGACTTTCTGATGAATTCACCACTTCAGGATTTCCAAATACAGAAGCATCATCTTCTCAGAGTTACAGAGGACACTTCTGGGGATATGGATATCATAAATAATTTAAACTCCATACCTTCTAGATTTCTGATTAATTTTGATAAACATTTACATCTAAAAAAATGTATCCTGTGACTATGAGACATTGTAAGAACGATGCCAAGGTGGGCTGTACTGCTCAGGGTTAAATGAAGTACCATTTCTGTGGTGAAGGAGGATTTTTTTCCTAGGTCAGATTGCAGGGACAGTAACACTGGGTTTCTGTTACGCATCTGCTTTCCGGGACTATCTCTGAATTTTATTAACATGTTCCACAGTATCAAAAGGAACCTGATCTCCCTTTCTCTTGAGTATCTACTTCAATGCATCATCACAGAATCCCTAATTAAATAAAAAGCACCAAGCCTGAGTTGGTGTTTGCTAGTTTTTCCAAAGAAATAAATGGGAAGATCATTAGGGCAACATCTGAACTTTCAGCGTTCAAGAGTTAATTTGAAGTGTTTCGCTGTCAGTGGTGCAGCCTTATAAAAACAGTGGTGAAGAAGGTTAATACATTACATATTTGTGTGGACAAATGTAATATTTGACAGCAATATTTCTTTTTTTCAAGGCACACAAAAGTCCTGTGCAAGACAATTCTGAATTCTGCATCTCCTCAAACCTGTAGATGCAAACTGACTGTATTGGCACTGATCCTTTCTGTTCTGTAAGACAGCACGTGGCCATGACAAGAGAAAAGAAGCTATTTAGTTTTTATTTAGTTTTGACTGTTCTGAGTCCTTGACTGGTCTACTTATCCCAGGCCAGACACCCTTTATCACAGCGATCTGCCATTGCAAGCTGTGCTAGTTTTATCAAGGGTAGAGTTAATTTTCTTCATGGGAGCTGGTATGGGACCATAGTTTGAATTTTTGTTGGAAACAGCATTCATAATACAGGAATGTTTTCATTACTGCTGAGCAGGGCTTGCAAGTCCTTTGCTGCTTCTCACCCAACTCCATTGGTGAGGAGGCTGGGGGTGCACAAGGGGTCAGGAGGGGACACAGCTGGGACAGCTGACCCACCTGACCCAAGGGATATCCAGACTATCTTATATCATGCTCAGCATGTAAAGCTGGGGCAGAAGAAGAAATAGGGGAACGTTCACACTGAGAGATGGTGTTTGCCTTCCCAAAGGCTTGATGGAGCCCTGCTGTCCTGGGGATGGCTGAACACCTGCCTGCCCGTGGAAAGTGATTAATGAATTCCTTGCTTTCCTTTACCTATCAAACTGTCTTTATCTCAACCCAACAGCTGTCTCCCTTTTACCCTTCTATTCTCTCCCCCATCCCACTGTGGGGCAGTGAGCGAGCAGTTGCACTGGACTGATTTGCAGCTGGGGTTAAACCACGACACAACATCAAGGAATATGGATCCAAAGTGCCATAACTGCTGGTGGATGACACCACACCATCACTCTGTAATTTCAGTGCTGGAGGTTTCTGTCAGCCTCTCTTAAGCTTGATCTGCCACAAATACTTACCCTGAGTAAAGACTGCTGACCTAAGAGCACAATCTGGTCTGGCTACACGATGGCTGAGATTGAGGACATGGGAAAGAAATGGCCACATGGAATGCTGTGGTGATGTCCCTATTTTAAGCCTTGTCATTCTTCATCACAATTTCATGACACAGTTTCGAAGTCACCAGCATGGACAATGTCAAAAGAAATAAGAAATTCTGTAAGGGCTGTGATATGCTGCCTACAGCTGAAAAGAAACCAAACTTCTGAAGAGATCCAGGATCAAAGGACCTGGTAAATGTCAGTTGGATGGTACTTCTGTCATGTTACAAGGCTTGATGCAGCAAATACAGGAGAACAAGTTCTGCAACAGATCAGAGCCAATTATCAAAGTAATCCCATTTGGCCATAAAAATATCTCATCATTTAATAGTGCTAAGCCTTGTTTGTAATCACAAAAATTAATGAGAACAATTTACACTGAAAGGGAAGAAGGGAAATCTCTGGAGTAGAAAGGCTGCTAAAGAGGACGCTAACAAATACAAGCAAATTTGAGGTTTTAACTTCTTTTATATAGGCCATACTCTATTCATAGAGGATTTTTCTTTAATCAGTCAACCCAATGCTGAAGCCAGCTACAAGATTATGAAAGCACACTTTCATTTTCACACTCTGTGCCATGTAGGCAAGTCTTCCAATTAAGAAAAGGTTTCTTTTGTTTGCATGAGATTCTGTTTAATTTCCGGCAGGCAGATTCAGAAATAATTACCATCTATATAGAAGGATGAGTAACAGTCAAACCTAGAATTCTCATTACCCGCCAGAATTTCAAAGTGAACTTAACTTCTAAGCAAGCATTTGGCAAGTCTGAACAAAAGGGAAAAGGTATTGGACAAAAGCACTGTTGTCTAATTTAAATTCTGAACAACAAGAATGATATTTAGTAATGTCCAGGACCTCATATCTGGGAAGAGCCTGAGAGTACTCTCAGAATACTGAGAAGGATTCACATGTCTGTTGAGAAGTCTGGCTCCTCCTTGCCATATTTAAGGCATAATGGAGGTCATACCTCAAACACTAAGGAATGGTTTGGTTAAGTGAGGAGAGTAGTGCCATATGCAAAAGATTTTAGCCAGTTCACATTCCTGATGGAAGGCTGTAAAGAAGATGGCTCTCAGTGGTTCCCAGCAGCAGGAAAAGAGGCACTTGGCACAAGTTGAAATAGAGAAAATTCCATTTAAACATTAGAAGAAACTTTTTTATCCTATGGACAACTGGATAGACAAACAGGTTTTCCAGAGCTGTAGAGATATTAAAAACTTGACTCTACATAACTCTGAGAAATCTGCCCTTGTTGACCCTACTAGAGTGGCTGGAGTAGGAACAGATTATCCAGTTACCTTCTAGCCTTTACTATTCTGTGGTTTTGTGAAACAATAGCTCTAATTCTCTGTAGTTATACAAACGTAACATATAAGCAAAGCTCCTTCTCTCTCCTCTTATGCTTAGAAACACAGAGCTGGTAAAACCCACAGGGAAGATAATGTATGGTCCACAACTTCAGCCCTTTAGAATGCAAAGATTATTAGAATAAATAAAATATTACACTTGGCCGTATTAATGTCCCCTGGCTTGCATTATTCTCCCTGGTGACAATGCTATTGAACAACTGGGTACAGCAATACAAAGGTTTAATATCTGGCTGTATTTAATATTGAACCCTGACACAGGCAGTGCCCACCATGGCTGCAGGTCTGTCAGCATTTTCAAAGTTTTATAACAGCCATAAAAACTCATGGAGTATAGAAATGAGTCAACCAGTACTTATAATTGCTGGCATTTAGCACCAGAGATGATGACTAAGAATCTATATTTGAAATACCTGGAGTTGGTGGAGTCCACATACAAATCCTAGGGTAGATCAACTAAGCATTATATTTTTGTGGATTAAATACACTGAAATGTGTGCAGCTTGACGAACTTGTAGGTGAGTGCTTAAAACCACATTTATTCACACACAAGCACTACAAACATATTTGGTTATCATACAAAATGAATTTTGTTTTGATTTGGTTTTCCCCTAGTGCAGAATATTGCCATGTTTGGCATTCATCTTCCTGCCTTTTCATCAGCAGCGGTGGCTGCATTTCACATTTCAGAAATAATGTTTAGGGAATTCCCTGGGGCATACTTTTCAGTGGCAGATGTCACATATCTCATATGCTCAAATGCAATTTGACAGCATGCAAGTGGTCTTTCCTTTCTGCATTAACCAACCTCACAAAAAATTAAGTTGAAACAAATTCATGGAGTTAGTGTCATAATGTCTGAAATGTTTCTCTGAGAAGGAGCTTCACTAAAAAATAGATGTCCCAAGATTATACATTAAATTTATTTTTATATTGCAGTCTACATAATTAATCTGAAAGAGGATGGATCTTACAAATCACACGTTAACATGATTGACAATTATCCAAAAGAATCCTGATGTGTTTCACAGACTGCAGTACAAACTCCGTATATCAATGGTATCCACCTCAAGGGTGTCAGTCACAACTACAGAAGTGCTGCAAGTAAATCAAAGGACAGAACAGTGGCTAAATTAAAATCAGGCTTGACCTTCAGGCTGAGCTGATTAATTTACCTACAACTTTGTCTGAAAGACCTACAGATAGTTTGAGTCACAGTCAGCAAGAGACATATCCACCAGGAGATGAAAGGCTGAGTCAGGCCTCACAGATGTTAACCAGAGGTTAAGGCACACATTAACTACGTTTGTGTTCTCGGGCTGGTCTTTGAGTTACAGGTTTTTAGTTATATGCAAATGGTGTAAGAAATTTGGTGAAAGATCCCAATCAGGCTCTGGATGTTTCCACATCAGTGCTTAGACCTCTACAATTTCCATTATCAAATTCAGTGAGTGACTTCAATATTTGAATTCAAGTTATTGACTTGCATATTAAACTCAAGTATCTAATTTTTTTGCTGGGAAGACCTGTAGATTAAATAAGTTTCTTCACTGAAAAAATCAACTTTTTAATCTAAATGCCATTTTCCAGTAGAGATACCATTTTTCAGCACAGATATTCAAACATTAATTCCTCCTGCCTCTCTTTTCTCCTTCCCTCAAATGACAGTTTTGGACAACTGAAGTTTTTCAGCAGTATCTACCTATGGCTTTATTTTTTGATTTATTTTTTCCCCCTATTGATCTCAGTCTTCAACACATATTTACGTTTAGGGATATAAGCCTGAAAAAAGATTGACATATTTCTGGTATTTTGAACCTTGCATTGACATAAAATATCACTTATATTTTACCTTCACGTATACTTTAAAAACAACTATACCAAAATTCAGCAGAATCTAGGATGGTAATCAGGTATGGTAACCTAACACTGGGGAAAGGTATAAGGAGTAAAAGAAAGACAGAAGATAAAAGTGTTATTATTGCATGATTCACAAGAAAACATACCAGCTAGCTGATTAATTTGAAGTAAAACAAGTATTTATAATGTTTTTTCCTGTGTTGCAAATCCTAAAAACACCTCCTATGATAAATACAAATCAATAATTCTTGATCAAACATGTTTTAAGATTTAGTTGACAGGTCTAAAGACAACTTTCTATAGATTAAGCTTCTTTCTTCTTCTATTAAACAAGAATACCAAAAATAAACTGAAACAGAAAATTTCAGTGTTTCAGTCTTGATAAATTTAGCTGCTTCTTTGGCCAGCGACCAATCTCCATTTTATATTAAATATCTCAAACTATTGAGGAAAAATGTTGGATTTCAAGTCTTGTGAATAGTGTAGGGCAAAAGCTGGACTAGTTTATGATTCGTATATAAACCTGAACTAAAATTAACAGATGCACTTCACAATAATTCCACTGGAAAAATGCATAAAACTACATGGTCCTTCCTGCTTCCTGTCCTCTAACACTTGTACTTTTCCTGCTTCAGATGCCTACATTCAATATCTACGCACTGAAATTAATTTAGTAAAAACAAAGCAGAATTTATTTGCATCTCTGAAAAGATGGGAGAAAGATGAATATGAGTGTTTTCATTTCAGGGGTCAGGTGCCAGAAGCAAGACATGAAAGAGTGAAAACCAAAGAAAGAGATTTGAGTGCAAAATATTTGCACCACATTACTTTAAAAGGCCAACTTGTAACTGCTGCCATAAAAAGATCCAAGTTTCACTTTAAAGCCGTTTCAGGAATCTTGTACAACTGCATCAGCCTACCATTACAATTCAAAGACGATAAAATTTGAACAGAAATAGAAGAAACCAAACATGAACAGGAAATGTTTAAAGTGCATTCAGTATGACGGAACACTTTCTTTAATTCAAATAAGAACATTTTTGAATATCTACAGAAAATGTTATGGTTTTTATCTAACAAATTGCAAAGAATTGTGAAATGAAATTAATTCCCCACCTGGAAAACCTGTTCTGAATGGAGTAAGGCTATTTTCCCCTCCTCTCAAACTTGTTTTTGTGTTGGATGGGTACATTTCACTGAAGTATTTAACACTTGTGGTTGTACCTCAAAGAGAAGAAATACAGACCACTACAGGTAACAGCTGACTTCCAACTAAGGCCTAATAATTCACCTAATATTCACCTAATAATTTTATTTTGCATTTCTGGACTACAGCCCAACCCAAAGCCAGCAGCAGCCAGTGTGCACTGTCATTTTCCTATGGAATGTCTACCAGAAACACCTACCTGAGAAGGGCAAGGATAGTCCATGGAACACTGAGAGCAGATAATGATTTTGCCTATTATCACTTTTCTATCTGGAATAATAGATTCCTTTCACAAGGAATATTTTGGTAGTGAGGGACAAAGATCTACTCCTATAAACAAACTGAGATTAACAGTACTGTAAATAAATACAGAGAGAATAAAATACCATTTACATGAAAAGGTACTGTACACTGTATTTACGTTCATACCTTCTTAAAACCTACAAGTAGATTTTTTGAAAGAAAATAGAGATTTTCTTAAGTGAGTAATATTTAATCACTTTTCTTAGATACCACTGGTATTACTAGCTGCTGTGGATATTTTTTTATACTTGGGGAACTCAGTACCGAATGCAGCAAAAATGCTTCTGAGAGTACAATTTCCTTAAAATACAGAAATAAATAGCAATAGAAGGAAAAACAAAACAAACACCTCCCCCCCCAACAAAGTGAATAGATTAGCCTGCCTGGCTCACTCACTCGTTCAGTTTCAGCATGTGGCTGCACACAACACATTTCAATCAGTTCTTTATTATTTTATAATGTTAAAGGTTATTACCACAACACACAAAAGGGATAATAGAGGGTTCTTAAATTAGCATTTGCTTAGCTGAAATGCCACTGCACTAATCCCTTTCCTGAAAACTGAGCACAAACAGTATTGTAAATCATGCTTACAGAGTGGTGGGCTGGTGTTGTCTCCCAAACGGGACACATCTCCTCAGGAGTATAGGAATGAATTAGAAGGGACACCCCATGTCTCTGTCACTCTGCAGGTTCTTCAAACACAACACACTGACCAGTGTGATGTAAAGATGACATTAACTCTCAGGATTTAAAGAACTCTTGTCAATCCAGATTACTCTCCTGCCTGGCTAAAATAATAGGAGATTTCTGCTAACACTACAAAAGTATTCTGGGAATGAGGACTCCATCTGCAGTTTTACCAGGCTAACTTTTGAGTGAGCACATTGGTAATTCCCACATGGAAAGTTGTTGATGCCATAAGCATTTCCCTGTAGTACAAAATAAAATTTGTATATTAATATTAAGCTTCAGGCCACCAACCACTACTTAGAACTTTGCACAAGACAGTTGCACTGTTGTTCAGACAACAAATGAATCTGCTGCAGAGGAGCATCACTCCTGCTGGATTACTGCAAGTGGAATGACAAACATTCTCCATCTCCAATTATTCCATGCAGGACAGACTACTGAGGACCAGAGAAGCAGCAGGTATTTCAGAGTGCTTTCAGCCTGCAATCTGATGGGATTACAGCAGCCACTTTCATCTGGGGCTATGTAAGAGGGTCTCCACAGATATTTTTTTTCTTCTACACATGGTCATGATATGAAAAAGATGAAAAGTGTTCACCTAGAGGAAAGCACAGGGACTTCCATTGCAGCTTTCTTGGGACAAGTATCCAAGTCCTGCCTGCAGGACTCAAAGCTGTAAGGCCTTTACCGGCGACAATCCTGGATCTGAGTCGAATCCTACACCTCTCTTTACAGACAGCTTCTCTGTAGATTGTAACTATCCTGTAGTGGAGACACAGCTCTAGGAACCAGCACCCTTCTGACCATGCATGCCCCCTGAAAACAGGGAAAAACTCCACTGAAAGCTGACACGAGCTTGGAAAGGACTCTTGATGAATACTTCTCATGTTTTTGATCATCTAGACTACATGAAATGCCATGCAGAAAACAGATAATTTGTATCACTTTATTTCATTGACATCTCGCTCCTACTGATTTCTGGTGCTGAATTCTCCAGAACCAGCTCTACTACCCTGGAGTATACCCTTTTCACCTGTGAGGTTTCAAGGACTGACAGATCTGTTTGTCATTTTAACCATCTGGCAGCAAAGAAGGCGCTTTTATTTTATTTCTTTTTTTCCAGCAAAGACTACTTACATTAATAGTTCCTTTTCTTTCCCCTCTTTTTAAAAATAATAGCATAATGCATCCAGATGCCAAAACACCAGGAGCCACTAAACAAACCATGCACTCGAATCCACAAGCAAACTGAACTTAGCATTTATGAGATGTATTTTGCTTACAAGTGGGTTTAATAATTCAAATATCTCCTCCTGCTTGTGCAATCACATAAAACCTAACCAAAATCTCTTCTGCAGGATTAGACCTTTACATGTATTTCACTCACAGCACAAAGAACAGACCAACATCAAAGGGCATGCTGTGTTTGCGAACAAGCTCTCTCTCTGCTCCAGCTGCCAAATTTATTCCTGTAATGCACTGAGTGCTTGATAGTCCTTTAAAATGGAGTTTCTCTACCCAGTTTTCTGGATATACAAACACCTCTACTGCTTTCCATTGACACATTATCATCCTTTACTATGTTCTATCTCTTCCCTTCCAAAAAGTTACATCGGCTATTTCCAATATTGAGGATGCTACATGTCTAACCTATCATTTCACCCAGTTTTCCACTGAATGCCCTGTCCCTGAAAGCACACCATTATGATTGCCAGTGTCTGTACAGCTTTGTTTCACACCCATCTTGAATACTGAATTCAAACCTGAGAATTCTTAAAAATAGCACAGTGTCACTTCATCAGTCTCTTAAAAAAAAGTAAGAGAGTTAATATATAGTTAACAGCTTTCAATTCTATGCATTAGATATTTCTGTGCTCAAGACACAGTATTATAAATGTAGTGCTCTATTTAAAACTGTAGTTTGTGTACTGTGTGCTTGAAAGAGTCAAATAGAAGTGTATCAGACATACAAACGTGTGAGTTTACACACCCCTGCTGCCATCTCCATTCACGTTTTACACAAAGAGCCGTCGCGCAAATACACAGTCACACATTAGCTACATTTACTGCAAACCGAAAAATAACTCTCCAAAAACTAATGGTGGCTTATCCAATAATCTATTTTGTCAAAAATGTTGACCCCAAGCTGCCATGGGACTTCACAGCAAATCTGACGGTCAGCAAACAGGAGGTGTTTCAGACCAAAGAAAAAAGATTAAAAGATCAATTCCTGAGCTATGGACTTTTATTCAAGATATTTTTCCTGGGCATCTATATTTTATACAAAAGAAAATGTGAACACAGGTGCCTTGGTTGGTTTCATCTGTAACCAAAAGGCAAAAGCAGAGAAAGATTCCTCTTGGAGAGTGGATATCTGCTACTCGAGAGTGCTATGCATCAATCCTAAAACATTACCTCTATTCAGAAGTGGACAGGAAGCCAACACACTCTTGGAGTTGTGGTGCAGAGTGTTTCCAGCAGGATGTAGCACTAACAACAGGGATGGCTGTTTCCTGGACCAGCCCTAGGGGCATTTAAGACACAGCACTCCACAGAGAGCACTATTGTCACTTACTGCCAGGTGGGAGGCATGGATCACAGCACCAAACTAATATCCAGATAAAACATCTGTGTCCTCCAGATCGAGATGATGCAAAACAAAATTCTTAGTCACTGATGTTTTTCCTTCAGCATCCCTCCTGGATTATGACCACAAAGGAGCAATAGGCATGTACCCACGATAAAACGGGATTTTTGCCACATCCTCTGGATATTGCACTTGGTTTTATTTGGAGTGAACTTTGAGAAGCTGGTCTCATCTGTGCCCAAACCTCCACACCACTGCCTGGAGACTGAACTAGTTGTCAGCTTAATTTATTGTGTAATAACAAATAATGAGTCTGGATCTCTGGTTCCCATAAGAGCCCATATGCCCATATCATAACTTTCTCCTTTTAGGGTTGCTTTTCCTGTCCTAATTTATACTTCCTAAGTTACACTACATACATTTACATGGTTAATGTTCATATTGCTGAGATTACACCATTGTGATGCATCCAATATAAATGCCTAGACAGATGGATGCAGTATCACAGATTTCTGAAAGGAGGAGAACTTGCAAAGCCAGAAGCTCACACTTCAAGAAACCCATTTGCTGGCACAGGGGTCACTGAAAATAGATCTGAATGCTTAAAAAGCAGAGCAATACTCTTAAATAAAGTACTGCTGACAAAGGTATACACTCTTTCCTAGAAATAGGCTCTAGTCAGTTAGGCTGCTAGGAAATAATCGTCACAAAAAATTCTTATTTTTTCAAATTTATGATTTATAAAGAGTAAGTGAAAATCTGCTTGGCAAAGGAAGTCAATGGCAAAGCCCACTTTGCCAATAGCCTTTCTCTTCACATGAAAATTGATGCTAAAATGAGACACCTTATTAATTAAACCAGGATCAGTCCTGCAGCTTTGATGCTTCATATAAAACTCACCGAACAAATTATTTCTAAGTGAGAAATCACAATACAAGTCTAAATCACTACAGAGTAAACAATTTGGACTGATACCAGGTGAGAGGTCTCTGGAAGAGAGTGTCTCTCTCCAACTATTAATAATACAGCAATAAGACAACAGGTGCTGTTCTGCCAAGCTCCCTTGATATTTGGATACAACAAACTTGCTTCTCCATCCCACACAGAACAAAAAAACAACCCCAAAGCCAGTACAGTGAGACAGAAGCAATGATGGTAATACTGCTACTGATAAAAGAAAAACTAAAACTGTTACTCGTGACCACTTGCCTCTCCTGAGGAGACATACAGGTACTGTACGGCAATCTTAACATTTCAGTTTCATGAATTCTGCTTTTCAATTCCTTTCTGATTGAAACAACAAAAACATTGCAGGCTTACAGATCTTTAAAGGTTACTGGCAAGATAATGTCGACATATTAACGGAGCTTGCTTGAAAAGATACAGAGGTCAAAAAGAAGCAAGTGATAATCAGAGCAAAGAATATAAAGCTGGTGAAATTCAAAACGTCATGCAGACACTATAGGAAATATACCTTTCCCTGCCTAGCTGTGCTATAGCATGCTTCCATAGTTTGTTTCAAAGTCTCCCTTTGCCTTTCATCTTACACATATTTCAGCACTGTTGTTATGCAAGATGGGGAATCATTCATTTTAATGTGATACTAAGCATATTACCACAAAACAGAAAGAAGCTACTGTTTTACTGATTATCTAATTAAAAAGCTCTATAATTCAAATTCTTTGCAGCCCCTCACTGCACACAAAAGATTTAATGCTGCATCTGAAAATCCCCATGTACAAAAAAGCAAAGAATTTGTAAATGCTTCTGATATTTTTTTATTCTTTTCCTTCCTCTTGTTACAAAAGCCACAGCTATCACTCTCTTTAGGTGCTAATAAAAGCAATTTAATGACAGGTAGATTTGCTGGTTTGTAGCTTCTTTGAACCCCCAACACACTTACTAAAGGAAAGTAACTTTAGCTAGGAAAGAGATCCTCGCAGCACGATGGTGAATAATTCATCATTGCATTTTTCTTTTCATCTCATTTTGTGCTAGTAACGTACACAACTGAAAATATTGCAAAATCTAAAAACAACCACAGACAAGGACTTCCAGCAGCAAAATACACATAAAAACTAGCAGGCAGGTTTCCCCAGCTTATATAATAACAGCTTTAGCTCGACAGAACCCCCATCACTCACCGAGGACTGAATTCACTTGAACAAAAGCGGAGCCCAGTCACCAAATGCAGCTTCGCAGGACTCTCAATGCAAGATGCTCCTGTCTGCTGTTCGGTTCACACTTGCCTTTATAACTAAGCCAACCAACAACATTCAGTTGCTGAACCTGATGAATTATAAAACGGTAGCTCCCAGACTCTCATATTTTACATCACAGGGGGTGGTCATCCAGCATACACACTGCCTGTGTACATATATTCTGCTATAACTCATCCTGATAAACACATCAGTGCTGGCAGCAGTGACAGTAATTGGTGCTCAGGATGTACAAGCACAAACCAATAGAGCACACTCCCACCTTCTGCTCTGTGCAACATCTCTACCTGTCAATCACTGCACCTTGTTAAGGTGGAATGTTCAACTGCTCTTGGGGGAGAGGCGAAACTCAGAGAAGAAACCATCTACCAATACAAATTCTTCACTTAAACATTTCTTAATGCAGTAGTAAATGTAGCTTTGATATCGTCTAGGTAACAATTTTCAAGATTTTTTTTTCAAATCTTCATAAAATCTTCCCTTCTTAAAGACACAGTTCTCGTTTAGTGACTAACATGGGGTTCATTACTTCTACTATCATGAATGAAAATTATTCAGGCAAATTCCAGGGACATTAGCACGGATAACCTAAAAGCATTACTCCAGGCAGAATGACTGTTAAAAGCAATATACTTGTTAGGTGAAATTCTGTGCCCATTTTAAAATCCTCCTAAAAATGCTGAAAGGTTTTAAGAACATCCTCTAAATTATAAGGATGTATTTGTAATGCTCTTCACTCTCTAATACTGTCTTTTTCCCATATGCTTGAATAGTTTTTAAAGTCAATTTATAGATAGAAAATAACAGAACCAAACACCTAAAGCTTAGACACATTAATCCAAACAATTAAACTAAACATTTTCAAATGGGATTAATTACAGCAATAACAATCACAGTTGTTGCACATGCCACAAATTAACACTCACAATTAGCCCCTAACAAGCAAAACTGGTTATGGTAGTGGTAAAACACAGCCAGGGATCAGCCTCTGGAAAGGGGTTTGTATGGCAATTTTTTAAAGAGGGAGCAGAAGTTGCTCTTTCAGAGTTGAGCTCCAGGAATTTTGTAAGTGTTTTACACAAACTCAAGGCTATTTGTGTGAGTGCAGAGTGGGAATGAACACTTTATTCAAGAGGATTTTCAATTTCTACATCACTGGTGATGATTCTCAGAGGGTTCCATTTGGAACCTGAACACTTGATCCAGCTCCTTTCATTTCCCATGCCTGTAAAACTCCCCCAGTTTTTGGTGCCATGAAGAAATGTTGTGCTTGGGAAGGTGAGCACAGTTGTGTGAGCGGTTGTGCATTGCCTGGATGCTTTTCCACGAACAACTGGGCTGAGGAATGCAAATGAAGCCTGTGCCGGCAGCCCCAGGCAGAAACCCAACCCTTCTCACCATCTGGACCGGCTGATGTGCGTCACAATGTGGGAACAGGGTGTTGCATTTCATGCATAGCAAAAGCTAGTCCTATATATATATATATGTGTATATATATATATCTATCTCTATCCCTTTCCTCCTGTTCTCAGCTGCTTGTTCCACCCCATTCCTCATTTGTCTCTTTGTGTTCAGCACCTTTACTATCTGAGAAAAAAATCACGCAAGGCCGGAGGCATGAGGAGTGTTTCTGCATGTGCTGCTGGCTCTTACTATAGCAGCCTGTCTGAAGGAAAAGATCTCTAGAGTTGGGTGGCAGAATGTAGGGGAGACATATCAGGATTTAATCAGAGTAACAGTTTTGATGTCTCTGTCGTTCTCAGCGGAAGGGACAGTTGAAATCCAATAATTGGATTCCCCAGTGACGCTGACTGAGAATAATCCAATATGGACAGAAAATATTCCAAATGATAAACCCTGGCTCATTAAGAAGCAGCAGAAAAAATCTGTGCTACTGGATTTGGCTTTTAGAGCCAAATTCTGTACTCAGGGGTTTACATATTTCACGTGCATATCATGGAGGTTCCCTAAAATGGCCTGATTACAACAGTTTGTTGTCTTGTGCACTAATTAGGGTTTTCTGACCTATTTTTTATAAGAGACAGTTTCAAACCATATGTGCCAGAATGCCCTATTTTCCTTTTTGTTTTGCCTCAACCATTCAGACTCTAAGAGGCTTCCCAAGGATCTGTGTAAACATGACACTGCCTTATAACAATTTGCTGCTGCATGAGTAAGACACAAGCAATGCATGGTCGAATGTCCTTGACCAACATAACACTCATGCTAAAATTCAGCTCCCATTTACTGAAGAAAATGTTTGTAAAAGTGACCAATATCTCACTAATGCAAGCCACAGCAATATTTCATAGCTGTGTGTAGGTGGCATGCATAAACCACAGTCTGCGGTATTACATAAGAGCCACAATTTCAAGAAAAATTGCTACCCTGTTTCACACTTGCAATTTTTAATTAGTTTTCCTGGCTTCTATGTTACCTTTCCACGGGTAATACAGCTGATGCTGCCATAATAGTCAACAATGCGGTGCTCTGTAAAAGTGCTACCTTCAAGGTGATTTGATAGGCTCAACGCACAGCCCATGTCCTTGGGGCTCTGTTCCTACATTCTGGTACAGAATGTGAGATTTCACATTCAAACATACTCACTCCACTGACAGGTGTGTGAAAATCCCATATGGCTGCCAGATTTCTGTATACCTACATATATACATAGAGTATGTATTTTTAAGGCATTTGTAACAAACACATTTGGTATTGACTCTGATGTTCTTCACTTCAAGCCGCAAAATATAAATGATCTAAAAATGAAAAAAAAAAAACAAACCCAAAACAACAACCCAAGACAAAAGTGTTCCCATTTGTTATCAAAACATCACTTCTTTCTTCCATAATCACATGGACTATATTGACTACACATCATGGCTGTCTCATTTGTTGTCTAAAGTGAGCACACAGATCACTGGGGGAAAATCAGGGCATTCCGCTGGAATAACAAGAGCAGAAGAAGCAAAGGTAACTTCAAATTAAAAAGAACTACAGGCAGGTTTGATACCATCAAGTTCACAAATTAGCTAGTACTGTTAACTCACACCTCAAAGAAGCAAAACTAGATCTCCAGGATCTCCACAGTGCGTACCTGGAGTTTCTGGTGAAAAAATGTGCACCAACAGAGATAATTTCCAGGCTACACCAGATGGTATGGATGACCAGTGCTCTGGGTAATAATCCTTGCCATGTGGCCTAAGATGCCATCTTGCAAACGAAAGAGGTATTTATTCAGTGTCTTGCATTTAGCAATCTTCAATTCCTTTACTGATTTTTTGTCAGACTTACACTGGATACATTTTTACCCTGGATTTACACTCTTTCATCTGATACCCTTTTGATGGCACTGTCAGGGAGTATCTCTAAAGTAGAGCCCAGCAGGATTTTAAGAAGCACTGGGCATTTATCAGATAATATCATCCAGAAGAACAGTAATAACAAGAAGCCCAAGCTTTCCAATGATCAGGGGGTGTAAAAACACTTTGTTTCTTACAGGTGTTTTTTCTTTCATCGCAGGCTCAACCCACTGCTCTGCCTCAGTCTGCATCACTTTACAATAGCCCAGCTTATCCTGGGCCCTTATAGGACAAAGAATATCAAGGGCTGCAAGTCACTTCCCACCTTCCTCCCAGCAAAGGCACTAATTTAGCTCCCCCTCCCTAATCCAGCTAGGCATTACCATAAAATCTGTATGAGTTAAGTTAATTCTGAGATCTACCTTTCTTCAAATCAAAATCAGCTGAGCATAATTGTAAAGGTCTTCTATTACACTTGATAAAGGCACTCCCTGCTTACAGGGAATTTCCCCACCTATACATTCTGAAGGACATCATTCCTTTTCAGTATAGAAATCTATCAAACTTTTAATTCCAGCTGAGACAACAGAAGATTTACGTTTCACAAACTACTCCATTGTCTGTGGTCTGAATCCAATGAGAATTTATCCTTTTATAAATATGTGGTAAAATTGTACACGTTGAGTCAGACAGATTTCATTGCCGTAGCTTATATACATCCCACATTGCAAAATAAACAACACTGACAACATTAATTACTTTAGTTGCCACAGCAAGGCAATAGAGAAAGTAATTTTCTTTCAATGTTGCACACATGAAATTTCATGTAAGAACAGTTTTTAAATAGTTTCAGTTTCTAAGATTAATCCTCATAAGTACAAATGAATAAAAGTGTACACTTAGATTAATTAAGAAATTAGCTGGCACAGGGTTTTGAAGATGTAAAGCACTGTACAAGTGCTATTGCTATAACAATATTTTTCTGTATTACAACACTTTCCTTCCTCAAGTGACATCTCTTTTGCTACAAGTGCAGACTGAAAGCTCAAGTCCTCTTTCTGAATGAGGACCGTGTTTGAAAGAAATACAGAAAAAAGAGAATTAAGAAGGATATTCAGCTAGGTCTGAATGAACAGATGCCCAAGAGAGCGATTTAAGTTGATCAAGGGCAATGACAAGACCTTGCTTTGCTAGTTAGGAAGGCTGATCTCTCCTAATGGTGGCTTCATAGTCTTAAGAATATGAATGATCCTATCAGTAATAAAGAAGAGCAGCTAAAAGGAAGGAAGGCCAGATGGCACTTTCCCTAGAGCCTCTGGAGAGGCTGCCTGGATTTGATTTGATTTGAAAAGCCTTTTATAGCACCCCATGAACCTGGAATAATACAGCAATCCATTAATAAGTCAGCAGATATCACAGGAAGAGTTTGAGATTTCATAAAAATGTTCATTTTCTGTATGGCTTAGGTTAGGTCAGCTGGTAAAAGAACTGAGAGACTTGGAGGATATAGTTCAGAATCCAGAACTAGTTTGTGTTTTTTGTTTTGTTTTTTTTTTCCTTGACTTTTATTTTCCTTTGCATGTTGTGTTTCTTTTTGCTGCTCCCTTTTAAATGAGTTAAATTTGTCTGAAGCTTGATATTCAAATCCAAAACAAATCATAAAGGACTTAATAGATCTATGAGCTGGAAAAGTAGCTAAAGATACACTTTCTACTTGCTAAAAGCTTAAATGTAGTAGCAAACCAGACAAGCGTCTTTTACACGTTTTACACAAACAGAAGGTCCCACAGTCAACTCCTTGTAAGCCTGATGCAGGAAGCAAACGAGTTAACAGCTTTGAATGGCAAAGAATGGTGGAGCCATGAAGATCCTCCCTGGATTCGCAGTTTAACTTTGCGTGCACTCTGTGGTGGGAGGAGTAGGTGGCTGATTTGGGAAGAAGTACAGCACAGGAATGATACACTTGACTCCTCTGAGGATGGTGATGAAAATCTGTCAGCTTGGCATAGTCCTTCACGTTACCTACAGCAAGTACTGACACATGGAGAAGGCAACAGCTCTACAGACATCTCAGTAAAAAATCACAGAATGCAGATGGAAAAGGGCTTTAAGATCATCGAGTCGAACCACTAACCCAACACTGCCGAGTCCACCACCAAAACATATCCCTTAGCACCACATCTACATGCTTTTTGAACCCTTCCAGGGATGGTAATTCCACCACTTCCCTGGGCAGCCTGTTCCAATGCCTGGCCACATTTAGCAAAAAAATTTTTCCTAATATCTAATGTAACTTCCCTTATGGAACTTGAGGCCATTTCCTCTTGTCCTACCACTTGTTACACGGAAGAAGAGACTGACCCCCACCTGGCTGCACCCTCTTTCTTTCCTGGTAGCTGTAGAGAGCACAGCATACGAGGCAGAGTGTGTGTGGTGGAGAAAGCAGAGCTGCTTTGTTGAAGAGCCCTGTGGCAGTACTGCAAGGGGTTATCCATGGAAAGGGAAACAAACACACAAAACAGTCTCCACGAGGAAACAGTGAAATTCAGGCCTGCATTTTTGGTAGATTGCAAAAAATAAGCGGCATTGCCTGAGGACGCCTTCTGCACTGATTGTGACAAAGAGCTAGCACAGGAATCAGTACGCACGCACACTCTCAGATTAAGTTTTCCCCTCCTACAGTTTTCTTTCAGGAAAGAAAATCTGAAGCCTGGATGACTAACTACAATGCAGATGGCAGAGCAGTGTAGAGATACAAGCTCCAAATGAACTAGCTTAGATGACACCACGAGTGAATTTAACCTACTCATATTGAACTCCACGGTTATGCTGTTCCTGGAGCCCGAACAAGCAAAGCAGTTTAGGATTCAGACAAGCCAAAGAAGGACAGCAGGTGACACTCAAGCTAGATCTGTGCCAGCATTCTTGCAAATTTACTTCTGCAGTTTTTTGCCATTACTTATGAATGTGCCAAGAAAGTACCTCCCAGCAAGAAATAATACATGGAGTTACAGCAGCATCAGAGCAAAGTATTGCTCTGAAAAGAAGGAAGAAATAACTCTTTTTTAGGATATGGAAAACCCTCTTTCAGCTCAGCAGGAATCATCTGTAGCATTGCATGGTTAACAAGACTGCTGAAACTGCAGATTTACTGTCTTGGCTCTAGTGCCAGGACAATTAATTCAGCACTCACCAGAAACCCTTTTGGGTAGCTAGGGGTAATGGTTCCCTGGCAAACTTGCTTTGAGGGGATTGTCATGCTCAGTGCATTCCTGCACTGACTGGGCACTCTGAAGGTGTGAATGGCAATGACACTTCATCTACAGGTCAGCAGTAACCATGAGCAGGGAAATGTCTGCCATCTCATCACATTTGCACCTGGTAACTAACTTCCACAGAGTCTGAGCTCAGCTGGGCACTTAAGAACAAGCCACCCTTTGGTGAGGATTCTGTCTGAAGGGACCCAAGAACCAGGACACTGATTAGACGCTCTGTTCTTGAACTACTTATAGCTCAAGGATTAATTAGGAGTGGGAAAGGGCTCTAAGACCTTTAACTGAAGAACTGAAGAATTAAAGGAGTTGAAACATAAATACTTACTCTCACTACAGTATCAGAATCTCTCACTGAAACCCTACAGAAAGAACTCGAGCTATGTAGACACAACAAGAACATTCGGCTAAGATTTTGTAAATTGCAAAATGGGATTTATCTGGGAATGATGAACAACTGAACAGAGGTGGTACATGTTGAAGCTGAGGATGTGCAGTTTTCAGCACTTGAATTTGTAGCTGTCTGCTCCTGTGCTCTCTCTACTCCTGTGCTCTGGCCAACTTTCTGATAGATAACACCAGAACTGTAAACGCATCATATGGAAAAAAAAGGCCAAAGATAAAAGTTAAGAGCAGCAGTGGGGAGTTGATTGCCTTCTCTTGCTTGTGCTTGCAACTCAACTGCTATTTTAGCAGAGTGCCTTGGAAAAGGAAAGCGGGAGCAAATGGCAGTAGCTGGGAACTTGGGACTATTGCTGTAAGAATTTCGTGTGTCCTGGGATGGACGCTGCTTCTGTGACTCACTTTCTCAGCTCAACACTGCTCCATGCAGGTACTGCGAAGAAACACTAAAAATAATGATGTATTTAAACATTTATGCTGCAGGCCACCTAAGCACCTTCAAAGCAAATAGTTCTGCAAGAGTTGGAGAGTCCAAGCAATGATTTTTTCCAGTCTTTTTTTTCCTGCTTTTACCCACAACTAGAAAAAAAAAAATATTTTGGGCCCTCTCAATGTTAATATTCCACAGCAGACAGAAGTACATGTCAGTCTGAGGGATATACAAGGAAGCAATATAAAAGTACTGTTGCTGAGCAGGGATACAAATTAAAGGAACTTTTGCAGCTCCACTTCTCAGAGTACACATTGTTAAAATGTGATTTGGGGGCAGAATAATCATACTCGAATGAGAACAATAAAAACAAAAAGATTCCTGAGGTGAAGATGTTGAAAGTGGACAACCCGTACTGCTTTGTGGTGGTACTGAACAAGGACTTCAATAAAAATGTATAAAAATGCACTAAGATGATGAAAATGGGCTACTTTTGAAGGAAACAATATGACCCTTACAAAGAAAACCTTGTGTACAGTACACCATAAAAGGACAGAGAAGTTAGGAAGATGACTCCCTGTGGAGACTGTAGCCAGCTTCATATCTTAATAGATGGGATGTGTCTCAGCCATGTGTGACCCTGTGGATGCCCTGGTATTCTGTTAGAGAGTAATAAAAACTATGGCCCTGAAAGTATCATCCAGGTTCTGGCCATGCGAAAATTAGTTAGCCTGCACAGAAATTTATGAGGGGAAAAAATCCATTTGCTTTCTACCAGTAGATTTAATTACTTTACTTCCCAGTAAGCATCCCACTGGACTACTGTACTTCAGCTCTTTCCCGCTGAAATAACAGGGAATTTTAGGAGGATGAAAATCGCAAATCCTCTCTGCATATTTCAACTACACTACCCATATCCTAATAAAAAGAAGAGACTAGTAGGTAAAGCCTTTCTGAGTACGACCAATCAGCAAAGTGGAGCAAATAATTTGTAGCGAATATATAGTTTCTTCTCTGTTATTTTAAATTTTTTTAATGATTTTTTTTTCCTGTTTTCACAAATTAATGATCACATGGGAGTTAGGAGATGCCCTCCGCCTGTATATGATTTATGAACATTATGTTGACAGTATTTACAGTATGAATTTTGCATAAGCATATACTATTTCTTCATTTCCTGGCTGGTGAGGTGTAAATATCAGCACTACATTTCTTGCTCAAATATTCCTATGAAATATATTAATTATAAAAATATTAATAACAATAAGTTCATCCAGACATTTGATGGAAATTAAATGCAAATGATTACAACCCTAGATGAATTGTTCAATTATATATGCATGTTTCTTGTATAATTGCTGAAGTATGTGTTTGGCTTTTCTCAGAAACCTAAAGAGACATAAATTTGAAAGTCATATAATAATTAACATTTTTCCTCGTGTAACATAATTTCTATACCCATACTATATAGGATGAAGAATGGAGTTTTATATCCTGCTTGGTTTGCAATTCATTTTCAAACATCTGGTTTTAAACTACAAACTTCTTGACTTAAGAAGACTTGTAGAAAGTTAGGGTAAAATCAATTAAATATATGAAATCGAGATATGTTAGAATTTAACACATTAATATTCATGGCATTACTTCAGGGTCTTTCTTTGAATGAAACTAGCAGAAATTCAGGCCTCTTTTTTCATTTTTTTCTTCTTTTTTCTGGAAGAATTAAATCCACTTGGGATCCTAATATGCATTAATTTAACACAGCGCTCCCTTCAAATGATTGATTTTCTTTACCTTTCCTTTTACACCTGGTGAATAAATTTAACAGCTTCCTGTGGGCATGAAACATCAACTGGCATTAGATGGGATGCTGTAGCCAGAAATTATTTTTAGCCTTTCCAACCAAACCAAAATCATCTTATTTCTTCTCATGTAATAGTAGTTATGAAAAAGACATAGCCCATGTTCAGTGTATTAAAATTTAAGAGTATATGCTATAAAGAGAAATGACAGAGGGCAAGCCATTTAAAAACTCAGATTAGTCCTTAATACTGTACTCAGGAAGCAAAATGCCATTATATGGTATATAATCACCAAGAACAGAAATTGACAGCTGAGAAAATATAATTTTGAAAAGCTATTAGTTTTTTTGAAGTAATCTTACTGGGAGTGTCCATATTAATTTAAACTATTGAATTATTTTATCTATGTGATAAACATTATGACTGATGAAATCTAAATAATGTTTCAAACTATTTTCTACATCTGTGAACTCTTTAATTACACTTGAAAGGCAACCTGTTGTGTGAAGGCATGTCCTGTACTGAACATTATTAGGATTAGAATAATTTTACAGTCCACTTGGTAAATCTAGATGGAACTTGATGAAAGACTCATGGATCTAATCCTGCCAAGACGTACTTCACCTCTGCAACTTCATGCTAACACATGAGGGGAGAAAAATGACATAATTATTACGCTTATAGTTCCAACGGCCTGGGAGGGAGCTCGCCATGTTGCCTAATATCAAAAGACAAAACTCTTGCAACAGTGTTGCCTAAAGATTTTAGGTATCAACCAGAAGAACAGAGCTGCCAGGAACCAGAAACTCACCCGGATTATCGTGGCACTTTGGCAAAATCATAATGTCCTACCAAAACGTACCCTACCAAAACGTTTTCCCTCTACTCTTAGCATGAAGGACAAATAAGTAGAGCAGGTGTTCATTTCTTTGTTATTTTTTTCCCCTCTAACGCATGGAAACAGTGCCTGTTGATAACACCCAGATGCAGCATTGTCAGTGAACAGCTTCTTCTATTATATGACAAGTATCCTATCTAAAATCAACAAATATTTTTATAATGGAGTACATGTGACAAATAAAGTCCCACAGTTAATCTTTCATCATTTATTTTTTGCTCATTTTGTCTTGATTTCTCTGGTTTAACATACAAATGCTACTGCAAGAGAGAAAAAAACCCAAACCAAAATAGATTATCCCAGATTTGGGGCTTTATAATGCGATGAGGAAGATTCAGCACGGTTCCTCAGCTATTTTAGTCCAGGTATCTATACAAACCCTAACTATCCTGGCAAACACAAATCAACCTCAATTGCATATGTAACAGAAAGGAAGAGAATTAACAGGCAATCTCTCAATATATTTTATGCAAGCTTTCTATCCTCCTCTTTCACTTTTTGGTCTCCTTTGCCATCATCACTAAAAAAGAGATCTTCTTACAGGAAACATGGGAGTTATCTGGTTGCTCTGCTGCTTCTAATCTTCTCTAGCCCAGCAAAGGGATTGTGTGCTTCAGGAAAGGCACCACAAACAGTTCTGCTGATAAAGTGCTCTGGAAGTGCAGAAGAGTAATTCCCAGAAGCTAAATGGACTGGTGTGTGCCTGCATGAGCATCCATAGGGGTTATTCATGGCAGGTCTGTTCCACAGAAAAGCACAGGAACAATCAGAAAATGCAGCTCATTTCCTAACAACTGTTCTCAAAAGCACATCAGCCCTGGGACGAAAGGTGGATTTTAGGTCAAAAAGTGCCATTTGTTCCCTCGGCTTCATTCACCTGGTTTTATCTCCCCATAGTTCATGAAACTGATTGATAGCATATACTAAAAACTGCAAAAATATGCATTAATTAAAACAAATAGAATACTGTGTAGATTTATGAAAATTGGTACATTGTGCAGCATTCAATCAATAATAAATAGGCAAATTAGGGGTGACCCTCAAGTTTGTGGCAGGCTGCCAGTTCAGTAGCTGGCAAGAGTGGATGGTGCCAACAAGTAGCTCAGCACACAGCAGCACTGAGCTGCCTGGAGATCTCAAAGTGAGCATTTGTCCCGGTGCTCTGACATTCAGACTGCTGGGGAAAAAGTTTCTTCAAAAAAAAAAAAATCTTTATACCCCACGTTCATGTTTTGCACTTCTTGAAGCTCTAATGATACAGGGGTAGCCTTTGGCTCCCAATCAGCTCTGCTTTCAGAAGCTGCTGACACTGCCAGGGATGGCACAACCCCAGTGACACAGGAGCCTGGGCTGCCTAGAGCTGTGAATTGGATCTGAAAGATTCCTGGACTCAGAAAATAGAGGTTTTATTAGAAACCTGACATTTTTAATTAGAGGCACCTCAAAGGCTACATTTATAATTAGTAACTCAGATGTTTCCAAGATGATTCCCATGACCTGAGGCAGCTTGGAGTGCCTCATGTCTGGCTCACCTAACTGTCCCACTGTCCCAAAGTTTAACCTGGCTCCTGGGGCTGGTCTACCTGAGCTGGCTTCCAAATCATGTACTGCTGGGCCAAAATGTGCCAGGGAACCTGTTAACAATTTAACAGCAAGGGCAAAAATATTCCTGCTTGGGAATACTGCCAAACATTGTTTACTAGCATATAGGACTCCTAAGTGATTATTTTAAATCAGAGAGAGATTATGCAGTGATTATACACACTTTTCTTCTGGCAGATCATGGCTCCATGGGACGAGAGGCTCCACGCTTGCAGCTACTGCTGCTTCTAGCTCAGGGACTCTCTAAGGAGCAGCAGACCCCACATCAGCACTCCTGTTCCCTCCATCTTGTCCTCTCAGGAGTTCTTACAGCCTGGACACAAGCTGCAGGTTCCCATCCTTTTCCTGTGATCCTTTCACCTCTCAGACCTTGAAGTTTCTTCTAGCTTTTAGCACCTTCTCTGCTCCAGACCCTGCAGGAACTCCCTCCATCTCACCCCAGGGACATTGTCTGGCCCAGTCTTTTTAAGGAACTGAAGATAACAGTGAAAAACTAAGTAAACCCCCAAATATTGTCTGCCACATCCAGGACTAATTTCAGGCCTCCTAAAATGTCAGAATTGAAACAGAACAAACTAATTTTCTATGATCTTGTCTTCAAAATGCTCTAATTTTCAATCTGAATCAAGGTGACACTTGTTTCTTCAAAATTGTCCTCTCTCTGTATCCAAAATAGGACAGCCATCAACCTCTCAGTCCTCTTGAAAATCAAAACCACATTTTAGCACTTCCATAAACATATTCCCTTTAAGGACAGTAACTGCAACACACACCTTACACCTGTGGATTAAGTAATCGCACATGTCAGGCAGGTAGCTAAGGGCTTGCCCTGGGACACTGTCCCAAACCAGGGCCCACAGACATGGCTATTTAGCTTCTTCCTGTTAGTCACTGTTGGTTGAATTCTGTTTTTGTTTACACACTGCCATCCTCTCCCGGCCTGCATGCCCCTAACATAGGGCACAATCTCCACACTGAACTCCTCAGCTCGTCACATTATTTTGTATCACTGATCAGCATCCCAGGCATCTAGGTAAATGCTGAGAGAGCGCTTCAAATATAATTATAATTGCATTCCCTGGAAGCTCTGGTGAAAATTCAGTTACTTTCTACTTTCAAAAAATACTATTTTTTGTTAGCTACACATTTGTTCATGCAAGCCTCTGGACAGAATTTGCCATTCAGACATCCCAAGACAGAGAAACAGGGGTCTGTTGTGAAGGTTTTATGGGTTCAGCTGAGGAAATAATTTTGCCTCTGCCCTTACATACAATTTGTTCGTTTGGGGGGTTTTTTCCATACAGCCACTGAAGCGAGAACTACAGCAGAACTTGCCTCCAGAGGAAGAAAACAGAAAAATGCCAGGCACCTTCACAATATGAAAAAATGTCACCAAAAATGGCACTTTTGATGCAAACAAATTTCATCAGGGACTCTCTGTTAACACTGGGATCACAGCCACAGAGCTGGAGCCCATCGTTTGCACCCACAGTTCTTATGCACATGGCTGAAAAGTTGGCTAAGCCTTCACATGACACGTGGGTCCTCCAGCTGGCTGCTCTGCCATCACAAACCCTAATGTTCAATCTTTAGCAGCAACAGATATGGCTCCAGAAAGGGCAAGACAGGCTCAAAGGAACATTTCCTGGGAAGTGTTTAAAAGGTGAGTGGATGTAGCACTTGCAGATATGTTTTAGTGGTGAACATGGCAGTGCTGGGTTAAAGGTTGGATTGGATGATCTTAGAGGTCTTTTGCAAAAACCTTAATGATTTTATGATTCAATGAAAAGTTCTTCCTGGTTCCATGCGGAAAAAAGCTCTGAGCAATGGTGTAGGTCCCTCATTAGATGAAGATAATAATAAAATTCTTAATAGTGTTGCAGAACATAGGGAGCTATTCACAAAATACTTCTATTCAGCTTTTGAAAAGAAATAGGATGATTCACTCTTCTTAACTGGAAGGGATGAAATACCTGTCTGTAATTAGTAGAGTGCTTACTAAAAACAAAGTAGAAACTAAACATTATTAACTGGGAAGAGAAGATTATATATAAAGGGGCATGATGAATCAATGTCTAAGAGCTCTTGAAGTGACAGATGAGGATACATCTGTTTTCTAAATTTTCCTCCTTTGTGCACCTTGAACTGCAGAGAAACTCCATCAGGCTGAAAGAACTGTGATCCAGACGGACAGAAAATATGCCTGCGTAAGCACTGAGGAGTCAGTCTAATATCAGTGCAATAAAAGTAATTTTTAAGAAAGGAAAGAGACGGGAATGTAATACCATTGACACGATTTTATTGAAAATATGCTTCCTCAAAAAATGCCTCAGTCCTGACTGTAAAAAGAGGATGAATTAAAAACACACTTTAAGTGTAAAAGTGTTCTGTGAAGTTTCCAAATGATCACTATGTACCATACAGTATTAGTAAAGCCCATATTAAGTAACAAGGAAATGGTTTGTGTCTCAAAATGTTATTTAAAAGCACAAAATGATTTGTGAATGAAGATATTTTCAGTGGGGTTTCACATGGATAAGTCCAAACCCACACATTATCCAGCATTTTCATCAATGCCTTTGAAAGCTAAGCCTCTTAAGGACAAAATATAGGCTAGAACAGACTGTCAGAAAAGGTAACATGAATTAGAGGATGTAAACCCTGTTTTATGATGTGGTTAATTTACTAAGTTAGTCCTAGGAGAATGAAATTTTTCTGAAAATAACCAATGAATACAATATACATATAAAGAAACCAGAAATGAAGTAATTGCTGTTGATGCTTGAAAAGAGAGAATTTGCAGTAAAAATGGCTGGGCAATTCATGTGGGTTTGGTGTGCTTAGACTGAGCAGAAAGAGGAGTAAAATGTAGACTGAAAATGTGTATTTGGGTACTGAGGAAACTGGTATGAAAACACTGAAGGAAATTCTGTTGTCCAAAAATGACAGTGAAACACTGGGGCAAAAGCCAAAACAGCCCCTAAGAAAGACAGCTGAGGAGCGGAAGAAATTGTTATATAAAGGTTTTTAGTTTGGCAAAGAGAAAATAGGGAAGTTGCAGTGTAGGGCCACTTTCATGGGACAAAATATTAGATAATGACCTTCATTTAGGAAGTCATGAAAAGAAGAGATTAGGAATTGAAAGACAGAAAAATCCACATGGGAAATAATGCATGTACTTCAATATCTATTAAAATGAATAACCATTGGAATAAATTAGCACATGAATTGCTGAATCTTTAAGGTCCCTTTTAACCCAAACCATTGTAGGATTCTATGGTCACATTTTTATGATTTGAAAAGCTTTGTGACCTATTCCTCCTCTAGATTTTTACATGTGTGGAAATATAATTGGCGCAGCTCTATTGTGACATTATAGAAGTTCATCAAATATGGGTTTTATTTAAATGTTTGTGGATTTTTTTTCACATTTAAACAGTGTTAGTGTCTCAAAAGCAGCATTTTGATTAAAAAAAAGACTCCCTTAAATATGCTTAAAAATCTCTTTCATTCAATGAAACTAATCTAAATTGTAAGCAATTTTATACAAAAAAGAAAAAAATATCAATGCATATGAGAACCTCTGAAATACATGAAAGTATAATAAAACACCCAGGTGCTTCCCAGCATAATGGTCCTCTGGGTGAGCCCTTCATCTTTCCCAGGCACAAGCTCTGTCCTGTTTCCTGCGTCATTCCTAGTCCTCCTTTCTCCTCTGTGCCTTAGCAAGTATAGCTTAATCCTTAATCTTCCAAAGCATGCTGGGATTGTAAAATTAAATGCATTTGAGATCTGTAGATGCTTTTACAAACTAATTAATGAAACTTTAAGGAAGAGAAGAGCAGACAGCAGAAATGTGGTTTGTTCCTTGCTACAGTAAGGTTTGCAATAAAAGAAGCAGTCAGATGGAACAAAGATGTTCCCCTGTAACCAAGCAATGCACATCTCTTCTGTCATCTACCATCGACAATAATTCACATCAGAGCTCCACAAGGCTGCAGGATTAACATAGGCTGGCAGAGTTGTTCCTCTCCTAGGAAAGTGAGTTGGATACTCGGTGCAGCAGGAGATCTGCCTTCGCATTTGTAGCTTACTTTGAATAGCCCCGTTGTAGGCATTCATGCAGAAGGACAGGCTGAGACACTTGGGTTTGTTCAGCCATAAGACCAAAACTCAAAAGGAGATCTTGTTGCTGTCTGCAGCTATCTAATGGGAAGGTCTAGAGAAGTTGCAGAGAGAACATTCTCAGAGGTGCACAGAAAAAGGATGAGAGGCAAAACCCAAAAGTTTCAGCAAGAGCAAATCCTGACTAAACCCTGGAGGGAAAAAAAATCACCATGAGCACGGTGAAATACTGGAACATGTTGCCCAGAGAGGCTGTGGATCTCCGTCCTTGGAGATATGAAGAACTCGGCTGAGGAAGGTCCTGAGTAGTCTGGATTACTTGGCCACCCTTTGAACAGATGGCTGGAAGAGATGGTCTTCAGGGGTCCCTTCCAACCTAAATCACTCTGTGTTTCCATGTAATTCATGGATAGTTTTCTGAGCATTCCCTATTGGCCTAACTCTGCTCCTGTTAACATCAGGTTATTGAATGCTTTGGAAAAACTCTATTCCCCAGCATCAGTAATATAGGACCTTTAAGGAGCCAACTTCATCACACCATTTTTCTTTCTTTGTGCTTCAATAAAGTACTTTTATGTACTTTTCCTTCTGTTTATGTCAAGATTTTCACCTAGAGACAATTATTTCCACAATATTTAATTGTGATATCAAGAGGTTGATATTGAACCTTTCAAAAGAGGCCCTGTCTCTCACTGACATAATTTCAGACACCTGCTCCCCTGTACTACAACAAACATACATTCATCATGTTTTAAAAAGATTGTTGTTTTCATTTTGCTCTCTGACCACAACTTCACTCAGGTTCTGATCATCTAGGAAGAGGTAACAGTTCAGAAGACCCAAGATCACATTTACTGCTCTTAAGGAAGGACACTCCTTCCCCTGTTTTCCTTCCCTTGGTAATCTGACAAGCCACTAACACACCAGAATTTGGTGCAAGTGAAATGGCTCAAAGTATTTTCTGCCCCTCTTCCCCATAATTGTGAGGATTAAAAAAAAAATTACAATTCTTGTATTGTTTGAGCTAACTTGGAAGGCATTGTTTCCTTTTATGAAAGAAAAAAAGCCAAACAATAGCCTAGAAAGAAAGAAAGAAGGAAAGAAAATTCATATTTTCTTCATATTCATAAGGGAATTCATAGAATCATAGAATGGTTTGTCTTGGAAGGGACCTTAAATTTCACCTAGTTCCAACTCTACTGCCATGGGCAGGAGACCAGGTTGCTCAGGGCCCCGTCCAACATGGCCTTGAACACTTCCAGGGATGGGGCATCCACAACTTCTCTGGGCAACCTGTGCCAGTGCCTCACAACCTTCACAGTAAAGAATTTCTTCCTTATATCTAATCTGAACCTGCCCTCATTCTGTTTAGATCATTATCCCTTTTCCTGTCACTACATGTCCTTATAAAAAGTTGCTCTCCAGCTTTCTTGTAGCCCTTTAGGTACCAGAAGGCCGCTTTGCTTCTCCCTGAAGCCTTCTCTTCTCAACCCCAGCTCTCTTGGCCTCTCTTCATAGGAGAGGATCTCCAACCATTTGTTCTTCTCCATGGCCTCCTCTGGCCCCCCTCCAACAGGTCCACATCTTCCACGTGCTGGGGACCCCAGAGCTGGACACAGCACTCCAGGGGGGGTCTCACAAGGGCAGAGAACAGGGGCAGAATCCCCTCCCTCGCCCTGCTGCCCACACTGCTTTGGATGCAGCCCAGGATGAGGTTAGGTCTCTGGGCTGCAAGTGCGCATTGCCAGGTCATGCTGAGCTTCTCAGCAATCAAAAAGTCCTTCTCGTCAGAGCTGCTCTCAATCCATTCTCTGCCCAGCCTGTACTTGAGCTTATGATTGCAAATACCATGTTTTCATTGCTGTAATCAAATCCTGTACTAAATCATATACAGGTCCAGAAACTCCCAGAAAAATAAGCCAAATGTGGTTTTTTTTGTTGTTGTTTTTTTTTTTTTTGTTGGAAGCATTTTTACTAAACTGAGTAGACACAAAATACGCAAGCTTTAAAAAACAAATATATATCTCATTTAAAAATTAGCTTATAGTTATAGTTACATGTAGAAATAGCTCCAGGTTTTCACTCTTTATAAACCTCTGAATCTTGAAGAAAAGAGATGAAATTTTTCCTCACTGTACACCTCCACATTTTGAAAATCAAGCTACAAGCTGCTAAGTGTGTACAGTCAGTTCTGAAAGTTGAACAAATGGTAACGACCTCCACTTCTCATTCACTGATCACAGCAACCACCACTAATTTCTGGGGAATCACAGGATGCCAAACATTGCTTGTTTAAGTCTTAAAATAATCACCAGTCAAATATCTCTCCAAAAAAGCTCATTATGCCTCCAAAGTGTAGTAGTCTGGGAAGATTATGACCAGCCCAGAGATGTAAGAGCTCCAATTACTCACGTTTATTTCGGATTTGCGGAAGTACGAACATTTGCAGTTCCTGGACCTGCAAATATTCACAATCAACAAACAGTCACATTTATGAAAGTTACTATGGCTGGAAATACACCAGTAGAACTCATACCGTGCACACAAGAGCTGAACCCCATTTTGCTAGGCCAGCCAGTGGCTGAGGAATGAATTCCTAACAGAACTGAGGTAGTCACACACCTCACCAGATTTGCTTTTAAACACTGTTTTTCATCTTGCTTTAAATAATATGAGTACGCAGTAATATACATGTACAGATAACTTTAAAAATCCAAGCGAAACACTTCCCTGCCCACACTGTTTTCCTTCCAAAGGTAAGGTGAGAAGAACCATTGCTGGCATATGTTTGCTACAGTAATTAATGCATAAAAGTGGTGACAAAAAAATCACCACTTTAAGGCTATGTAAAATCAATAGCCCTATTTCAAAAGCTTTCTGCTTTGCCTGGTGACTGGATACATCATGTTATACAATCCACGTCTCTGGTAAAGGAGACAAGCTCTGTGCTCAAGGTCAGGCTGGATGGGGCTCTGAGCACTCTGGTCTAGTGGAAGGTGTCCCTGTCCATGGCAGTGGGACGGAACTAGATGATCTATAAAGTCCCTTCTAATCCCAAACTTTCTACGATCTCATTATTCTCTGTAAGTTTTATACAACTGAATAATCATATTCAACCTTAACCAGCACATGTAAGAATGAGATTTTTTTTTTCTAAATAGGATTCTGAGAGAACTCTTCCTACAACTATTTTCTGATAAACACTCGACTTCTGGACGGAGTGATTGATGGCATAGTCTGAATAGCACCACTTCTGCTAAAGCTTAGGGGGAAATGTTTTCAGGATTGGTGCTGCCACAACAGCATTTTTGATAGAACAGATCAAACAGATGAAAGACACAAGTCAATTCACAACACAGGCAGGGCAACTTCTCATCTGCCTAAACGCACCATGTAGACAGCACTTCAAATTATGAGCATTTCATCTTTCTTTTTTAACTTTTTAATTCTCTAGAAAGTCAGTTCACCACCACAAAATGACAAAATGAGCTTTTGATGAAGACTGCAGGGAGAGGACAGCAGCTGCTTGATAACATAAGAACAGAAAAGAAATCATGAATCCTGCTTTGTAAAACAGTCTAGCACCTCTAGGGCCCAGCCACAACCTGAGACAAGTCTGGCATAAAAGATTAGGAGAAAATTTAAAAAAATCATGAATTGTCTCCACTCTTAAAGTTTGAAAAGTAGTCAGAATCTAAAGATGCAAGGAACCAGTCAGGTTTGTAGAAGTGTTTAGGTAGATGTCTAACCTGAAATTAATAGTTGTTACTCAATATACCTATTTGGTAGATTCTTGAACATTTTTTTAAGTACCTGAGAAGAAATCTTTCTCATCTGGTCTTTAGAAGCCTTATGTATTTTTACTCAAAGCTAAAGACACACTTACTGCTAAAAGCTGCAGTCATTTCTAGAAATGGAAAGCATTTCCCTATGGATGTTAGGGTCTCATGGATGTTTTTGAAAATTTTAGCCAAAGTCTACTAGCTACAAATAGTTAAATTATTTTTCCAGACCTAGGTAGAATTATTAATGCTTAGCAGAGTAAATTCTATTCCACACAACTAAATCTTGTGCTCAAGCTTCCATATCATATTTCAATTACTGCAATTTCTTTTTCTCTGTCACTGGCAAATGAAATCTTGTTTTACTGAAGTCTATCCAAAATTAATTTTCCTAGATCTTTGTTTTGTTTTGATCAGCTTTTCCATGAGACAAAAAAACCTGAAGTGGTATTATTAGGCTACAGTCCATCTTACTGATCATTATTGTTTCCCTTCCACTCTGTCTTTTGCCTTTCTGCAAACATCTCTAATCACATCCTGTACCTAAAATGTAACTGGTTTGTGCAGAAATGACATGTAGGTTCTGTACTTCTAAAATACGATGTAGCAGAAAAAGAATGTGTAATATAGGGTCACTGGGATATTGCAAAGACATAACAGCAAAGAGCAGCCCCAGGTCTTTGGACAGAGTGAGTGGGTTTTGAAAAACTGATTTTATATAGATTCAAGTGTGGGAATAAATATGAATAATGGGATACATTTTATCCTGTCTTCTCATGTTCAGCTGAGTGGACGTTATCAAATATTGTGCAAATATTGAAAGATTGTTTCACACTAAGCAAAACATCACATTGGAGAGCAACGTGTTCAAACACTCTCAAAGCAGCCCAGCACTGAAACATCTGATGGGTTTGTAACAGACTGTGTCATTACCATCCAAAAGCTGCGAATGGGAACATCTTGTTGATTTTGCTTGTGATAGACTTGTTGATGGATTGTGAGGGCTGACTGAAGGAGATGATTTTTATTTGCTGAGTACAGTTTGTACCTTCATGTGGAGTAGCAATGGCCAGCTGACTTGACCGAAGCCCAGACACACTGAACCAGGACTCTGAGGCCCTGGAAGTGGCTGGTGGCCTCTGGAAGATGTTATTTTCTGCAGCATCATTAAGGATGAATCCCACCAGCCCACCTTGCTTGCCAGAAAGATCATGCCTGTTAAGTATCTCGAATGCAGACAAACCCGGATTCTTATTGCAAAACACATTTACATATTAAAAACATCAACATTTCCCCCAAAACAAACAGGTTTGATCCCAGCCCAGAGTGGGTCAGGCAGTACCAGATGGGGGGCTGGGGATGTCTGAGCCTTCATTCCATAGAGGAAAGGCTGATACAATAGTTGGCTTTTTTTTTTTTTTTTTCCTCTTTGCTGAAGCACAACCTAAAGTGTATATGGAAAGTGTGTTTCCATAGGAACCACACAGCTGAAATGAGTAGGAGAAGTGAAGTGCTGGGGGGAGAGAAGCATTTAATGAAAGGGGGGAAACACTGAATACTACAATGGCAGATGAAAAGCCATTGGGTCTGTAAGATATTAGCCAGGTGTTAATAAGGTGCTTAAATTCAAAAAACATAGCAGAAAAGGCACATAATCCAGTGACTAATTGGAAGGGAAAGAGGCAATTGTGTCAGAACCAAACAAAACAAAAGTATAGTCAGCTTTCAGCATATTCTGCTAACTGAATACCAACAAAAAAGTAGAATAATGTCAATTTTCTGCAACTGGCTCCAAAACAAGAAGACATGTAAGCTTTACAACACAAGCAAAAAGAAAATAAAAAGACTAATACTGGTAGCTTTATTTTTCTTGCACCAACAATTAAAATACAAATTCAGAAGCCATAAATAAATAAGGTAGTTTCTAGAATTCAGTCACTTAGTCCACAAAATGGGCAGTATGGAAGGACCATAGAGAGCTGGAGCATGTCAAACCAGGGATATATTCCCTTGGTCTCTATCCCTTTATGATCTGAAAGATGAAGAATGTTGCCCTCTGCCTCAGCTGCAGTAACAAGGAAAAAGGTACCTCTAAAACCCCGTTATCATCAATAACCTCATTACTACAGTGAATAGCTCCAGGCTGCCTAAAAGTAGAGACTTGCTGTGCTATGAATTACACACCTAAAGAAGAGCTGCTCCCTCCTTAGAGATAAACAGATGAAAAAGGCACAGGCTGTGGAGACAGCAAAACATGCAGAAACAAGTATCAATTGCCTTGGTATCTTGTGTGCAGAGAGTCAATTAATGTTCAGAGAGGTGAAGGTATATGGGGCCTTTCAAGGGATAAGGAGGCATCAGGTGAGGATTAAAGGGGAAGGCAAACAATCCTGGAGTAAAGATAAAGTGCAAAGACCAGATGGGGGAAGAGGGTAAGAGGTGAAAGACACACTCTGAACCTCAAGACCTGTAGGGGCCCGAGATGTCCACCTGATGCTCAGGGATGCTGATGAGATGGAGGTTCCAGCTCATTCCTCTGTGAGATTAATGAGTATGCAGAAATTATCCTTTATTCCTTGCTTGAAGCAAAGAAAACATCCAGAGACAGAATATTGGTTGATATATTTGCAATAATGTAAGGGTGGGTTACATGGTTTTGATTTATTCCTTCTATCATAAAGGAAATGCTAGAACAATGACTATAAAATGCACTGCAAAATATAAATCCTAAGGTTTTTCTTTTCCTTTGGTGGCAATAAATATACCAATAAAACTGTCAAGATTAAATCAGATTTTATAAATTCATTTTAAATATGAGCCCTTTTCTTAAACTGCAATCTACAAACTAAATCTGGTATTGTTTATTTATTTCTATGGGAAAAGTTTTAGATCACAATCTGCTAAAGAAATGCTAAATAAAACCTTAAGTTATACTGTCTATTTTTACTATAATTTTATGTTCACTGTAGAATATATATTGCTGAATCACAAAACTTGAATCTGCAGATTCAAATAATATCAAATATGTTGATATATTTGAAAAAAATTAAAATGCTTATGTATTTAAATCTATGTATAAAGTGAAGAATCTGAATAATTTCTTAAACTGTGTATTAGCATTAAACTATGTGAGATGCAAATAAAAATATTCTTTACAGTTTAAGAAGTCTGCAAAGGTGATTCAATTTTCATTTTATACAGGACAGTAAGGGAGGAGCAAATAAAAGGATTACACAGCCCTCAAATAGTTATGTTAGCTGCTCAAATTTTCAAGGCAACTATCCATTTAAAGTCATGGGGCTTTGGCAATTTACAAACACTAACCATCTGCTCTTCAGTTTCCAGAAATCAACTGCATTGAAAAGACACCCAAAGCCCGTAGGAAATGATACAAAGCAAAATGAGGGAGCCTCAGCTAGGAACATCGGCAAGGAAAAAGGTCACAGCGAGGAACAAGCATAGTTTCTACATTTCAAAGAATCCTTTCGGTTTCCTGCAGTGACATAAGAAGCTTTTTCTCAATAATTTCTGTGCTTTGTAAGGTCTAGAACTGGATCTCGGCAGCAAAACTTTGTCAGTTTATTGGTGTCTTACATGGGAGATGTTTTCTCGCCTTATTAATTTTTCTTTTTAAGTGTATCTTTCAAACTATTGTTAGCACTCCCTTTCTTAAACCTGGGATAGTATTTAAAACAATAATGAAGTAACTCAAGTCTTGGTAAACTGTAATCCCCATAGTTTTTTTGTATTAACATTACCAGCTGATGTTTCTAAAAAAGAGCTGAAACCAGAAGGGAGTATGTTAGCAGCCCTTTATTCCAGAAAGCTTCCTCATTATGACAGTGTCTCCCAGACATTTACCTGAAATGAACTGGTCAGAATAAACTGCCTTAGGGTGCCTCTTACACTGAATCTTTACTTGTTACTGACTACCCATCCATCCTAATGCTTGATTTCTTTTCCCTGTACCTTTATAGAAAGAATTTACATTTGCATGTTTGCTCTGATCACAGCAAAAGCTCATTGACCTCTGTGATAAAGAAACAACTCCCATAGGGCAGAAAAAAACAGCTGTAAAAAAATGACTGCCACACAGATACCAATGCAATTCATTATGATTAATGTTATTATCATAAATCCCATGGACAGGGATAATGCTTTGCCACTTCTTACAAAGTACTGCCTCCAGCAGAATTTTTAACATTTAAATTAATACAGCACACATCAGCGTACTCTACAGGTCCCTCATCAAAATCCATTCCCCAGTGGAGAACACAAGTTACAGATGAGACCCCAGAGATCTTAGGAAGAAGAAAGCCACTCAGAGTCAAAATCAACAGCAGGAGGATTCTGTAATAAAACTCAAGTATTAATTGAGACTACAGTGTGGTATACCTGAAACTACATTCCTACTGCAACTAAGCATCTGCATTAATATTAAAAAACAGCCACAAGCCAGATTTCCCTCCTGTAAGCAAGCACTAGTATATCTCCAGGAGAGCAGTCCCGTGCAAAACCCTTGCTGCTCCAGCACTGCCACTGAAATAGCCAAAAGTTTCTCTAGTGGAAGTTTAGCACAGCAGTCCTTTAATACAGCAGCCCATCACATCAAAACATTCCTGGTCAAGGGTAAATCACAAAAGCATCACAGAATCACAGAGTAGTTTGTGCTGGAAAGGACAAAGATCATCCCATTCCAGCCCTGCTGCCATGGGCAGGGACACCTTCCACTAGATCAGGTTGCTCAGAGCCTCATCCAACCTGGCCTTGAACACATCCACAGCTTCACTGGGCAACCTCTTCCAGTGCCTCACCACCCACATCTGAGGCTCCTCTGGGTCCAGTTGGAACGAGCTCATATCATTGGGGAACTTATCTATAAATTCTATGTTTAAATATCCTTTCACATACCAAAGTTGTATCTGACTGGACAGATAACAAACTACACTGACCTTTTCCAAACTCTTAATCTGTTCAGTTAGGATTTCTGCATCTTAGGAAAGGTTTTGTCTAAACAGATGCTTTGATTCAAGTTGCTGAATTTAAAAAAAGAAAACCACAACCTAACTGTTGCTGTGCTTCCCTGTCCCAACATTTCTGGTCACTGCCCTTCTTCTATATGGATGCTGATCATGGGTTCAGCCAGTAACTATTTCATAGGTTTATAAAGCATCATGAGTGTTCATGGGATGGCTTGAGCATGCCAAAACAATTAAACTATTATTATCTTCTATCACCATGATCTGATTTCATGACCTTCTAACTTGGAAACTGCAAAGAGCCGCAATCAAAGCTGAATTTCCTCAGAAAAAAATCATAGCAGTGGCTTTCCCATGGTGTTGAGTACTGAAAATGCAGAGTTTTCTACTCTGAGAGTAGCTGTTTGCAAAGTCACTGGGAAGAGGAAAGATTAACGCAGTATTTGGACCTATTTTTTATTAAAGCCAGGGAGAAAACAGGGAGAAAAATTAAGATGCAAAATGATTAGATATTGTGAATCCTGAGATCCTCCTAGAGAATACATGCACAAATCAAAACCTCTGCAAGCAGAAGCACAAACCATTTCATCCCACCAGCCTCTCTGACCACCAGCTATTTTCTCTCTTGCAGGCAGACCCCTACTTGCTCTGAAGTGCTCCAGACCAGCCAGATGTGAACCAGCTCTGAAGTACCAGCTACTCGTAGTCCTGTTGCACTTAGGTATCTATTACTGCTGCTAACTGCAAAGATTGTTCGCTTGTCTACAGTGCTCTGCTAGTCCTCCTGCACAGATTTTGCATTGCAGCTTGCTGCTACCCAGTTGTTCTGGTGCTGCCATCGCAGCCAGTGTGACCTCGCCCTCTGTCCTGGTGCGTTCCCACAACCCAAGGCACACTAGTGCTGCTCCTCCACTGTTACAAGAGATCAGCCACTGAAAACAACCAATTATCTATTTTTTATTTTATTTTTCTAAATAGATTCAGTTTTCTTTTGCATTTGCTCCTTGGACTGCTTCCAAATGGTATCCCTCAGCCCTACAGCAGTGTTCTGGCATCACCAGGGCAATTCATTGAATCAGCCTCGGATATGTTTCAGAATCAGTAGAAATGCACTAAGCAGGTGCTTATCTCTCTGTTGTTCACAAAAGAAAATTAGATAACTAATTTACCTATACTTTATATGGCTAAAATTAGGTGAGACTGATATTATCCTCTGAGTTCCTTTCTTCCTGTCGCTGTTGGTAATTCTTCATGTTACAGGGAAACTTCTGGAAGTATTTATGTTGAAAGCAATATATTTTCACCAAAAGACTCAGTTTCACTTAGTTAGGATAATCTCATTTTAGAAATCCCTTAAACTCCTGATCTGTTTTAATGGGGAATTATCTTCTTTATTATGATTTTCCAGTATTTTGATCTTCAGTTGTAATTATTGGTGGCTTCTCATTAGCTTCACTTTCCAGTTTTTTGCTCTCAACATCATGTGGAATACAACTTATTTCCCAGAAGGATCTAGTAACTAGCACAGATTAGGAGAGTTTCTATGGAAAAGGCAATCCTGTTTCTGCAATGAACAACAATTTTGCAAATTTGAAAACAATCACTGTGTTTCTGAGGGCTGGTTTTCCTCCAAGAGAGGAAATTAATGAGAAACACAGTAATTAGCAATCATGAAAGGATTAATTTCACGAAATGACAAAATATGAACGTAGGTGAACAATGAAGGATGCTTTGCAGTGCCACATATTGGCACAGTGTAAAGTGTGGGGGGAGGACTCCCATTGTCTGCAGTTTCTCTTTCACTGATATTTCCCCGTTGAGATTGAACATCCTATAACTCTGCTTCATGTAAGGTTTTGCTGATAGGTACCAGGCTCTAGGCAAGCTTAGTGGAGAGAAATGAAAGAGGGAAATCACCATCACTGATGAACACAAACAGCAAGTGAGAAATCGATGACAGTGTTTCTAACAGTGGATTACAGCCTCCATCTGCCACGCAGGACCAGCCCCCAGCTGGCCTCTGCCTGCTCCTGCTGTTTGCTTCCCATCAGCTGGTAGGAAGGAGTTTTTAAGCAGAGTCCAGGTCACTTGCAGGAGAGGGGAGGGCTGGGACCCGTGGGGGATTTTTATGTCTGGTAGAGATGCAGATCTTGAACCTTTCTATGTATCTCTGATCTCTGCGTCTCTTGGAGAAGAGCTGCATCCCGATTTGCTTTTCTCCTTCTCCCTTTTGCTCCTCTTGATCTGTTTTGCTACATCATAATTTAATATTTAGATCATTGCCTTTCTTATTTTGTTCCTGCTCATACTCTTTCTTTAGGGCTTAGTATTGCGACATTTCCCTTCCCTGCAAAGAAGCACACAAAGCTTTGCCACAATTGTCTCTCCTATAAAGTCTGACTGAGACAGATTCCCCAATTTCACATGATACTCAACAGCCTTTAATCTCAAAACACCTCCTAAAATTACCCCTTTCCTCATATCATGCACAAGTATGCCTGCTTAAGATTTATCTCCCTTTAAACAAAAGAAAGCGTCCAAAGAAAGAATTCAATCAGTCACATCGTCATTTTTTTTACTATTTCCTCATTTTCTTAAAGTTACAGGTAATGTTCTTTTTATACAAGTGAGTCAAAAGACAAATTTAGTTTGCTAAACCTTCACACCTAACTTTACTATCATCTGTAAACTAGTTTGAGAGGATACAGAAATGCAATGGATGCATGGAAAATTATGGTCTGATTCAAATCTTGAATCAGAAACTTTCACCTTCTTGACTGAGTCATATGCTAACATAAAGAACAATGCGCACTTTCTGATTTGCCAGAAATAAATATTTCTATCCCCTTTTCCCCTAGGCTTTATTCATAACTCACAGTCATTGCCTAATTGCAGTAAACAAACAAAACCCAGACTCACCGAGACTAAGAGCACAGAACCAATAGCAGGGGTACTTCAAAAGCAATTGCTAGTGATACAAAAATAAGATTTAGCAGTGCAATAGACAGTGATGACTCAGTGTCTTTCAAAGAGTCAGTCTGCAATTAAATCTCTAAGCTTGGAATGAATGGGGGCAAAAAAAAAAAAACCAAAAAAACAAACTGGCAATAGTCCAGCCTGTCGATCCAATCCTGTGTCAGTCCCATTTAGCTCAGCTTGATGGCCATGGTAGATGATGGGAAATGGAACACCTTCTCCCACAAACGCACTTGAGAGCATCTCCCTGTGTCTTAGAAAATAGTCACTGATGTCTCTGTGAAAAAAAATATGACCAAGCCTTAAGTGAAGTTAGGCTGTCAGAATCTCTCTGTTGATAATCATAAAGACATCAATTTTATGTTTTAATAATGCACTATAGGAATTTTATCTAAAATAGAAGGATTCTATGAGTTTGCAAAATCTTCCCTTTTCCCAAGGTGCCTATGCAACATCATGTTGTCTTTAACTGATGCTCTGATAAGTCACTCCATTCTCTGAGGAGGTAGCTCTGAGTCTCTCTGCTTATTACTAGAGTAACTTTAAGATTTGTGAGTGGAATCAACAGGAAACTTTAAATTAGTAATCAGAAAAAGAATGGCAGCTACTGTGAGAGCAAACAAATTTTGTTTTCAGTTAGTCGAAGTCTGATGTCTCGCAAAATTGTAGCTACAGATTTAGGAGTTGCACTAGCTACATATTTAGAAGAACATTATTTTAAAGGTGACTGAACAGCCTCTCTATAGTAACAGACCAAAAAGCTCAAATCTGTTCTGTTGTAGAGTGGTGACTCTGCCTTTTCTTAGTTCTCTGCTTCTCAATCTAGCCAGACAAATCTAGAAGACAGGGTGTAAAAGGAGCAGACAGATGCATTACTTCTTGCCTTGGCTCTCCATGACTTTCCATGGCAGGCTGGCTTAGCCAAAGAACCCATTTCTGTGTCCTTTGTCTTTCCAAACTGTACAAGAGGAATCCAGTACCTATACTCTCCACCCAGCAGAGAGGAAACCATGTGCTGACAGATATCTATCTGCTTTGTTACCATCTCCACACAGTTTTCTGAATTCAGTTTTCTCTCTTTACAGTCCCTGACAGTTCATTAGGGGACTACAAAACAGAAACCTGTTTTGAGAGTGAAGTCACACTAAAGATAAACATCAAATTGAATTAACTATCAATATATTCACAGGGAATGAGTCAAGGCTTCTAAGAATTTGGACTTTTGGTCACAAGAAATGCCATCTTTGTGTTCTGGTTCACGGTTGCTGTATGGAGCAGTGTTATTTGCAGTTATCAAATGTTATGATCACCATGGCAACTCCCCACTCAGTTTTTCTACTATTTTGCTTGTTAATCTGTTAGAGATACAGAGTTTTAAGGCACAATTCTGCAAAAGGCAGAGCAATTTTGACATATTTCTTGCACTCAGGAAGTGGATGTTCTCAGCACCTCAAGAGAGCAGATCAGCCCCTTGTAATGAAAGTCATCCTGCACTATTTTGTATTCAGAAAGATTCTATCTCAAGTTCAGCCAGAGTGAGATACCAGAAGCAGTCATTTGAACACATAAGTAACTTCATTATCTATGTTCCACCAGCCCCAGATGCCCCAAACAGCATGGCATTAAGCCCCCTCTTAGAGATAGTAAATTAATGTAATGTATTTGCTTTTAAAAAGGCCATTAGATTCTTTCGCACTTCTGCAGTTTTTTCCTGTAGCATGAGGGATGTCATTCTTCCTTCTGCCCATCACTCTGTCATGGTAAGAGCAGCTGAGAAGGTGGAAGAGTATTTTGCTCTCACCTGTCATAATTTACCTTCTCTGATTTCCTACCTGTGGTGTGAAAAGGGAAAAGGCAAGAAACCAATGATTTAAAAGACACTAAATTAAGCCCTCAGTCCAAACCTGTCCAGTCCAATTATCACCTCTTCCAGGGAGACAGGGTCCATAAATGATGCCCTGAGCTCCACATCTAAGCCAACACTCCTTCAGGATCTATCTAAAGGGCAGAGATGTGTGTCACCCACACATTCTCGTGCAACCTGTTCATGCACCACTAGCAGAGGCACCCTGTGCTTTAGTGCAGACTCTTCCAGCTCACCTGAAAAATCCTAGGAAACTCAGATGAGAAGTTGGTAGCACACCTTACAGCTAAATTGGATGTATTCATGCAGGATTCTGAGTACGTTTGGATCAGGTGTTACCTGAGAGGTTATTTTTGCTTCTCCCCTTCCACATTTTACCACTGGGAGCTAAAGAGCAGAAACTTCTACATGGAAGATTTCTCCACCCCACACTTGGTATAGGATAGAACCTGCATTATCTAAACATAAAAGTAAATGCAACTCAACTGGTCCGTAATTATATTCTACTTTTTTTTTTTTTCACACAGTAGTGAGGAACTCTATTCTAGCCTATGGATGTTTATAAACCTACAGGAGCATCTAAAATGAGGTAATGGGCAAGACTGTTTTGTTTTATATGATGAACCACAAACAGCTCCAAAATGCTGAGCAAATCTTCTACAAAACTGAAGTTTAGATGTTGTCAGATTAAGTAACCCAGCCACCACTGAAGATTGTAACTTCAGTTGCTTGCGAATTTCATGAAATATAATGTCTGGAGCCTGCACAGGCACGAGAGAAAGATGTAGTTTTTCAAACTTGAAATACTGATGAGAAATTGCTGAATGCAACCGTTTACCAATCTTTCTGAAAAACCATGATCTTATGTATTTCACAAATACGGTATATCTTGGTCCAAAAGGATTTTGTTAGGAAAAGTAATATAAGCCAAAACAGATGCTAGAATCCAACACCAATCCAATCACCAATGTGTTCACATGGTAGAATAATGAGTTGATGCATTCAGAAAAAGATGAATAATTAAGATGACAGAATTTGTGGCATAAAGTTAGAATACTGATTTAGGTTTAGTGGTGTACCCTTAAAAATACCAGCTGGGACATTCATATCGAAAAGTGCACTTGCCCAGTTTCTAGCAAACAGGCATCAAAATGCAGCTTGAAACTCAGCAATACTATATACCAAGAGAAAAGTTCTGGATACCTTGCCAAGCACTTAAATGTTTGAAAAAGGAAATTTCCACTCTATGTTACAAGCTGACCAGTAACCTTACTGCAAAATGGTTCTTAAAACATCTGAAAAACAGCACTCTGCCTTATCTGCTAGAAAACTGGCAATCTCACTGCCACCACCCCTATTTCATCCAATCGATTAAAACTTGGAAGCTTCTGGTAATGAAAAGCAAAAAACAACAAATATGTGGTGCTGTTACAACTGAAACCTGAGCCTTTCCAGTGATATATAACTACATCCTGGGCTGCACTATTAAAAGCACAACAAGAGGGTTAAATAGAGGGATTAATCCCTGCTACGCAGTTTCAGGAGGCTACATCGGAATTCCGTCTAATGCAGAAGGACATTAATAAACTGGAGAGCGTCTGGCTGAGGGAAGGAGAACTTGCTATGCAAGGAGAGGTCGAGGGAGCTGGGTTAGTTTGATCTGGAAGAGATGTCTGACTGCTCTCTTCAGCCACCTGCTAAGTGGGTACAGAGAAGTCAGAGTCAAACTCCTCTTGGAGGTAATCAGCGACAGGATAAGAGGCAATGGACACAAGCTGCAGTAAGGAAAATTCTAGTTAAATACAAGGAAAAATGTATTAGTGCAGTCAAAAAATGGAATGGGTTGTGTAATTCCTACCCTTGGAGGTCTCTGAGACCACCTGGACAAGGCCCTGGGCAACCTCATGTAATTTAAAAGGTAAGGGCTTTGAGCAAGAAGGTGACTAGATGATTTCCACAGGGGCCCCTTCCAATGCAATTATTCTGATTCTACAAAAGCTGTATTTCAGCTGGAGTGAGTTAACTGAGCTGATTTCTTACCCCTCTGTTCTGTTGGAGAAAGACTGGCTGTACACTTCCGCAGGGCAAAAACAGTACCAAGTGTGAGCAACCTCATAAACAACACGGCCTGACCTGAATGTTTTACTGGATGACAAACACAGTGCATGCTCCTTTGATGGAGACATTAGAATTTACTGGTTGCTGTAAGAACAAAGAATATTTCTGCAACAGCCAAAAACCAGTTTTGCTTGTGCTTTCAGCATGGTTGCAGCAGGGGCATGAATTTACAGGATTTTTTAAAAATTTAATATCTATTTGTTTAAGGAATTAGAACAAGAAAAATGATGAGCAAAAATGTCAAGATTACTATGTTTAGAAAAACAGTACTTTATCATGGCACACAGCAACTAACCTAATAAGCAACTACAATCTTGTGAAGATTTTTCTTGAAAAGGGCATTTACTTATGTTTTCTTGTGTAAGTGTTATTTGAGTGGCTAAAATAATGTTGTGGAACAGGATGCCTGAATTTTCTTTCTATTGCTTTTGCTGAATTTGGGCAAATCACAGTCCTTCTGTCCTCTGTCTTGATAAAATAACAATTCTGCAGGCTTCTTACAAAATTTCATTGCTCAGTTGTTAGAAGTCTTTGAAATGCTCAGTTAAAAATTGTTAAGTGAAAATTTAAGCACTATGGTTATTATGGCAAACACCCATTTACTTTCTAGAAATATATTTACCAGATATTTACTGCACTTTTATCCTTTTCAAATCGTTATTCCATGTGAATAGAACACAGCTATTACACATGCATATGCATGCACTAAGCCATTGAAAATTTACTGGATGTTTAAGAGGTCTGGACACTGCAGTTCTTGTTACTTAAAATGGGATCAATTCCTTTTTCAGCTTAAACTGAGAAATATTTAAACTTTAAGAGCAGACTACATTCAGTGGCAGAGCCCCCACCCCCATAATTCAAAGGAATGAAAACAGTTTAAAACTGAATCAGAATACAATACATTAAATCTAAATTCAAACCTTCTCCCAGCTAATCATATTGCCACAGATGGAGGTATGCAATTTACTGAGCATCTGTGCATAGCAAAATTTTGGACAATGTGGGTGGTGCAAGTTTTAAACCATACACATTCTGTGACTGAAGCAAAGCAAAAGGACTCATTGATGAGAGTTATTTTGTGATTTCAAACGAACCCAAAGTGCTGCATTTCATAGTGAAATTAAGTGCATAAAAGCACTGTAGAAAGTGCAAACTTGGTTTCATACTGGGAATTAAAAAACCAAATGTGTCCTTTAGGCATAATTCTGCTCCTTTGGTGTAAATCAAAGACAGACTTAAAAAAGTAATGTAGATAAAACCAGGTGAGCAGCAGAGCTGGTCAAAGAGCAGAAAATCCTTTTCCCAAAGAGCATGCCTTCTTTAGAACATGGACTCTTGGTATCTTTGCTCTCTCCTAGTCTGCACAGCTCACAGTTTGCTTACAGCTGCAGCTTTGCCAGCTTAACTCTTCAGCTGGAGACCTGCTACCAAAAGATTATGATCTGATCCGTAGGCAATCCTTCCTTCAGTTAGCCCCCACTGGCTGGACCTGCTGTGACTCAGGCATCCCCATAAAACTCAAGAGGCAAGGAAAGAAAGAAATGCACGATCAAACATGCGCAAGCACAGTTATTTGGTATCTAAATCTCTGACTTCTATTAACTGGCAGTGGCATGACTACAGGCGACTAAATGACTGCACCTGATAAAATGAGCTCAGAGGATGTTTTGTAGCACTGGTATTTTGAGTAACATTTAACGTGAGCAGATGTACAGCCCCCTACAAATTTACTTCAGTGACCTAATACACCTGGTAGGTGTGATGAAATCTAAATCCAAGGGGGGAAAAAAAAGCCAGAAAACTCACAATTGCATGGTGCCCACTCTATCACCAGCAAGTGAATTTTTTTATGGTGCAAGAGAGAGTAAACACTTACCTTCCCAACCAACCAGCTAGTGCCTGTGCTACAGACTTTCTGCTGCTGTATGTGCTGCTGCTGGCTTTATGCCTGCTGTGAGAGGGGATATTTGATCTGGCATAAAGCTAGGACTCAGGCACAGAGGGTGCCATATGAACACAAGACCAGTCAAATTTTCTGAATACGACTGAATCGGCAGCCTAGGCTTACAGGGCATCAGCACTTTACATCATCTTGCAGCAGGGAGTTGGTTCAGAGCCCCACTGAGAGATTCCATCAAGCCACAACCTGTGAGGCAACACAGTGCCACAAGCACAGCACCCTCTTTGCTCAGGGTAGACCCTGAACCATTCTGAATTGCCACAGGAATTAATACTTTCCTTGACTACTCTTAGGAAATAGGACTTCCTCGAGAGTCATGTCTGTGAAGAGAATAAGGACAACTTAGCTGAAAGCGGGAAGCATGATGTCATTCATTTACTTGTAACAGTAGGAAACTAACTCTATAATTATGCACAATAAGTCGTGCTGAGAGTGCTTCCCATCTGCTTCCATGACAAACATGCTTCCACACGCCATTTCTGCCTCTATTTAGGCAGTCCTCACTGAGAGCTTTAGTAAAAGGTTAGTGGGTCCTAGAACAAGGAGCGTGTACCAGCAAACATATCTCTTGCCCTAGTGCCAAGTGTTTCATGATTTTCATGGACAGATGAGTCCCCTTTGTTCCTGTTCTTGAGGTTCACTTTTGCTATAGTGGCGGGTTTTTACCTCCTCATCTCCCACCACATTCCAGTCTTGATAACTATGGATCTCACTTTAGTCAGTGCTGAGAAAGAGATCAAGATCTGAAGCACAGGAAAAACAGCTGTGAGGAGTAATACTTGTGGTCCTCCTGTCCCTCACACAGCCACTACTCATCTCCCTTACCAGCAAGAACAACAAATGCAGTTTTGCAGGGTTTTTTTCACTGTTTTTTATCCTGGTCCCATTCTTATCACCACTCTTTTCCAAATTCACTGTTTTAGCACCTTGTATGTTCCCCTGTACCATCCCATTCTCGTGGGGTAGCAGAACTGAATCTTGCTGTCCTGAGAAATGCTTTGCTGCCTCTGGAGATGAAGACAAGCTAAACAAAGATTAGGCTAGTTACATAATGAGCTTGGTGAGGAAAAGGCAACAATATACAGGATATACAGCTGACCTGCCATCAAAATCAAACCACTAATTTCATAAAATTGCCTGAACACCTCTTCTCATTAGTTGGCAAATACAAAGCTACACAGTGATCATAAAATCTGTTCACTGAACCATATCAAGTACAAACAAATTCATAAACAGTGTCATCTGCCTGCAAACATTTCATGAAGAGAGGAAAAACAAGTCATATTTTTTCCTAGTAAATTGTTTACCTGTAGAAATTTGCGATAATGCAGCTATAGAAGCAATACAGAACATCACCTTTTATCTAAAGAAAATTATCTGAGTCCGTCCAAGGTTATTGTAGTAATCAAATGAGATACATAATTTAAAGGTTTATGCAAGCGTATCAGTCTCAGTGCAAAGATCAATGAAGGTACAAAATTTCTACTGCTGTGTATACATCTATGGTTATAAGCATTAAGGGTGAAACCACTCTGTCTCTGGTCAGGCTTTTTGAAAGAAATTTTTGCTGTGAATAGCTCTGAATGTCTATTTTTACGGTAGTTAATTTTCTCTATATGTTATATAATTAAAAGCACCTAATTTTCTTCCCTCTTAGAGTCCACAAATTAAAGTAGCATGATGATAACTCACATGAAATGGAGTCTATGCAGCAGAGCAATCCTTTTCCAAGTATGACTATACTTTCAAGAACTTTCACATAGCTTTATAGATTCTGAAGAGGAAGAAGTATTTTTCACTGTAAATCATTTAACTAGTTAACTGTCATGCCTATATTGACCATTTTCTTGAGGTGGTACATAGCCCAAATTTTCACAAGACCTCAGCACCCAAATTCAGATGAAAATATTTTTGAAGACCTCTGCTGATGTAAGATACTGGTAGTTGTATTATTACACATCCTGACATTTGAAATCTGGCCCTGACATAGGTGCTTCTCTGAAGGGCGTGTGCCTTTGAACTAAGCCCTAATTTTCAATCTAAACCTCCCCTGGCGCAACTTGAGGCCATTTTCTCTCCTCCTGTCACTTGTTACCTGGGAGAAGAGACTGACACCCTCCTCATTATAACTTCCTTTCAGGTAGTTGTAGAGAATGATAAGGTCTCCTCTCTGCCTCCTTTTCTCCAGGATAAATACCTGAAGACTCCTGATTGAAAGGTTGTGCAAAAATGCAAATAATGTTTTACTTTTCTCTGAAACATCACATTGTAACCAGTGAACAGATGCAGACAAGTCCAAAAGTCTTGTATCAAACAATCCTTTCTTAAAAAAAGGATGAGGCTGATGCTAGATCAGCATCTGAAATGTAAGTAAAAAGATAAAACTGTTGTCAAAGAACACTGGTAGAAGCAAGTGATAAATGACAGGATGAATGGATCTGAATGGCACTATCAATTACACTGAATCTAAAATTAATGAAAACCAGTCCCATACATAAATATTTTAGTTTCAGTCATATGTCTATTTAAAAGCAAAGGAAAAACATTGAATTCAAAAAATTTTACCAAGAAACCAGCTTCTAGCATTAGTTTTCTGAAAGATGTGCTTCTGCCAAAATTATTTGCATCAGAGTGAATTATACCACTCCTCCTCTGCACTGTTTAGCCACACCTTGAATATCGTGTCCAGATTTAACCTGTCTCCAGACCAAAAGCAGTACTAAGAAAATGAACTGAGTGAAGAGGAGAGCCATGAAAATTATTAGAGCCTGGAAGACCTGATAAAGAAATATTGAAGGACTTGGCTTTGTTCAGCCTAGAGAAAAGGCGGCTTGGGGGCATCTAGTTACTGATTTCCAATGCCTGAAAGTTTGTCACAGAGAAGATGGAGGTGCTCCCTTCAAGAGCTGTGACAGGACAAGAGGGAAGGAACAAGACTTGCTCTGGGGTAGATTCCATCTGGATATAAGAGAAAAATTCATCACCATGAGGGCAATTAAACACTGAACAACATCCCCCTGAGATGTGTTGGAATCAGCCTTGCTGAAAATATACAAGTCTTGACCTGACTTTAGCCACAGAATTGGATCAGGTGATGTCCCTTCCAGCACAATCTCTTTTGTGATTCTGGGGTTTATACATGTGTAATTATTGCTAAACAGAAGAAACATTTGATGGCGTAATACAGCCAAATCATTCTTTAATGGTCTGGAGCAGACTTTCTAAAGGCTGTGTTCCATACCTTTCAAAAGCAGTCTGTTAGTAATCAAATATTTGATGATATTTCAACAGAAGGGACAGCCTAAATAATTTAAAAGGGATTTCAGAAAAAAAATCGTTAACAAAATGCCCATTCATCTATCACCAGAAAAAACCCCTTTTATTTTCTTTTGAGAGCTCCTGCAATTCAGACTCTATTTCTCTAATTTTTACTATGCATTGTACAGCTGAAGAGGATTGGAAACTTTATCGCCACTGTCACTGTAAGTAAAAAGAAATACCCAAGACTGATCTTTGGAGAATACCAAAACAGATGCTAATATATTAAAATAAAGATTTCCAAGGCTTAATGACACAACAAACAGCACCAGAAGTCATCTGTACTGCTGATAATTCTGTGCTTTTAATTTTGCAACTAATGACTTTAGACAATTGAGTCAAATACCTTTGAGAGGTATGAAGAAACAACATTAACTTACTTAAATTCATCAAGGATAAAAAAAAGAAAAGAGATTCATGTGAGCACTTCAGACCTAATGTGTGGATAATGAGCAAATTGCTCTCCTCTCTATATGAGTTTATATAGAGGGAAAATATGTTTTCAATGTGTTAAACCGCAACTGTGTCATCAGAATCATTCCATAGTGACACCATAATCATCTATACAGGGAAAATGTTCTCATTTTCTCTGCAGTTCTGTGAAAAAGATAAAGGGGGACCCAGCATCATCCTCAACAGATGTCCATAGGGAAAGGACAGTTCTTGCAGGTTTCTTTTTACAGACCTGAATCAGTGACAATTCCTGTGCCTGTGTTGCATATAGGAATCCTCTTTTTACACTCATCAGCAGTGTTGATGCTGTCAAGTTATATCAGACAGCAGTATGTGGGAAGGATTTAATGCATCCTCTGGGAGCTGTCAGTTATCAAGCAGTTTTCCTCAAACCCTTCATTTCCCTGAAAACTGTGGTCTAAAGAAACAAAACTGAAATCACAAGTCCCAAATTTCACTTCCACTAGCGTTACTCACACAGCTTTGTCAGTTCAGAGAGGCTTGAAGTTGCTCTCTTGTGAGTGCAAACGAAATTTTGCTCATATATTTGAGAAGATGGTACAGAAATAATTGAACACATCAGGAATTGTGGCCATTTCCTACTTAGTACCACGAAGGCTGGCTGTTTCTTCTGTGAGCTATTCAAATGTCTTCTATTCCACAGGCAAATATCCCATTAAATTTAAATGATAAACCAAGTAACACATCAGAGACTGTGATTTAAATTTAAAATGCCATGAAGACCCTTTCCACCATCATCTGTTAAAATACACCATGAAAGAGTAATACCAGATAAGTGCCACCCATGGGAATTAAGATTAAGCCATGAAAATTCACATAAAACCCAAACCAAGTTAAGTCTCAAGTCAGAGTTGATGTCATTTTACTTTCTGGGACTAAAGTAGCCCAGCCACATAAACACTGAAACTCCTAGACCACTTCCTCAGCCGGCCAGAACGTCATCTACACCCACTTCAGCACACCAGCTTCACAGGACCCTGAGCAGGTAGAGTGTTTCACCTCTCCTGTTGACTCCTTGTGTTTTCCATTGATACCTAAATAAAGTGGGAAGAACTGTACCCCCTATGCACGCAGGGTATATAAAGCACATAAAAACATTCCTGCTTTACAGACATAAAGGCATATGCCTTAACCTGGATTCCACCCTAGAACAATAGTATTTCCCAATTGTCATTATTATCTAAATATTTCACCTTATCTATTCTGTCTAGTTCTTAATATAGTTCCAAAGTTACTAGAGCAAAAGCAGTTAATAAACATTACTGAACAAAAGCCTCTCTGAAAAAACTTAGTTACTTGTTATGCAGTACAAAATCACACAGAAACCTTTTTAAAAATTCTTATTTCTGAATTGCTTAATGATGACTAATTCTCCATTTAGACTATTTCCTTTCCTTTAACCCAAATATTAACGAGTCATTAATAGAACCTGGCTATGCATTAAAAAATGGAGACCTATATTTTCCGAAAAATTCTGAAATCATCTATCCCAGGTGCCAGACACTCTTAGACTCAGCATTTCTGAATATACAACTTTTATATTATCAGTGATTCACAAGCAGCTAAATCAAAACAGCAGCTTAGTTTGGCATTAAGTAACTTGAACAGAGCTACTGAGCTGAATAAGAGTTAGTCCTTCATGTAACTGCATTATCAGAGTGACAGAGACATCCCAAAGGGAACACTGCTGCTGTCTCTCCCAAATCTCTCCTGAGTTTCACAGTACTTGAATTCATCTTCAAGCTTCAGCATTGTATTCTCTGATCACATCAAAATGCCAATCCAAATAAAATCACTGTAAATTTTTAGCCACATCCCAATGAGCTTCATGGCTTGTTCATAAGAGGAAGTTGAACTTCTCTCTCTCCATACACCAGCTTACCCTGCTCCTACCTGATGACCACTGGGATATGCTGGATCCTCAGCGTTTGGATCCCTACTTTCTCTGCAGATGCTTTTAGGATCTTTCACCACAGAACCTTCCCCTTTTTCTCCACTTCCAGATACCCATAAGTCCTCCAACAGCTCCTAGACACACTGACAAGCATGGACAGGCACTAACACCACCCTGCAACAGAAGTGTTAAAGTTCTTGGTTTTTTAACAATATTTTGAATTTAGGGGTCTTTGCTAGTGTTTTCACTGTTGCAAATAAGTAAATAGAAAGGGGCACAAACAAAACATGAAATTATTTTGAAAGATGTGGTCTGAATTTTTGCACTACAGCGCTTTCTGTATGGTACATTTAGTCTACCCCTACTGTTAATGTCCTAGAGTATCTAAAGGAAGCACCAGGAAGCACCTCCCAGTAGAGTGAATTATACAGACAACTTAAAATTCAAACTTATCAACTTCCATTTCATTCCATATGGATTAATTTGTGTTAACTGACAGCCATGTGAGAGTCTACAAAGACTAACTCACAGCATTGGAAAAATCTAATCTGACATTGAAAATAATTTGAAAGTCACGCAAACAATGTGGAAAACAGACCGGTAGTATAAGGGCATGGGCTTTCCAAACTTACCACGGTTTGTCCTTGACTCTGAGTCTCTGTCCTCTGACACAACCTCACCTTCAGAAGTCTAATGCATTCTCAAAATAATCTGCATTACAATTAGTTTTTGCACTGCTAGCAAGGAATCCATTAAACCCAGAACATCTAAAAGCAAATACAATTCTTTCCCAAACATAGCTCATATTATCTCCTTGGGACATAGGTAGGTCACGAAAAAATTAAGTTCTGGACCTATTACACTTAACAGCATTTTCTGGGAATCTTAGCTACCTTGCTTTACAGCAGTTAAATGCCACTGAATTTAATGTTACTATGTTATTTCTTTCGGTTCAGGAGACAAGATGGAACTGGAAAGTGAGCACACAGCGTTTCATAGGTCTTCAAGCTCTGCTACCTCAGTCATTCTGCTATTTGTAGACTTTTACACATCTGTAAACATGCATGTGGTAGGTTATGGACATCAACAAAAAAATCTCCCAAATCAGCATTGTATCTCCACCACTAGTTCTGAGATGGGGCAGAAAAAAGAAGGAAAAAAAAAAAAAAAAGAAGAAAAAGTGACTGTGGAGGCCTCTTCCCAACACCACTAAGAAATACCACTACATTCCTTGGTCTTAATTATCACAGACAATCAATTTGGTAGTCCACTAAGTCATTTCTCCTTTACTAGCAGGATGAAGGATGTGATTCTGCTCCTCTACTCTGCTCTGGTGAGACCCTGCATGGAGTGCTGTATCCTGCTCTGGGGTCCTCAGCATAAGAAATGTGGACCAGTTGGAGCAGCTCCATAGGAGGCCATGAAGATGCTCAGAGGGCTGGAGCATCTCTCCTCCGAACACAGGCTGAGAGAGCTGGGGTTGTTCAGCCTGGAGAAGAGAAGGCTTTGGGAAGACCTCATTGTGGCCTTCCAGTACTTGAGGGGACTTATGAAAAAAAAAAGAAAGGGACTTTTATACAAATAACACAGTGATAGGACAAGGGGGAACCGTTTAAAAGAGGAGAGATTTAGATTACATATCAGGAAGAAATTCTTTACAGTAAGGATGGTGAGGCACTAGCACAGGTTGCCCAGACTGCTGTGGAAGCTGTGGATGCCCCATCCCTGGAAGTGTTCAAGGCCAGGCTGGATGGGGCTTTGAGCTCTAGTGGAAGCTGTTCCTGCCCATGGCAGGGGGATTGAACAGGATGATCCTTAAGATCCATTCCAACCCAAACCATTCTATGATTATGTGATTCTATGACTTTCAAGGGTTGCTGGCATCCCTGGAGGCTGACAGTCACCCAAATGGAGAGAGTCATACTCTATCTCTTGTGGAATAAGTCCATACAAAATATCACTTAATGCCAGTGCAGACATCGTCCCATCACTTCCCAACACAGGGAACAGAAGGGGGCTTTACAGCAAACCTTAGGAGTTCAACAGAGCTGTTGTGGGACAGCAGAAAACTGTCTTCTGCTTCACAGGGTTCCTATATGTCTATCCTGTCTTTCTAGAGATGAGTAGAATTATGTGAAAAATATTACCCCATCAGCCCCTTGCCTATCTAGTCTGTATTAGTTTTAGGAATATGCTGACATTTTGTATTTTCCAAAGAAGCATACCTTCTTCAAAGCTCATCTTTCATACCATCCTCCATGTAGTTGAAGATTTTATCTGTAAAGATTAAGCCTAAGAGAGTACAAAGAAGTTGGATTTGCTCATCTTTCACAGCTATGCTGCTGGAGTTAAACCCAGCACTTCCGAGAGATACTATCAGCAGTCATCTCCCTCCATGTCACCTCCTGACAGGTACATTTGAAACTAGATCCTTTATAGGGAGAGATTTCAGTCCCATTTCTCATTATTCTATACGCTTTAGGATATACGAACACAGCTTGGTAAGGAAAAAATATTTTACAGCAATATCTGTAGTAGATGTACTTCTCATCTTAGTATGTTTGTATTTTGGTTTCTTCCATTCTTTATTTTCAATGTTTGATGGCATAATAAATCCTACAGAAGAAACAATCAAGAGTGGTGCTACCTGAAGGGTAAGTGCCTAGTGCCTAATTCTTCTAAACATTTTTTCTACCTGTGTCATTGTTTTGGGGTTTTTTTTAAGTAGCTTTTCATTTAGTGGCTTAACTCCTTTCTAATTTTTTAGCATTAGGCGCAGATCCATTGAAGATGATTATGATGAAAACAGTGAAAACAATGGAATAAAATTCACCATTTTTAATATTGATCAGCATTTTCTTGCTTACTGCAAGCAGAATTAGAAACCAGAAATGTATTTCATCGGAATTCAATGCTTGGGAAAACTGAAATAAACAAGTTGCTATGGTCAGCATGAAACAGGAAAAAACACCCATTACCACTCACACTGCTCATTTCACAAATACATTTGGTTACTAACACATCAAGACATTAATTCACGTAAAGTCATATTGACCTTCTTCAAAATTCACTAGTAAGGCTCCTCCTCACTGACTCACCTTTTACTTTATGTTCTTTATGTCCTTTCAGACTTGCCTGTTGTTCCATGGGAACAATGTACAGATTTAATCTGCAGCCTAACATTTATAGTAGAAAAAACACCTCTGGGTAAACTTTACTTGCACAAAGCACAGAAAACCTAGTCCCTAATATCTGATAAGTCAATCTCCTTTCTGCCTTCACTTGATATTTCCTCACTGTGCAGAGAAAAGCAACATAGAAGAAAAAAAGGGAGAACAAAAGAAATCCTTCCATATTTTCCCTTTTAAAAACAACTGCTTTTCACAGCAAATAATAACAGCTCACCTTCCTTTCTGTAATTCACCTTTCCTGGCAGGCATAGCACAAGTTAATGAAACAAAACCAAAGTTACATTAACATTATTTATTACTGTAAAGGTGATAGAATAGATTCTAGTAGCCCCAAATACAGCACTTCAGAACAAAACCTCTAACATATTCTGATTTCCTGCTTGTCATTTACGCTCCAAATATATTTAGCTAAACATGATAATTAGCAAATCAGTAATCTGATACAAAGTGTATTAGAAGGAACTCCTGCTCAAGGAAAACCCTTACCAACAGACAGAAATCCTCATCATGTAACTTGAAGATTATCTCAGTTATTAATAAATTGGACAAATGACAGGTAAGTCTTGATTGTTGTCACTTCTGCTGGAGGTGGAGAGTACTTTCTATAATTTCCAAAATGATTTTATTATATTATATTATTATTATATTTTATATTATTATGTTTTATTATATTATATTATAGTAATTTAATGATAAATTACTAAATGATTTTAATTTTGTGTAGATCAAGTCTTAAATACTTTCCATGAAAACATTAAGGATCTTTTAAACAGCAAGGTATTTCAAAGCTAAATTGAACTAACAAGGTTTATTTAACTGCAAGACAACCAAGCATAATTTATATTTTTCTTTTGTTACCTAAAAATGTATTGCCTTGCTAGGGCATAGCATGACCAAATATTACGATATTTGCTATCTGCTGAAAGTCAGTTCCACTGTCAAGTAATCTTAGCCATTGCTTAAAAACCGACTCGAGCTTGTAGGTACTCCATATTGTCCCAACCACACAACCTGAGAATGCAATGTCTGAGAATAGCATCTCCAAAGTCAATGAATATTATTATCCCATTCGATATGTCTGTGGCACACAAGCTCTAATGCCCTTATATTTTCCAGCACATGAGCATGAAAGCTGCCATTTTTACCCATGTGAATAGGATCTGGACCTAACTGAAGGTGATACAAAAAAATCTGGTAGAGCCAGGAAGAAATTAGAGCTCCTGTTTTTAAGACCTCTGCTTGTGCCATCTAACAGGGAGCACAGCACAGCAAATATCAGCACAGCAAAGGTTTCCCCGCATGCCATTGGTGATATTTTATAAAATGAGAGAAATGGAAACACATTATTGAAGAAAAGAGGGTACAGAGGCTAGCTTATAATCATTCTTCAGAATGTGAAAAATAATATTGAAGAAAGAAATGCATAATACGGAAAAAACTGAAGAACTACCGGCATTCCTAGAGAGCTTTACTTCCTGAAGGGACAAACTAATTCAGCACTTCCAAGCCAAATTTTGAATGCACTCACAGTTAACTTAATCCTACCAGCATGAGTGAGAGCAAGGGTAAGCAATGCAGAAATCTTTAAGAAATTCACTGGGAGTATCTCAAACGACTATTGCTCATTGTGCTTATAAATTCTTAGAATCACAGAATCATTAAGGTCGGGAAAGGCCGCTAAGATCATTGAGTCCAACCACCAACCCAGCACTGCCAGTTCTACCACTAAACCATTTCCCTAAGCATGCCATCTACCCATTTTTTGAATATTTCCAGGGACAGTGATTCCATCTCTTCCCTGGGGAGCCTGTTCCAATGCTCGACCACCTTTTTAGTGAAGAAATCTTTCCTAATATCCTAATTGTTCAGAAATGCACGGGACTGCAGAATCCAAAGTCATGACTCCTGTGAGAGAGGACGACACAGAGTAAAAGACCTAGTTAACACTGCAGAAAAAAATGTATGAGACTTTCTTGAGAAAGTAAATTTTAGATCACTCTTCTAATGACAAGTGTTACATAAAGACTGTCCTGGGCAGCCTGACAGCCTTTGCTGGGGATGGCACGCTGCGTGTTGACTCACACGTCTGGACTACCCCAGAGATTTTGTGAGCCCCGATGGTGTCATGCAGCATAACTGTGTGCAGCGAGGGAGGGGAAGGATGAACATTAACAAGGAAGGTAGGAGGGAAGAGAGCAAGAGGCACAGTGTGCTGAGACATAAACTTCATCCTAAAGCAATTTCTCACTAAAGCTCAGCACTCCTCTTTAACAGCTGCATGGCAATATGAAGGCAATACAGGAACTGGATGAGTAAATGAAGACTTTGAAGGAGGGCCCTGGAGCATCAGGCTGGCACTGCGCTGCTGCATCCTTGTGCTGGCTCTTAACTAGGCTGTTGAGGCAACAGTGGGAATAGCGTTGCACAGTAAGGAAATGTACGTACAGGTGGGACAACTCAATGCACACAGAGCTCTTTAAAACAAGAACTGAACCTGGCCCTGCTGCAAGTTTTAATCAAGTGGGAGTGGGCTGCATTTTCCAGCTAATGTGGCTCTTTTCTAAAGCAAATTTTGCAAGTGTCAATGAATCACAGAATCATGTAGATTGGAAAAGACCTGTAAGATCATTGCTTCCAAGCATTAACACAGCACTGCCAGGTCCACCATTAAATCAAGTCCCAAAGCACCACATCTATCCATTTTTTGAACACTTCCAGGGACTTCACTGTTTCCCAGGGCAGCCTGTTCCAATGCTTGACCACCCTCCACGTGAAGAAATTTTTCATGATATCTGATCTAAGTACAAAGTACAGGAGTACCAAATTCTTTCCAAAGGAAAAAAAATATACTGAAGATTCTCTGCAAGAATTAAGGGACTGCAATATTCTGAGAGAGAGATATCTGGATATTTTTATATTTCATATCATACTGAATAAATGCCATCTCTCTTTACTATGCAGCTATTTTTGAATCTTAATGAATTATTTGAGTGATAACCAGCAGCTATATTTGTTGAAAAATGAATGCATTGAAGTGATAAGATTGTATTTTAATATTTATGAATTTTAGGCTTCATAGAAACATTGAAATGTGATAAATATCAGTGAAAGTTTTTTCCGGTTGCTAAAACTGAGATTGGAATAATGTTTTGGATTGTGATCTATTCATCACATTTCAAAGGAAAATACAACAAAAATATCTAAACTGCTCTCCCTCCTCTCAGGCCTACAGCAATAATGAATGATTCACAAGAAACTTTCCCAAGCTAAGAGCCACCAAACTCTTATTTTATAAAACATTTGGGTTTTTTTCTGTTTTCCACTAGTCACCTACGCAAGAGAATTACAAGCAGCATTTATAGAGCTGGATAAACAGTAGGGGTAGAAAGCTGTGATGTACCTGTAATCCAAGTTTTTATACTAAATGAAATAATAAAATGTTTAAAGATTTTAATAAGATTTTGAGAGAATCCACAGGAAATGGTAATAACTTTCATCATAATACAGTTCTGAGAAATCTCAACAGATACTTTAAGCTGGTTTTGGTAGCCATGTGCCTATACCTCTAGCAGCATATCAAACTTTCTCTCTCCCAGCCTCTCTAACCAGGACAATTAAATGAACCAGTTAAAATAATAATAGTAAGAAAATCTACTCTTAACTGCATTCCCATTTTGCCTTTTTTTAGAAATGGCTCATGAGCAACAGTGTGCAAATATATCACTGCTCACAGGGCTTGTGGGTGTCCCACCTCTCACAGCAGCAGAACAGTAATGCTTCCCAAAAGAGGTTATTATATATTTATGGAAAAGACAGATAATGGAATGACTCAATTTATTCGACTGCATTGTCTTCAAAACAGCCAGCTTAAGCCTGAATTTTGCAGTGCACTCTTGTGAGAGGTGTCTCTTCAGAATGAGCTGGGGAACCCTCTTTGGGTGCCTCCACAAGTCCAGTCAGTGGCTAAAAACCGAACCGCCAAACCCAGCTGGCCATAAACTGCCTGTAGGTCTATGAGGTGTCTGAACGCCCACGATGTGACTCACCACCTGACCCTTTATCACAAAATTTACTAGGGCAGGAACCTCAGCTGGATTAGACTTACCAACAAAGATTTGAGGTCTATAATACACAACAAAAGGTGATAGCTGCAGAGATGGAAATGATTTTTGAACAAATAAATCTCCAATTTTTCCACTGCTGTTGGAGACTCATTCAGTTGACTAAAGAAAACAGGACCAGATTTAAGGTCTGATGCAGCACTCAGTGAAGTAAATAACAAGACCCTTTATTCTTGCCTCGCAAAACTTAATTTTTAAACATTTTATAAACATGGTTAGAAATATTCCTCTATAAATTGAATGTTTCCTACACAACACAGGCTCATGAAGACTAGCTGTAATGTTCTCTTCATCAATTTTTATACTGAAGATAACTGGTATAACTTTATCCCAAGGAATAGGAGGGCAATAATATATACTTCTATGAGATTTCCCCCAATCTTTCATTTTAGTATCATTTCCAAAATCAATTTGCATATGGTGTTGACAAAATAAATGTCAAACCAAAGGAGGCAACTTCAGCACTATCCTCACAAGAATTCACTATTTGAAAACTATTAATGGTAATAACAATACCTAGTGTTTCTATACAACTGTCATTGCTGGAAATACTGTGGCTTTGTAACATTGAGACCTTTATATATTGAAACACAAATCACTTACCTTTAATGATTTAATATTTTATTTTAGAGAGCTTATTATATAGCTGTTATCTTAAATTTCTGACATCTGAGCACCCATTATACAGTCCCAGCTTATCCTGCTAAGAGCTGGCTAATTATGACAGGAAAATTAACAAAAATGAATAAAAGTGCTACATTTTCTTCATCATTAAAAACCACAATCAGTCCAAACCAAGGACCAAACCAAGATGTCAACTTAATAGCACCCACAAATGACTACAGTGTGAATATTTTCCTTTCAAAATACTCTCTTCTTTATATTAAACATTAATTCACCAGGAAAAAAGAATGCAGTAGTGTATAAACAGTGAAAAGCTTTTCAGAATGGAAAACTAGTATTTATCCAATGAATAACCTTTACTCAGGCAGGAGAAGCACAGCATGACTAAGGAAAGGAAGAGAAAAAAGGGGAATGATTAAATGATTTAGATCACGGTAATGTATAATCTGGTTTCCATTCAGTTCCATTTGCACAGGCTACAATCCTTCTTCTTGCCATATTTCAACAAAAAATGTTCTTCCTTGAAAAATAAATGTTATTATGCCTATTTTTTTTTTTTGTGCAGAAATGTACTGGGTTGCTAATTGCTGCATGCATTTTTGCAGTTGTTATACGGTACAATAAGACTGCCAGATAAAGCCCATTATTTAGTGGGTTATAATACAATCTAATTTATTTTTTATTTATTATGGAATGCAAAAATATTTCTATTTTACTGCTACATTAAAAAATCATAGTCCAATTTTGTTTAATTTCCAATAAAGCATACTGGTAAGAACTGTTGGTATGTTAGTGATGTAGCATCTCTACAAACTAGAGGAAATGAGAGAAATTGAACACTATGCTATTTTTGCACATGAATAGAGATGATTTCCGAACATCACAGAAAATCCTGAAGAATCTGTCCCTGCTTTCCACTCACTTTCTAACTCTCAACTCCACCTCGACCAAAAAGTTTTGCTTGCTCTGAAGAAAGGAAGGTTTTTCTTGGTAGTCATGTCCTCAGAGGAAATATACATGAACAGCTGGTTTGAAAAGACAAATTTTAGCCAAAGGAACATTCTGAAGTGAAGGTCCCAGGTGGAAGAAGAGACCTCCCTGGTTTTCACTCTTATTAAAAGGGCAAATTTGGTACTGTCTGCCATCTGACTCAACTGTTGCCAATGAATCCCATCCAAAATCCAGCCCTCAGATTTAAATTTTTGTATGGCTCACAGTGAATACAAAAAAGCCAGGGAATTTGTTCCCTTTAATTCCTGTTTGCTTCCATGGTCATGCACGAATTTTGGCTGTCCCATGAATTGCTGAAGCATATAAGTCAACTTTCAACCAGCTGGAGTCTCCTGCTTTAGCTGATGTTTTAGTTAAACATCACTGTTCACTGCAGCTGAGACAGGTCTTTCCTGCCCATATGGAAGGAAATAACATCTACATATGGGATATAGTATACGTGGAAAACTGTTGATGCAAGACATAATTAATTATGACATTTAACTCTCTCTGGTATTGATTAGTGAAGACTGGAGGCCAGGCATTTTCAGAAAAGGATCCCTAGTCAGGGAATGCATTTCTTGCTTTGGTTTATAGAAGCCCAAATTTGGCAGTTCTGTCTCCCTCCATCCATCAGACTTTCTTTGTGGTCTCCATGAGCGGTAGGTGCAGATAAAGACAGAAGTCTGACTCCTGCAAGTTTAGTTTTCTAAGTGGCCTTTTTTCACACTTATTGCATGGCTTTTTCTCCAAGAACTCTATTGTCTGCCAGTTTATTGCACTTTGAAAGGCCATGCTGAAGCAGGGTGTGTCAGGGAGGACATTGTCTTGTCTTCATGCTGACACTACCTCTATTCTTGCCTGATTTTCCTGCCTTACTATATGGCTAAACAAGAGCTTTCTACCTCACTTTCTTAAGGCTGAGTTTGGTGATTCCAAACTATTCTGAGGATGTCTTGGTGACAAGGTATGCCTGCTCACTTAGACCCAGAGACCTCAATAAATCCATTAGAAGATGGTCATGGAACTGACTGTCAACTTATTTTGGATCATGCCATGTTTACGTCAAAGGACTAAAGAGCCTATCAAAGTGGGATGGAAAGGTTTGAACCACTTTTTTTTTTTTTTTTTTTTAAATCCAAATAAATAACACAAAGCATTCCAGACACCATAACATTTCGAAAAACTTCCTATAATGAAGCTCTTGCAACTCTTGCAAGCATGTTCCTAATTTCCCAGGAAAGATGGCTCTTACCAAAACTTACCAGGGTGAGCTGTGATTTGCCACCATGCCTCCATCATGGATCAAGGCATCAATGCATAACCAGCTGAGAAACTGCTGAAAAGCTCAGAATTCATATTCCCTACCTTAGGATGCACCACAGGGAAAGAGGATCTTTTCTGCCATCCTGGTACTGCTATGAGCACAAGCATAGAAACACATATAATCAAACACAAGGCACACCGAACTCACTTCCCTGGTACAAGTACCATAGACTTTCAGTGTTTTAAACTGATCACCCCTCTTGGTGAACAGTATATTGAAGAGCTATATTGAATTTCCAGCTCTGCTCTGGCAGGACGCATAACAGACACAGTCCCATGTGGGGCACAAAGATGGTATGACATTGGAGATGGGCAACATGAGCAACAAGACAGAATTAGAAAGGCTTCATTGTCTTTCTGCAGAAAAACCAGAGATGCCTGATAGTGTAGCCTTCACGTGTGACATCCAAGTGTGGTCATGACAATGGTCATTGCAGCCTGATTTGAAAATGGACAAAAAGAGAGGATAAAACCTAGGAGGACTAGATAACATGAAGGAAACATAGGGCAAATGGTTTTGTAGGACCCTTCATCTAGTAAAATTTCTAAAAGAAACTAGATGGATACCCTGTGCCACAGCAAATAACACATGCAAGATCTAACTTCTGTGGTAGGAGGATGAGCTGCATGGGATGTTCTTTCTATTTTACAAGGCCTTGAGCTTTTCCAGTTCCTGACAATGCATCACAGCATCTCAGGAGAATGTTTCAAAATTTTAGAAAGACAGCATAACCCTCCCGGCTCTCAGAGCTCATTCCCCTGGCAATGTTTCAGAGTACAATTCCACCTTCAAGTTTCCTTACAGCAGCACAGGAGTCTCCTGCCTTTCCCTTCTCCCTCTCACATGTTATTGCACCTTCAGTGATGCTGACTCAACTGTTTTTGCGCTAAACTAATTTTGTGAAATCTTTTGGATTACATAAATCCTCCCCCACCCACTCTCCCCCTTTTTTTTCTTTTTGAACTGTGATCTGTTCCTTATCCTGATGAATCAGTAATTGATGGGGTAATAAACTATGGTGCATGTGGAGAGAGGAAAGGATAGTAGTGTCTGGGGGCAGTAAAGAATGGGAAACTCCAACCTGCTTTACCGTCATGATGCCTCTCTGGAATCGTGGTTTCTTTTTAAAGTGAAACAGATGAGCAGAATATATTTACTTTGGTTTTGAGCAGCCTGAGCATGCAGATGGCACAAGAAGCTGCAGGCACCTGCCAGATGAAACACTGGGTGGGACTGAGACAGCCCCTGAGCTGTTCAACACTGCAGAGATATTCCTGTCTTCTTTGGTGAGTATGCTCCAACTACATCAGTAACAAAGAAAATCATTTAAAGAAAGGAGGTTTAAGTACAGTCACTCCACTAGTTTAAGTTTCAGAACGTACAGATCCTATTCCATCAAAATTTGGCGTGGTGAAAAGGTGGAGGCACAGCTGTTACGCTGCAAGTGAATCCCAGGAACAATTCTGCTATTTGCAGAATATCTACTCTAAAGAGTGACAAAAGTGAGTAAGGCAGGATAATTAACTGATATAGTACAATGCTATAAACTGAATTAGTCAGGGACAGACCATTTAATGCACTATTGGCAGTACCTAAACCATATATTTGTATTATGAGAGACATGAAGTTATGTTATGTTATATGTTATTTTTATGCTATGCTATGTTATGAAAGATGACTGGACCGCTTTATGTGTTTTATGATCATTCAAAAAAAAAAAACCTGACAAAGCAATCCTGAGCTTACAAGAGGAGAATAAAAAAATAGCTGGATAGAGGTAGTTGTGGGGAACGGAAGGAAAAAGGACCTTTAGTCACCTGGACAAGCTACAGTCTTTGCACACCTTGCGCATTTAATCTTCTGTCTTGTTCTTTGTACTACCAAAGGGTTTTTTTTTCAACATGAGACTTAAGGAGGATTAATAAAATACCCCAATAATGGGTGCAACTGAATCAGCAGAACACAACCACATCTAATTCAATTAGGTCAATTAGACCTGTTCTACAAAATCTTGTTTAAAACTACAGAAATTGCTCTGCCTTTTCACTTTATACATGTAGTTGATAGCCACCAAAGACAAGATATTAGTCTAGGGAGATCTTCAGTCTTTCCTGTTACAGTGAAAATCCTGTATATCCACAGAAATGCATAAATTAAGAACACTAAAATGTTCCTTTTTCATACTGAAGATTTACTGCAGCTTCTTTTATAAGGATTTTTACCTCCTACCTTTAAATTAGCCTGGAAAGAAAAGTATTAATTTTCTTTGCTTCTCTTACGCCTTTGGTGTTATTACAACATTCCTTAAAGAAAGCCCCAAAGCCTTTCCACAGTGTCCAACACCATTCCTTCATAACAATCTCTAACCAGGCTGCAAAGTGAGTGGAAGGAGATAAATGTCCACAATTACTGAATGAGCTGCTGACAAAAACAATTGTTAGCTTCATAACTGGTTATCATAAATAATTAACTTAGTGAACTATTATCTGGTTGTAAGGCATTACTGTCACCAGATTTTTTCTGCACACCATACTGGTACTTACAAGGTGAGAATACAGGTCTCATCTGAGATGACAACTTCTGTTGCTGTTTTGCGGGTAGCTGAGATATAAATTATACCTTTCCGCCTTCATTCTGCCACATTTGAAAATGAACCAAATAAATGTCTAGACAAAATGATTAAGCCACTTTTTCCTTCACAGTATTTGTGGAATGACAGCCATTCATTCCATATCACCCTTCTCGCCAATATCATTCTTCCTGCTTTTAAGTATTCCCTGATTGTTTTCTGATCCTGTACCAATTTGAATGCTTTGCTATGCTTGTTTTAAATATTTTTACTAATGCTCCAAACATTTTGTCTGTGGGGATGAGTATTGTATAACCTAAAATCCCCTCACTGTTTACTTTCTTCTATCTCTCATGTCCAGGGACTTCATCCTTTTCCCTACCTGTATATATAAGCTGCTGATTTTGTGCATGAAGCAGGGATTATCATATTCCCAATGTGACCACCCAGTCATCCTATTACTACTTAAAAAAAAAAATCATTCATTTCAGAAAAATCTCCATTTTATGAATAGTTATTTTCAATTAAACAAAATGTTGTCTCTAAATAGCATTTTAGTTAAGATGTTACTTCGCCATTTGTACCACTGAGTTTTCCTCTTTCCCTTTCTCACTGATTATTCAGGTGATTGCAAGCTGAAGATTTTGTGTCTCCCAAAATGTGCTATCCAAGATTTAGCTGGGGCACTGATCAATTTATCCATCTTTCCATGACATTTATTTCTGATTTTAAAAAGTATCTCTAAATGGTATAATATCTTAGATTTGTAAGGATAAACTTTCCTTAGTTTTGGAGTGTATAGCCTTTTACCATTCTTCAGTTTCTTATTGAGTCTGCTAGGATGCTAATTTTCTTCCATCTTTCATGTATGGAAAATTAATAATGAAAAATAAATATTCTATTGTTTTTCTTTTTATTAAATATTATAGGAAAAAACAGTACCAATGAAGTGCTTATGCCTGTTTTTTAAACAAATTGTGATTACCATCTCTATAAGCTTTTCTAGGTTGTTTGGATTTATTTTTATAAGCATAACTTTGGTTTTTAACTGACTTTAGTTTTATTTTTCAGATTTATTTTTTCCCCTCTGTTGTTAAATTTATTCTGTCACACTTCCAGGATCAATCTCCATCTACTTTCCTTCAAATGAATTTATTTGCGCTTAGGTCTTTACTCTTTCTACAAAGGCAACATGCTGCATTGCTGCTCTAGATGGGTTGCATAATTCTGGAGTACTTGTTTAATCCTGAAACAATTATTTCGTTAATTCAACACCCCCTCTCCCACCTCCTTTAAAATACTCATCAAAATAGCACCTTTTTCCAACACATGCTCTGCTCGACTATAGTAACTATGCTCTGGAAAGAAATGAAAATGCTTTTTGTTTGGTCTCTGGGAGTCACAATCTTCAGGCATTACATTCCTGAAAAAATACTGGATTTTGATATATTTGTTATGAAGTTTCAGTTGCTTTTTCTCTATGATGAATCTCCCTTTCCTCTTCTAACATAATATATATATGATTATAGCATCATTTCCAGTCAGGTTTGATAGAGAGCACTGAAAAACTGAGCAAAATCAACTGAAGACAGAGATGTCAATCACAAGTCAATCAAGTCATAGTGCCTCAAACCAAATAAAAATAAATCAGGAAAAAACAGCACAGAAAATTACATCTTATAGACAAAGAACAGTTCATGCTCTGTTGCAAGCCTGACTTTTTCAAGCATGGAAAAAATTTTTTCAAGTATGGAAAAATACTTCCTACTGTAAATTGCAATATGGTAAGATAATTTCTGACTCTACTTATTTTATGTCAGGACAATTATTTTAAATTATTGATGGTTGATGATTATGGAGGTCCATTTCTGATCTCATGTATTTAATAACTTTCATTTCTTCAGCTCATTGGGCACATCAAGAAAGACAAAGAAATATACAGTGATAAAGACGAAAATGAGGACATTTTTTGAACCTCTGATCAGAGTATTGTCTAATGCCTTCATTGCCCAGATAATTTTCTGAGTTCACATGGACTGGAAAAGTAATGTGAAAAAAACTTTCACAATCTAGGAACTGAGGTAAAAATAATTTATTGTTACTAAGATTAGGCCTTGAAGAGATGTCTTGAGAGCATTTTGTACAATTAGCAAAATCATACATTATTAAATCCAATGGAAACCTCTAATAATAGTGGTAAAAATACCGCCATGAAGCTTGGCAAAGATGTTATTCAGCTGTTTAGGGTCTCGAATGAAAACATTGCCTGTGTACAGAAAATGGCTGCTGAATCATTATTGTTTCTTCTTTATGGAAATGGAATAACTGTGGAAAATCAATCAAAATTGTCCAGCGTTAATGTTCTCTTTCAACTTTTTTATCTTCTGGACTCTGATAAACATAATTCACAGGCAATTCTTTCCAATGCCTTACCGCCTCTGTATCTCACACCCTAATCTTACCTTACAAACACACAAGGGATGTGTTGCCTTGCAAGGGGCACACGCAGGTTCCAGGTACAGTGAATGTGCCAGCAGAGAACTCACCAGGAAACAAACAAGATACTACAAAACAGAAGCAATATGGCCTGAGTTTCTGCATTACAAGTCCCTGTGCTGCTTCTCTCTTTTATATGTCTGTCCCACAACGAAGACCAGGACTACAGACCTACAGATTCCATACACAGCTGCAGCAGAAGTGGAGAGAGATGGATACATGTCCCGCTCCTGAAATAAAACTCATACACAAGCGAACCCTGCCTGTATTAAGGTGGTATTTTCGTACTCCATACATTGACAAGTGCTTGGTGTATTTTAAAAACAGCAAAGAAAATTGCAGGACTCTTCCCCAAAAACCTCTTCCACACTTGTCCCAAATTTTCTGGCTCCTTGTCATGACTGCCACATGATACCAGCACTCTGGGGTCCTTCTCTGTCAAGAAGAGTCTTTATTCCATTTAACTAAATAAAGAAGCATGAACAAATGCACAGACACATGTCATAACATCTGCCAGCCATGACTTTGTGCAACCTTCATAATATTTTTTTTTATGTTTCTATTTGCAGTATTTTTATTTCACCCTTCTTGATAGAAAACATCTATATTATGAACTAAATGCACTGTCCATAATACAATGCTGTTCAAACATTTCATAGTTAGTTACATATTTTCCTTCCATCTAAACAATATTAAACTCCCCTGTTGGAACTAAGTGCTCTTCAATACCCTGTTGCTGGGCTTTTCTACTCTGTATAGACAGGTACTAAGAGCAAGGTGATTTTGCCTCAGTTACAAATAGCCCATACCAAGGCAGTTATATATTCAAGCCATAGCACTTTCTCCTCTGCAATTCCTTGATTTCTACTTCTAACAGAGCTACCGTGCTCTAATATTGACTGACACTAACTTTAGACTAGTTAGAAATGTTTTCTGTAAATTCCCCAACCAATATATGCAGGTTTTCATAATGCCAGAAAAGAGCTGAGTGTGAACAGCTACTGCCAGCCCAAGTGCAAAGCTGCAATGGAAATCTTTTGTGTGTCCATGGCAAAAAAATAAAACTTCCTGACAACATCTTGCACTGTTTTCCAGTTATCACCTCTGTTCATAAGGCTCTGTAAGTTTCCAGAGGAGATGGCTGGATCAGGAGTTGGACTCCTTGGGGAGTTAGTAATGAGCTCTAATCCCCTTTGCATCTAAATTGCTCCTCCTGACTTAGTTAAAGTTTTATTATCATCCTGACAGTAGAGTTAAGAGGCCCACCTCCAGCCCACCGTCCTCACTTGCCTCTGTTTCTGCAGTGTCACTGAGACAGGTGAGTCAGTGAAACATCGCCACCTTAGGGCTCCTTGGCCTTGACAATTGCTCTGGCTGCCAAAACAGCAGGTACCTCCATCCTGCTGCTGTGGTGCACCCTCTGTTTCCAGCAGATGAGCTGTCTTTTGGGCTTGGGCTGCTCAGCTGCTCCCTGCGGGGTGGGCAGTGCCCTCTGTGACGTTCACTGAGCTCTTGTACAGCGCAGTTTACGTGAAGGGCGGATTGAGTGCCTAAAGCACAGGTAGGTTTTTAAAAGCAGAATCACACTGTTTATGTTCAGGATTGGTAAAAACCACCCCACATTTGCAGTTGATAAAACTCCACATTGCAGAATAACCCCTCCTCCTCCCTGCTCATACCAATTTTCTTGTTCCTTTCTGATAAACAAACACATCTCAATATTACAGCCTAACAAACACATAGGCAGCCAGCACAACCCCCTGAGAATGGATTATTTCCCCAAAGAGTTACTTCGTGAATGATGTGACTGATCCTATTTCTGGATGTAACTGCTGTGCCAGCTTCTTGAGGCTGGATAACACTTGAAAACCCGACCTCAGGTAAGCAAAGGGGTGAATTGACCCTGTTGCAGATGGAGAGAGTGGTACCATGATCCTGGTGATGCTCAAGGCCAGGGGAGTGGAAGGAGGGCTGAAATCTCTGGTCCCTCTGCCCACAGCCACATCACAGCTGAAAAGATAAATGCTTTCATCATGCAGTTACTGTTCAGAAAATGGATTTGATTTCTGAGCAGTCGAAATTGTGCCTTGCCAGGAGAGAATGACCCACCCAATGTCAGCCCATAGAAAGGAAAAGTCTGTGAGTTTTAAAAATGCACAAGAAAATTTGGAGGATTTAGGTAGTTGAGCAAAATGAAATCTTGGCTGTTTTTGAAAAAAATCTAACTCATCTCAGGAAGAGAAACAAACCATATATTCCCTCTAAAACAATTCCTGCATTTGCGAGAGTCTCAGAAGAATGAAATACACATCAGGGCTGCCAAATGAGATACAGCACTGCTGCACTACAGAGCAACATTCACAGAAAAGAGAGTGAACTGAACAGGATCTAGATGAAGCAGGGAACACAGTCATTAAAAACAGCTAGGAAAATTGATTTGAATCCTTATTAACTTATTGTTTTCTTTTGCTTGTTATCTCTTATGTTCTCCGTGCTGTAAAAGGCAAAAAATCAGCAGCAAAGAGTTTCTGTGTCTAAGCCAGACTTGTGGTCTACAGCAAAAGAAAGTCCATGCTGGGATAACAATGACTAATAACACTTATGAGACATGTTGTGTCAAAATAAGTGACAGATGCCAATCATTAAGAGTCCAGCTGAGCCTCAGCTACAGAGTTAAGACCAGAAAAATTCTGGAGGAGGGCTAAGGACAATGATATCTTTTCACAGGGACCACTTCGCACTGTTTGCACCTACTAAGCTAGTACAAGTAAATCTGTCTCCAGGCACATGCCATGTGGATTGTACAATGTGAACAAGGGGCACACACAGGTGCTATGCAATTTCAACTACAGTAATCTTTATGATAAAATAATGCTTATTTTAAGATGTATTAATTTTCTTTTTAAATCACAGCAGGTGCAACAACCTGTGACTCACCAAAGCCATCCCACGATGCTCCTGTTGCCCTGGCTTTGCTCATCCTTCCTCCATCACAGGCAGGGTAACTACAGGTGGGAGATCTCAGGAGCTGTGAATGGCTCTACATCATTTCATTATACAGCACTAAGGCAAATTTTGGGATTTGGTTCAACGCATGACACCATTGTTCAATACATTTAAACGACACCATTAAACAACTAGTGCAGACAAAGCACTTGGGAAACTTGGTCAACACCAGAGAGGTTATATTAGAAAAGGAGCAAGCTCCACACAGAGGAGATGTTGAGAATCAGCTACACCATCTGTAAAGTTCAAATTCAGCTTAAATTAAATTAGTTTTAAGTAGACCTTTGAGTTTGTAGTTTCAGAAACAAAACTAATGATACTTTTTATGCCATGAAGAAAAGCCAGTCACACACCAGGGCCATAGGCTTTGAGCACAAAGAGATGAGAGCTGGAATGGATAGTTCAGCTGGTCCATCCTTCTGCCAGAGCAGCACTGTTCTGAATGACTGACTCCCACGTTGATGTGTTCAGAAGAGATTCAGGTTTGCATGTCATTAGGAAGCCCTTTGGAAGCACATGTGGTCTGTTGGGATACATCCTAACAGAAGAAGCAATAGATGTAGCAGGGGAAAGAAGTTTAGGAATGTTAAATCACAGACATCTAATAAAGGACTGTGCCAAATCAGGAAAAACAAAGAGAAATTGAAGCAGAGGGTTTGGAATAGGAGGCAGAGAGAATAGAGCAGAAGAGAGGTAAGTCTATGGGCGAGTAGGGACTGAGGCACAGAGAATACATACACCAGGCATATACCCTGAGACCAGACAGGGAGAAAATATGGGATAGAAATGACCATGCCTTTGTTAGAAGGGCTTTGCATTAACACCCAGCACAACGCACTCTTAGTGCACTGGAGAGAGAACGAGCCACTGAGCTCTGACCCATCCATGTTACAGCTGGATACAGTGCCAGGATGGAGAGGTTTGCAGAGCCAGAAATGCACATCTTCAGACAAGATTTGAATTTTGGAGGCAAAATTCTCTCAAATTGGAACTGAAACTAAACTACTGAAGAAAAAGAACCTCTTCTCCTTTTTCAGTGTCAGGCTTGATCCTGAAACTGCTGAAGGCACTTGAATTGAGTGGTCTGCAGAAACTGACTACTCTGAGTAGAGAGAGGTAGTGTGGGAATAAGGAAATTAGGAGCCGTAAACTCTGGCTCCCACAAGTAAAAGCGATTTTCCTAATTTCCAGTTGTCATATAGAGTTTTCAAAAAGCAATTCTGCACAACTGACATTTGCTAATAAAACCTAATCCATGGAAAAGTTATCAAGCAGTTTCTACTGTCTCATTAGAAGTAATAATAAAAAAGGCAAAACAGAACCTCTCAGAAGACTGTGGGGAAAACAAATAAAATAAGAGTAATGAAGGATTTGAATGAGTTAGACGTAAGGATAGAGACAATAAAATTAGCAATGCATCAAGGAAGATATCTGAGAACAAAAAATTGCTTATTTACATAGGTAAAGGATTGCTAGAGAGAAAACAGTTCTTGATTAGACAATAGGATAGAAAAGAGGTCTTGATTTGAAATCAAGAAGTAAAATTATGCATGGAGAAAGCACCTTGCATAAACATTTTGGTCAGGTATTCACTGATGTGTTTAAACAACTGAGTCCCAACACAAGAAGAATAAAATTCAACATTTTAGATGTAATGATAGGAAGTGTAAAATGGAGCCTGAACAGAAATAAAATAAACAAGATGAAGCAGTACAGACCACAGAACAAGAAAATTAATTTAATGTTGAAGCAAAGATTTGAATACCCAGGGTGCAGTTATACCTGAGCAAGATTTCTAAACTGCCAAATTCCTGCCATTTTTGCCATTTTCTTTGATTCTACTCTCAACTAAACAGGGAAGAACCAAGCCTAATTAAAAACATACTGGATTAAGAGCAGCTTCACCTCAAGGATGAGCAGAAAAAAGCCATAGTATGTATAAAAGGCCCATTAAAGTACCCAGATGATTTATTCCTCCAGATTTAAATAAAAGAAGATATACTTAATTCAATACAATAAGCACTATCCTGCAAATCCATCCTTTTACAAATCAGAAAAAATCAGGATAAAATCCAAAAGAGATGGGAATGAAAACTGAAAGGGAAGAGGAAGAAAATAAAGACAAGCATCTAGGTGCAAAGTTCTTACAACACGTGATATGATATTGATCTCATCTTGATAAGCAGTAATAAATTCCTTTTCAAACTAATCACCAAGCTAATACTGATAGAGTTTATATATAGAACATCAATTCAAGTTTGCTCTGCCATGTAAATTGTTTTATAAAATTATGAAACCAAAGCTGCAAAAAATATTCACTTAAAATCAAGTAAACATCCACTGTAGTGACCATAACCCAAACAGGAGCAAGTGCTGGTACAAGCACTTGCTATCAATCACAAGCAGGAGAAACAGCCAGTGAATTAGCCAGATTTCGGTCAATAAGTCAAATGATTACTTTGTACTCTTTCCTTATTTTTGGCTAAAAGGAATCACACTGGGAAAGTTAATTAAATTTTGTAAAGCACCATGGTTCGAAAAAGATCAAAGTGTTCTTTAGAATGAAGCTACTTTTTAGGTCATGACTTTGTGCTTTCTTCTTAAATGAGATGGACTCTAAGAAGCAATTGTTTTAAAAGAATGATAGGTCAGTGATAGAACAGAAACTCAGAAATAGAAAACACAAATTCATACCAAGGAGGAACATATAGGACACAGAGACCAAAAGAAACGAATGTGAAAGAAAAACCACCACAGAAGGTAGGTTTGTGTCTAAGCTTTTTTTTTTTCTTGTGGGTTTTATGTTTGTTTGTTTTTTCCATGAGGTAAATATTGATTGAAAAATCAAGTTCAGAACTGGAATAATAATAAAAACTGTTATTTTGTTATTAGGACAAGATTATAGCCAGAGCAAGTCATACAAACTCAACTTAGGAGTCCAATTTCCACCACTAAGATGATAGAGAAGCAAGTCCATGTCTATAGGAAAAGGTTCTACACCTATATATACCCCAGATACTGGTCCAGGGATTATTTTCTGGCCTTTAGACCAACTGATGCATGTTCATGAGGGTAAAATGGTTTGACTGTGTTTACAATGCCGAATAACAAGGCCATGTTTTTTGAGCTAATGCCTAAACTATGGCCAACATTTGTTTACAAAGGTCTTTTGTCCAACCAAAAAACTGTGCTTTTATTGCATAAAGCAAATAAGGAGCTGACTTTTTATTAGAGGCCTCACTCTCAAATTGACAGCTGTGCCTTACTGCAACATGACAAGAAAACGCTTTCTTGTCACAACTGCACTGAGACAATCTAGGTGTGACGGCAACCAAGCCTTGCAGCTCCTGCCCCCGATCACGAAGAACTTGACCTTGCAAAGAGCTGAGAGCCTGTTGGCATACAGGATTGTAGCCTGAGCACTTCACTATAACTAATGGCTGCTCCTGTCCAGGAAATCCCTCTGGCCATCAATGGGTGAAAGCCTGGCTTAGGAAATATAGTTTTGGTAGTGGTCCAGAAGCAGCTGTTGACATAGTGAAACACAGATCTACAGCTAACAAAGGCCACTGCACTTATAAAGCCTTCCCTAGGAGACAGATTAATGAGACCCAAAAGGACTCTTTTCTGGATTGGCAAAAACAGTTAAAAAGATATTAATTTAATGTTAAATACAATAATTGACAAAATGACATACATGTTGTCTTGCTTTGTCTCTGTTTCATCTCAATTAATGCTGACTACAAAACAACCTGTAGAAAAGGTTTTCCTTTTGCTAAGGATCAAAATAAATTTCTCTCAAGTCACCAAAAATTTCTGTCTATCTCTTCTGAGTTTTATCTCCAGTAAATATCTGGACTAGTCAGACTAAAATTTGAAGGGAAGTATATAAAAGGCTATAATCTGAAACATGTTTAAGATAAAAACCTTTGTGCTTTGAAATAGTATAACAAAGAATACCCTCTAGGAAGATGAGCCTGCTGGTGAAACCGAAAGATTCAGAAAAAAATAACTTGCTCCATTATTTTCAAACAAAACTTACATGAAATAATTTTTATCTCTTTCTTGTATTATTCTTCTTCTTGTATTCATGAACACATCATATTTTTTCATTTTCTTTTCATCACCATCCTATTATTAGAAGCTGCATTTTAATTATTTGGACAAATTAATTGAAATATAGGACAAATAATAGATAAAGCAATTTTCTACACAGATTTTATATAAATAATTTGAGATATGAGAAGTACTAGCGTTGTATTTTCTTATCTCACTCCTATTGATTGCTAAAGCTGTAGGCTAAAGTAAAATGACCAGTTTTGAACTTTATATTGATTATTGTGCATTAAAGATTCACAGTCTAGAGAGAAATAAGGGTGAATGCATTTAATATACTATAAATAATTTTAGATTATTTAATAGGAAGACCTAGATTTAATTTTATTTATTAACAGCCTAAGCAATAATTCCATGTTATGTATTAATGTTGTTTATTTATTTATTTATTGCAATTTTATATTAATCTTTTAAAGAACTTTCCTGTAACCAAACACATGACAAGCCATTTATCACAAGAGCACCATCAAGAAATCCTTGCAGTCTCATGGCATATCTCCAAACATGTAAATCTGTACATCAGCTCTAGACAATGATGAGATGCAAGGCTGGACTTAATGCCAGCAGTGACACTGGAATAGGCTGATATCAGGGTAATTTAACTCATGTTAACATTTGTTGACTCATTGAAAATTTGATCTTTTCACTGTTATTACAAAAAATCAAATATGGGCCATGACTGTAACGTGTTAGTACGCTGCAATGAAAATCTTTACAATTTTGATTTGAAAGATCCAATGTTTTTACAGAATAAGAAGAAATTGGATCAATTTGTCTACAGGAAAAAGCCAGTGAAAGCAGAGAGAGACAGGGTATCAGAACTAGGAAAGAATTACATGCATGTGTGTGTGTGTCCACATCTCACATTTGGTCACGTAACCCTTCTCGTGTGCCCATGGGCTCTGTAAAAGACCGTCATTGACTTGGAGGACTTTACTTGGTGATATCTTTTGTACACTCTTTCCCCATGTCACATTCTGTCACATTTGTCACCATATGACATTCCTGCGGGCTTAAAATCCTCTGCCACCCTACGCCCTCGACAGAAGCAGCCACATCCCCCTGGACCATGGCACAAGAACAGCAGCAATGTGTTGGTGGCCAGCCCGCACTCCCCACTTCATCAGACCTCTACCCCAGCACTAACTACAAACAGGGCTTTGGACAGTCCCCTGGATACTTCACACACTATCTGGAGGACCTCCTTACTGGCCCATGATACTGGGTGTCTGATACTGACTTCATACTTTCTTTCAGGGATTCCCTAGAAAATCAATTTGAAATATCCACACACTGTTTTCACTGCTCTTCAAGCCCTTGACTTTAACTGTACTACATGCAGGAAAACCTGACATAGTTGGACAATATCACCTGACTGCTCCCTTGGGATATTGGGCTGTCTTTGCTTATTTAGTGCTTTTTGTCAGCGGTCACAGACTCCCAGAATTGTTGTGTTTTTACAATGCCTTACTGACAGCTGTAAGTGGGCCTTCCAGGGACTAGAGCAGTGCAAAAAATTAATCCTAAATTCAATAAAATACTGCACCATAAATGAAAACATCACAAGTCCCAGCAACCTTTACCAGAGACACGAAGGATTAAATCTCCCCAATCAGTAAGAATACAATGAATACTCTAGAAATTTATCTCACTATTTAATATCTAAATTTCTTACACAAAAGCAATTGAGGACTTCTTAAATAGCATTGCATAATAATTCCCAGACAAAAACTGCATTAAGATAAAGTTACAATTGAACATACATACCAATAATTTAAGGTAAAATACATTACAGGGATATATGTTGAGCCCCAAACAAGATTTACAAACCTCAGAAGTTTACAGATCTGGTTATAGTGAAAAGAAAAACAAGGGAGATTAAAAATTGGAAATGTGAAAACAGCTGCCTCAGAACAGGGAAATATGATGGCCACTATGAGAGGCAGCATGCGTTTGGCATAGGACCTATTGAAAATATGCAATTTTCTAAAGAGAAACATTCCTTGTGCAATTCTTTGAATGAAAATATTATATGGCAACCTCTACTGAAGAAGGCACTCAAAAAATCTGGCTTCAAGTATTAAATAATTGAAGAGATCTAAGAATAAAACTGTTTTATAACTATGTTTACTTATGAATTCTTAAAAAACTGTTTATAAACTAGGTTATGTAACTTTTAATAATACATTACAGTCTTGATATAGAAAGGAAGTGAAATCTCAGCTTATGTCATTAAAACTCATCCCCTTATGGAACAATTAGTTGTGTTTCCAGACTTTGTGAATTTTTTTGCCTGGAAAACATACATACTATACTATCGTGTAAGCTAAGGGACTTAGGACCCCAGGTCACATGAAATAAAAAGATGTAGGGGTCCTGTAACATCTGAAGTTATAGAGGGATTTTAAAAATTGAGCACAATTAACTGAAAGCACAAACATAATGAAACCGCTTAAAATCATGAATTATTGTTATACTTAATGCAGGACTCTTGTCACCAAAATACATTGCAAACCATGGTGCTCACAACCATTATTTATGCTCAAAGACAAGCCAAAATCAGCTCACTCATGTAGTGCATACTAAAGATCGAATAAAAGCCTGGCTGCCCAGCAGATCTTGAGTACTTCACAAATGAAAATGGACTGATACAACAATTGTTGAACATGCACAGCTTCCACTGAAGTCACAAAATGTATTTTAGGATTAAGCCACAGTCAAAGAGCCTGTTTTTGCACATTACTCACTAGGAAACCCCTTGGCTTCAAGACCCAGTGAACTCAGCAGGGATGCTTTGGTGACTGGGAAGTGCTGAACAGGCTTCTCATCAAATTTCACAATGATCTTATAATCATGCTCCATTACTCCTTGCTACATCACACCTTGTTTTACAAACAATGCCATATAAAGGACCAAAGTGATCTGCAATACCATAACAGTAGAATAACCTAGAGGAAAAAGGCAAAAAAAAGCCCCCAATCAAAACCTTGATAAGCAATGCAAATGGTAGAGTTAAGCAGAACCCACGATGCCTGGTTGTCAATCTTATGCTTTAATCGCGAGGTCAAGAGGCCCTCTTCTGCTGTCATTGTCACAACAGACCATGAACTGAGAGTGAAAATCTGTGGGGAAACAAGGAAAAGATGTGAAAGCACCTCTCTGGGCTTGGAAAAAAACCTCTCACAGAACTCTCCTTTATAATAATCACATTGGAAGAGTGGTGACTCATGTCTTACACACCAAGTTCCAGATTCCTCTGAAGTACAGAAAAAAGTCATCTTTTCTGCCCAGGGATTAAAGCCCAGGCCATTTCTGCAATGAAAAGGAGGGGCAAAGAGAGAAGGGGCAGAGGTGGGATGGAGAAGAAAGGGAGAGCCTCAAGGAGTTGGAAGAGCCTCAGGGAGCCAGGCTCGCCCCTCCAACCAACAGCTGAGGGACACTGATCCCTTCCATGAAGCTGGAGGCAGTTGTCTACATGGCTTTCCAAGGCTCTGGAGCAAGCAAAACAGGCAAAGGGGTTTTGCAGCCCTTGCCCTCTGCAGTGCTTTCCCTCTGCAGTCCCAGCCCACTGCCTGCTCCATGCTCTAAATCCCCTTGTTTCCACAGCCCAGTGTAAAATTTGTCATTCGTGTTAGTGTTTCACTGGGGCTAACTTTGAAAATGGTTATGCTCCCATTTTTTCTGGAAATAGGAATACAAAATTGAACACTGCATTCTTTCCTATACAGAGTTTGAATTGGAAACTATTAAACAATTTAAATCCTATTTTCTTTTTGAATATATTTACCTACCTTTTTATTTTTTTAACACAACCTACAACTTTCTTGCTGGTAGCCATTATTTATTTGGAAGTTTCATAGTTTCCTATGAGCTCGTATGTAGTTTTCCAGCCATTATATTTTTAATTTCACAGGCAGGATTTTAATACATTGTCTACTGCAGCCATAAATTACTTAAATGTGTTAGAAAGCAGATTGCTCAATAATTACCATTTAATTTACTATCCTGATGTAAGCAATTTAAATATGACTCAGATTTCAAACTTAGAAACAATGTAAAGACACTTAGGAGAGAATGCAGTACAAGTGCAAACACCAATCAGTAGTCATTGTTTTCACTTCTATTAGTAATAATGTTTTCTTAAAAAAATTACTAGGACAACTTTGTGAACTGAACCACTTGCGAGTCAATGGATGCTGTTAAGGTCTCAGTATCAACAGCTCTCACCTCATTGTTTTCCAGATCTAGAAATGCTAGAGGAGAAATGCTTCCATCCCTTGGAAGTGGTAAAAGGAGCTGAGAAATACGTTGTGCTCTTGTTCAGCCATCCTTGGCAAAGTGATAAATACACTGAGAGATTTCAAGGGCAAAATCCCTCCTCAGTACAAGACAAGAGACTGCAGGTAGACTGTCAGGGGGAATCTACCCATGTGACAATGCAATACCCTCCAATTTCTTCACAGAAGTTAAAACTCTATTGTAAGAGGCAGAGGAATAACACCAGTGGTAAATACTGACTTTTCTTTGGATGTTTTTTATCAGTCTCTTACCGTAAGACTCATCTTAAGAGACAGCACAGCATCACACCTGGATCTTTATTCACACAACAGAGGAATATCAACCATTTGGTTACTGCTTTTGGACCCAGATTTGGCCAGCCTAAAGCCTTCCTGTGCCAAGCCTTTCGAACTGAGTGCATTGGCATTGCAAAAGAGAGAATATTAAACACAATCATATTTTCACATTTATATATATCTTCTACCACATACACAATACTTATAAAATTTTTACATGTACTATAATATATATAGTAGTGTAGGCACACTGGCAGGCACATTGACTTTAAGTCACCTGAATCTGGGTGAAAGGGAGTATAAATACATAAAATCTTTATCTTATAATATTGTTTATTTTCTCAGCAGCCTCAGATTTTCCCATGCCTCTCTATGACATCTACAGATTTATTTTGAAACATCATAGAAAGATCTCTGACAGAAGCATGTCTAGAAATGCAATGCAACTTACAAAGCATAAACCCAACTTGTTTCCTGATGGTGGTAATCTGTACCCCTTTTTCAGAAGGGCACGCTTACCAGAATTGATTTCTCTCCCTAACTTCTCCTAAAATGATTATATTTCTGACACTCAACTGAAAATCACATTTGGAAAATAGCTCTGCTGTGCTCCTACACTTCTACTCTAAAGGCCAAGCAATGAGACATCTTATGGACTCCTGTTTAGGGGATATCCTAGGAGAAGTGACCACAATTTGAGAAGCAGAAAGTGTGGATATGAGATACCCCAACTTTATAACACATAAGATAATGCAAAAGCACTTTCAAATGGAAATAATTTGGACTTTTTCTGAACTCCTATGGTTTTGAAGTGAGAAGTTTCATTTCGCAGATTAACATTTCCATGGGAACTAGATGGATTTGTGAAAAAGTCCATTTAGTAAAACTCCTTGAATTTCCATTATGAAAGGATTCAAAGAGAAAACAGATGACCACACTTCTAATTTCCTTGAAAATAGCTTGGAGGTGAAGCCCCAGATCCAGCCAGACTTGCTCCTACCCACATGCTGGACTGAGTTCCTTTATTCTAGAACTGATGATGCTTCATTCCCAGTACATTAAACTCATCTCATATAGTCACTTATTAGACATAATGGATGCAATTTTACCTGAAATAAAATATTTATGGGGAACGCACAGAGAAGACAGAATATGGCAGTTACTGTGCTCAAGATAGCCAGCACTTTCCTTTGCAGCAGTTATTTCTATCATGCTGCAGGTACTTCTTCTCTTCTTGGCTTATTTTATGACAATCCTAAACATATAAAATTTTTGAGTAACGGCATTACTTGATGAATTCCTTATTCCAATGCAGATTGACTTCTAACGTCGAAACTTAGTTTCTGTCCAATAACTAACACTTGCATTCCTCTCTCTTTACTTTCAAAACATAATTACTGTCTTACTTTTCTGAGCCTTAAAGGTGGCTGAGCTATTTAACAGAATAATCAGAACAGAGTTCTGCAAATTCAAGGACAGAATTAGTACCCACTGTCTGTCAGAACCTCTGCTGTCCCTGTGGGCCTGTTCAGTACATTTCACTTCTGTTTGCAACTGAATTTTTGCAACCACAGACTGCAGAATCTTACATCGTTGCCGAATCCAATCCAGGAATGATAACATGGACGATCTCTGGGACATCAATACTGAGATAAGCTTAGAAACAGCTGAGAAGAATGAGAACCATAGAGTGTCTTGGGTTGGAAGGAACCTTAAAGATCATCTGATTTCAACCCTCATGTCATGGGCAGAGACACCTTCCACTAGACCAGGTTGCTCAAAGCCCCATCCAACCTGGCCATGAATACTCCCAAGGATGAAGCATCTACATCTTCTCTGGGCAACCTATGCCAGTCCTCACTGCCCAACAGGTACAGATTTTTTCCCTATCGTCCAATCTAAACCTGTTTCAGTTTAAAAAGCAACTAGCAACCCATCATAAAGAAGATACTTACCTTACACTGAGTAGTCTTTCTTTATAAGGAGGATGAATTTCTAAGATAGATGCAAATTTCAGATCATTTTTCAGAGGTACAGGGCATATAATTGCAGAGAAGAAAAATAAAGCAGGTACATTACTCTTGGGACACAAGCTGGACTGGCTGTGCATTACCCTCCAAGCCATGTAGGCAGAGCATTCTGATTCAGACATTGCTTTGACAATTTATATCAGAGGCTGCTCGAATGGCTAAGGAGTTAGGGATTTCCATACAAAATTTTGCACAAATATACACCTACACACGTGTAACACAATGGGAGGTTTAAAAGAGAAACACTGAAAAGCAGGGACACACACATACACACATAAAAATCCCCTCTTCGAATCGCCACTGAAGTGTCAGACTGTACAAAAAACTTCCAGGACTCGCTTCACAAATGAAATGACAGAACAGCCAAAGTATGAGTATCCAAAAGAAAATAGGATTTAAATTGGAACCTCTCTCCCCTGTCCCCATTTCAACTCAGTCTCCGTTGCCAAATGCCTGTCTCTGCAAGTCAGGGTACAGCCAGGAAAATCCACACCACTCCGAGTCTCTTCAAGAAAATGAAAAATTCTCGTCTAGGAGGCATATGCATTAAACTGAAACTCAAGTAACCTGACTGACTCATAACATGCTTGTTACACATTTCTTTGTGTATTTAGGCACCAAACAGCACTGAAGCAACAATTAAACTCAGTATTCAGAAATGTTGTTCAAAGTTTGTAAAACCTGAATTTTCTGCATAATTCTGAGCTGCTGTGTGTAAACCACTTTAAAGCAAATGTGCTTATAAAGTGAAGTGCTAAAAATAATTATTACAAGTGCTAAAAGTAATTATTGCTTGGGTTAGTCTCACATGTTTCCCTTGAAAACTGCAAAGGGAATTAGAAAGTCACAAGAAAGTACTTCAGGATGTCTGATAACAAACTTTATTGAAATGTGACTTATGCCAGACTTCTATGCCCATGTTTAAGCTACAAAATAGAACTAAGCTGAATTTTATGAGAAGTGATCAGTCACATAATTCAGATCAGGATATTTCTATTTCAGAGCTTAATTTGAGGGAACGGCTTAGAAAACACTGACTATAATACTGTTGAAACTCTCTTCAACCCTGAAACCAGGAGATAAAGTTACTTTCCATTCAAGATACTTGAGCTTCTAAAATAAGATGGATTCCCAGGTTAAAATATATGGCAATTTTAACTTTGTAGATAAATGAAGCTATATCTTTAAACACTTCTTCACACTGAACTGTAGTTAATATTTAATTTTAAAAATTCCATTTACTTCAGCATTCACTTAAATTTCTAATTCAGCCATTATACAGTAACCCGTATAGGTGAGAGAGAGTAAAATCAAAGATAATGTGTATCTTCAGTGCATTTTTCTGTCGTGTAAAGGTTTTCCTACTCAAAATTAATATTGAAAAGAGGGGTTTTTTTGAAGATGACATGACATATGGCATTATTTCAGTGACTCTGCAGTTAATTAAGTATTTTCAATGAGTTTATAATGAAGTATTGCGATTGACAATGAAGTCTAAATCTGATTCTTATTTCTCTTGTCAGCTGCCATCTTAACAGCCATGAAAAGGCAAGTAACATAAGAAAGAGTGACGTAGATCAAGATAATGGAAAAAAGGGGAATTTATTGTAGAAGTAGCTCAGTAGTAAAGATTTTCAGAGGCATTGAGCTGACTTGCTGAAAACCAGTTTTATCCCAGGCACAGCTTAGTGTGTGATCTGAAGCTGTTTACCTTCTTACTAATCCTTCACACGCACCTGCAGTGTAAGAATGTGTGGAATATGATGGCTGTGATGAGACCTCTTTGCAGCTCTTAAAATCTGGCCCTGTGGATCCCAGATTCCAGTTTCCAACGGCTGCGTGTGCCTATGTGTGTGTGTGTCCACTCAACAGAATTTCTGTTCTTAACAATGCCATGGTCACCTAGCCATCACATGCACCTCAAATCAGTACCTTTACTTTCACTAAAGATCCCACCTATTACCACTCTCAGCAGGCAGAGATCAGAGCTAGGAAGGCACAGGGGGCAGGGTAACTATTCACTGCTGTAAGCGAAAGCCTTAAAGAAGCTGTGGATGCAAGTGCAGTACTTAGGAGTAGATCTCAGCAGATCTTCCCTCTACCTCTTTGTCCCTCTCTATTTAGAAGTGCACACTTTAGGTTTCATTTCTCACACTCTGCTGTCATTGTTGCCCGTAGGGAATAAATTCAAATTAACCAACCAATTATCTAGAATTCATTATCTTGCAATTTCCTATCTTGCCTTGAAACTCTTAATTTTGTTATTTTTCTACTGGAATCACAACTTTAAGTCGTCTGTGTTTTTGCCCATTTTTCTCTCCCTTCATCAAAATAATGAGCGTGCTAACTTGCCTCAAGAATTATTCCTGAGAGAAACTCTTGGCTAGCAATAAACCAAAGGCAGAGACCTCAATGAGTTTCTTTCTGGTTTCATTAGTGGTCCACCTGCCGGGGAAAGCAATTTGATGTCTGCATAGCACTTTCTAGTAGCTGCTTTGCAGGGACACCAGAAGAGGTCTATTCATCTTGCCTTAGCTTTGTCCATCCAGCCTAAGTTAGTCATCGATATTACCTCTACAGCTGGTAAGAAGAGATGCATCTCATCAATAAAGGCTGAATGACCTCCGAGAGAACTATATCTTGACTGAGAAACCTCAGGCAAGGAGCTTAGCCAATGGCCCCATTTAAAGAAAACATCACTCTTTTTTTTGTTTGTTTTTGCCTAGCTCTGTATTATAACTAAAAGCAAATCCCTGTATGTGTCAAGAGCCATAAACTTTAAAAATACAAATAATGAAAGACTGTCCCTAACACTCACTGAGAATTTTGTGCTGACAGCAGCCACAGCACTGGACCAAGAAAATCCCTGATATGCTGTTGTCTCCTATGATACTTATCAATACCAGCATAACAGTTGTCACTTTATGTCAGACTTGCTATCTTTCCTCAGCATGAGATCTCCAGAAGCAGGCGATAATCTCTGCATTCTTTGGGAAAACTTCATCCCTTTGTATCATAGAATCAGTCACAGAATCACAGAACAGTTTGGGCTGGAAGGGACCTAAGGACCATCCAGTTCCAGCCCCCCTGCCATGGGCAGGGACACCTTCCACTAGACCAGATTGCTCCAAGCTCCATCCATCCTGGCCTTGAACACTTCCAGGGATGGGGCATCCACAGCTTCTCTGGGCAACCTGTGCCAGTGCCTCACCACTTTCTCCCTTGCTGATGGTTTGCAAGCAGAAAAAGTGACACCAGAAACTCCCTCTTCAACTTGTCTCTTTCTAACTAATCACTGACACAAATGCACCTTGAATTTACAGAATAGATTCAAAAGCAAAACCACTTAATTTTTTTCTTTTCAGCAGATCCAAGAGAAGCTCTGCAGGAAACACCAGGAGAATACACTTTTAAACTGAAACATTTTACTTGCTCAGTATTTTTACATAAATTACTGCAAGGAAAAGTTAAATTTTAGTATTCATATTCTCTGGGGACATAAGCTGAATACACAAGGATTGTACAGAACCTATATTTTATTATTATTTTAAACACATGAGCATTGGTGATACTGACTATATTGTGGAATGTCAGCCAGTTAATGAAATACTCTGTATTTTCAGTCATGTCTCTACATTAACTAGTTCACCTGAAGGCAGAAGAAAAAGAGGTTTCTAGAGAGTTTCTGAATTCTAATATATTAAAATGTGTTAAACTGTTTGGATAAAAAAATATTTTTGTGAAGAGTCTTCAGCGTCTTTAATAGCCCAATCACCCAGGGCCAGCTATGGGTTATATAACAGCCTCTAAAGCTGAAGTTTTCCAGTTACTAGGAAGACAAGGAGGGACAGTGCCAATGGGATAGGACAGACTTATATTAACTGTAAGAAAAGAAGGAAGGAAAAAAAAATCTGACAGTGAAGGTAACTAAAAAGCAAAACAACAAAGAAACAAAACACGTCTTTGCAAAGTGCAAACATCAATGCAAAGGAAAAGAGAACATATTTTAAAGTAAATAGATAGCAATAAATAGGAGCTTCTCAAGTCATCTGATATATGAAAGGATGTTGCTATGAAATAATTAAAATAGAAAAATGTTGGTAAGACTTACTGCTTAAAAAGTAAAAAATTGAAAGGAAACACAAAACATCTTGGCACGAAACGCATTTTTTTCCAGATGAAAAGCACAATAAAAAATTGAAAGAAGAAAGAGATTGAGAAAAGAAATAGTGGAACGGGTTAAGAAATAATGTCAGCCTCATCCTGGTTTTAAAGTGAATTATGTTTGGGCACCCCTCTGCTCCCTCAGTACCATACCCCCTGCTAAAAGGCCAGGATAGAAATCCATACATATCTTTGTCACTGAAAGAAGGTCTTGTTTTCTAAAAAAAGCTGTCACTTAAGGGCAAAACCAGAGTTTTAGTGAACTCTAAGACAGGGAAGAAAATTTGGAAGAATCTGTATCCCATACTTAACAGTTAAATGAGCAGCTGCAAACATAACTCCTGTTGCAAAAAGAAAATCAACCCTTTATTTGCATTCTCAACCAGACTTATTAATGACTACCTTAACAAAACAGCAAAAAGTGGAAAATACTGAACGTAAATTAACAAATTGTCAAAGAAAAGTAATTCATAATCTCCAGCATGAGGAATTAGCAGATCCACTTTTTCCATGCATACATAAATATGACTAAGCACAGAAGGCTGTGTACGAACAACAAAAAACTAAGCAAGACCTGCACTACAAATGAAGCTTAAAGGACTACAGAAAAAAACTCCCAACTACATAACTTCATGTTTTCACATTTCAAACAAAAAGAAGAAAAGATGGGTTTTGAAATGAAATCATGCTTTCCCTGCACAGCATTGACATTGACAACTGTATATTCTTCAATGAAGAATGTACTATTCAAGAAAATTTAAAGCCTGTTGACAGAAACCAGAGCTAAATATGGCTGAATGAAAAAATAAAGTACTTAACATGAAACATTCATGAAAATGAGAATTGAGAAAGCTCAGGAGTCTGTAAGGAAATAGCAAATACACTCTAGCAGACAGGGATGACTACATTAAACACAAGTGAATCTGCAGAAAAACATTAAGAAAATATATCCATAACTTGTTTCATGCATAGATGCATAGTGAGGGCTATTTTAGACAAGGCCAAAAAAAAAAATAATTTGGAATTCTTCTTTTTATAAAATATTCACTGTTGTATGGGTTTCACTATGTAACTCTACTAGGAAAGTGATCTTTAAATTTAACATAGGAATTAAAATGTAACCTTTTGTGTCTTACGGGAAGCCTGCACAGGCTTGACTTAACAGGAACATTTGTAATCCCTGGTGTTTCAGCTGTGGCATCTGACGAGCCCCAGAAATATCTGTCGGTGCTGGGGCAATGTCCATGAACACAGGCAGAGTCACTCAGGGACTAGAGTTAATTTGCAGTAGAGTGGAAGCTGTGGTGAGGACAGCTCAGGCAAACAGAAAGGAAATGCTGTGAGATAAGAAAATAATTTGAAAGTTAATCAGGGAGATTTTTTTAACCACCGTTTCCATTTTAAATATGCTTTAGGGGTTTTTACTTGAAGATATTATGAAACCTGCAATGAAATGATAAACCTAAAGGCTTTTCTCCAACAAAGTAAAAATAAAAGCAGTATTTTCTAAATAATATGCAGCAAATAGAGGCACAAAAGCTATACCTAAGGCAAACATCTTGCACGGCCAGACAAGTGGGTACTATCTTGGCACTGGTGCATTTGTCCAAACGGTACCAAAACTGTATTTATTAGATCAAAAGAAAGGCAGCAAATACCAATCTCAAAATTTAACCCTGTACATTAAGTGCTGACATAGCTTGGAGCACTCAAGGGTTAGTTTTGAACACAACAAATACCATTATTGCGCTACATGAAGTTGTGTATTGCAGGCACACAACCCTGTTAAACATCTTCACTAACACAAATCTCTGGAACAAAGAGCCAATTTCTTGCTTAGTGAACTCTGGCACTTTTGTTGAAGCAAAAGGTGTTAAAACTACAAGAAAGGAGAACTAGTTTTGACAGCATCATCTATCATGACATCCCTGAAAACATTCAAGGCCAGACTGGATGGGGCTCTGAGCAATCTGATCTAGTTGAAGACGTCCCTGATCATGGGTGGAGGTTTGGAACTAGCTGGCCTTTAAAGGTCCCTTGCACCTGAAATTATTCTATGATCTGGCTAACCTCTCTTCAATGGGCACTTCATGGACAAGTAAGAGAGGCATAGGCCTGCCATTTAATCAGCTAGAGAAAACAATTCACTATTCTCCAACTCAGTAAAAAAACTTTATGTGTAAATAAGAAAACAGTAGAGTTGGAGATGCCACTGTAAAAAGAGGGGTAAAATAAGCAGCCTTTAATATTGCTATTTGAAGGAGTCTCTTGCGTAGGAGAACTCTGGTGCATTATCAACTATCATCATTAAATTGGGATCTGAAATAAAAATTTCTCTAGTTTTGGAACAAAGCTTCTTCTCTTGTGGCGTCAAGTGAAAAAAAAAAAAGGCTCAAATACAAGGGCAAAAATGTATTATCATAATGTTGAGCTTTGTCATTTATATTTCTCGTTTTTTCTCAATTTTCCTAACTTAAAAAATAGACCAAGCTTCTCAACAAAATCCACTCACTGAACTTCAGCAGGACAACCTATGAAACACAAATCTAAACCTTTTTTTTTTTTTTTTTGCTTTTATTCACCTTTATAGTGGTGGTGTTTTCTGCCTGAGGACAAGGAGAGGATTCTTCACCCTCCCCGGTGAGTAGGACAGTACTCAGGGCAAGTATCACTATGTGCTGGTCCTGGTCTTTCTCCTCTCCCTTAGCTGCTGCCCACTGTTGGAAACTGGATCCTCAGCAGATGGGCCTTTGGTCAGATCCAGCTTGGCTGTTCCAAGATTATGTTCTGTTCTTTGATGCATTTGCATGAAATATAACTCTAATATCGCATTCTTTGGCAATTGGATACAGTAGCTTCCACCATAAAAAAGCCAACTGCTGTAATGCAACTTTATCCAAGTAATTAAGCTACATTGCTTTTTAACAGCTGGGGAAAGAGAGCTTTAATAGGGCTAGTCATGTTTCAAAGTCTAGAAGTAACATAGACAAAGATGAATAAACACAATTTTTTTTCTTTTTCTTTTGTATTTTCTATCTACCTAATTCCCACAGCAGCTAGAAAGGTTAAATGTCTGAATCAGGAATCCATGTGACTGTTGTACTAAAAGATGAGACAAGTGTTTGTACTCTGAGGCAAGAACAGGGAATGAAAAAGGGGTAAGTGCTAAAAAATATCCATCACTTCAGAGACCTTCAGAAGTGACTCCTGGATTTTTCATCTGATATTTTCAAAAAAGCAACTCTCATGTACCTGAAGCTCAGGCAAATGTGTAAGATATCATTTTTTTTTTTTTTTCATAAAATCTGTGGCTGCTTATACAAGTTAGGTCTATTCTAATGTACTATGGAATCTACCAGAATCAGGAGCAAAAGAACAAAAAAGTAAATTTAGTAGCAGAGCTGCCAGGAGTTACTTAGTTGCTGTTCTTCAAAAATTCCCTTAGCTAATGCCTGCAAAGACAGACATTGCCTCTCACACTCTCTATCTAAAGCTCAGCTACTCACCTCACAACAGGCGCCGAGCGGCAGCTCACTCAGAAAGAGACAAAGCACAAATTCTTTCACTGCAATAACTTTTTAACCTCTTCAGTGTCAGCTGCTCTAATCAAACTGTAATCAATGAATGTTTTCCCTGTGTGCAAGCTGTTAAGAGAGCTGGTTAATTGGCTCTCCTGAAAGATTTAAATCACATGAAACTTCCAATTGGTTTAACGGTTTTCCAGGGACTGTTGTGAGGCAATAGCTGCAGAGCTACTGCAATGCAGCACAGCTCAGCTTGCAGACCACTGACACAGAATATTTTGCAAAAATCTTAAGGCTACACTTTACCTTTTCACACTGCTGTGGGGGAAAGGAACATGAGCATTTGAGACTAAAATGTGCAAAAAAGCTTTTTAGCAGCTTTATTAGGAGACTAGTACTCTGTCTGGCCCCACTCCCAAGCCGTGTCTTTCAGGACAAATTGTCAGTATTTCAACCAAAATTCCCTTTTCTTTAAAAATATGTTTTAGCTTAACTGAAAAAATGTTGGTTTTTTCTTAACTCCTTCCATACTGGGCTGTAACGTGCAACTTTTGCCATTAAAAATCAAAATATGTCCTGAATAAAAACCTGGAAGTGTAAAATGTGTTTCCCTTTGTAGTGTACATTCAGTTTTAATTTCAACTTAATTGTTTAATAGGGGCACACTGTTCCATCCCAAGATTATTTTCCAGGCTCGGGTTTTTATTTGGCTTATTTCACATTCATGCAGTATTTTAAAAGAGATCTGAGAGTTTTTAAGCTGTGAGGAAAGTTAAAATGCTTCTGATTAATAAAAATTGGAGTGCAAAGTTAAATATAACTGACTGGTTCTTCTTCTAATTTTGTTCTAGGTAGCTTTTGGTCCTTAAATTATCTTTAATTTCATATCAATCATGTGCAGAAGATGTGAGCTTCACAAGAATATGAAAAGTTATCTTTCTGAAGCCTGCAGGGACTAGTTAGTGTAGACAGAATACATCAACAAACCTCCATATGAGCTACATCCACAATGATTATTAAGAGATCACGACGCTTAACATCAATTGACCTCCATTTACACAATACATGTGTACATAACATACAGTACACAGGTTATTTTCAGGTTTTAAAATAAAAGTAAGGAATCATGCAAAAAGCCCAGAATTACTGCTGCTGTTCCTAAATACGCACTTCTACTGCTGTGCTCTGATTTTTTTTAATTCCTGTGATTCGTTTTCCTCTTGCTCTTAATAATCTTTCCATAATTTTGGTCACAGAATTTACATTTTTGTTTGGATTTTCACAACACTTTGCCTCTTTATTTCTCAGAGAGATGAGGGAAATAAAGGTGGTGAGTGTAAATGAGGAAAACAGGAACTGAAGAGCAGAAGAACTGAGGAGTTAGTTCTCAATTTATACAATCTCTTGAATTTCCATTCAACAACTTTGCATGAAATCATTGTTTGTATCTTCTGTTCTCCCTTTGTTCACAGTATCTGTTCTCTTTTACAGAAATTTCACCAAGACCACGTTCATCTGAGGGACGGGCAGTGTGTTTCAGCTGAGCACCATCACCAACCACAGATCCGACAGCATTCAAAAAAATGTTGTGATGCTATTCTGTTTTATCTGAGCTCATCTCTGCATTTGTGTATTCCAAACAGGATGGCAAACAAAAGCACCACAATATTGATGGGAAAAGCTATTCAAATTGATGGCAAGCACTAGGGGATTTTTTTTGGTAGGAGTTACCATTCTTATGAGATTTGTTGCCAAGTGTCTAAACATAAATGTCAAGGAAGTTCATATGACGCTTAAAATGGGATTCTGTTTGAAACAAGGAAAGGGACATTGAAAGCTGTTTCTATAGTATTCACTAATTTTCTTCCCACAGCACAGCATATTATTTATTTTTTGAGAAAATACCAAGATAAGCATACTGTCAGCTTTTCTTTACTGTATGAAAGTAAGCTTTTTCGACTCACAATTTTAATTGCTAATCAACAGCTGGCTTATAGTATTGACTGGTGCTTAAATCATCATCACTCAATACCCAAAATATCAATAGCTAAAGGTTTCATTGAATGCTTTTGTTTGCAACAACATCTAATAGCTTAATAACCTGGAAAAGATTGAAAAAATGTACTGGTTAACATTTGTAGTGGCTATTCTTGGATCTCCCCAGAAAAACCTGAAGCTGTAGTAACAACTCAGAACTTCCAGTGTGAATATGGAAGAAGCAAGCTACAAGCCAACTTAACTTACGTACTTTACTAGATTTGGAAGCATTTTAAAGTGAGAAGCTCCTGAGGGAAGCATGGTTGTACAGTTTTAAGACTATTTTATGACTATGTTCCAGTAAATGCAAAAAGATAAGATACAGTAAATAAGAAATCAGGTATAAATTTCAAATAAAGGACAAAAAGAGTTCTGAAATAACTTCAGAATAAAAGAAGTATTTATGCTCATATAGAGTGTGTTTGTCTTTCTGTGTGACCTCTAAATTTTTTAAATAATTCTCTGTGAAGGTTACTTAACTCTTTAAAATTTTTTTCATCTTTCTTTGCCATTAGGGATTTCTCAGGAAAGAAATATTTCATTTTACATCTGATTTATACAGCTTGCATTAACCAGCATCTAATATTAAAATTAAGTACTTCAGCAGTAACATGTCCAGTAACACATGCTGGACAACTACAGAGTACCCTCACTACCTTTAAAGATTCAATCATTTACTATAAAAAGGCAAACTTTTTGGCCCTGTTCTTCATAAGCTTCACTCTCTGTGGTGTGTTTTGAGCTATTTGGCTGAAACAGAAAACTGGCTTTGCTTCACAGACAAGAAGTCACGCAGTTGGGACTAGCCTGCCCTCAACAGGGTTTTTGGTGAATGGAGCAATGACACAGGAAAAATGGAATAAATATGCAATTTAATACCTGATGGATTTCATTAGCATCATTTGAATTGTATGTTCACCAAAACTGAATTTGACACAGTACCAAGCTGCTAAAATTGTATGTCAACTAAAAGTTCGATTATAATAGGAAAAGCTGTCAAGCGATGTATTTTTTTGTGTATTAACAATGGCACAGAACAACTGTGACATGCCAGTGATTGCTACAAATACCCAGACACCGTGGTGATAATTGCGGTGTAAAATCACCAGACAGCAAACAAGACTGCTGGAACTAATAGGAACACGGTTTCATTCAGAACCCAGTGTGGATCTCTATCTGTAATGGAATTGCTTTTCAATACTTCTTTGAAATAACTCTGATTATTACTCATGCATTTTTATATTAATATGTTCCATTTATTTAACTAAAGATAGATACGTTCAATTTCATTTGCTCTCATCTGCCCATTTCTTAGTATGGCATAATTTATTCTGTTTGGAAACTCAAGCGCAGAGAAACTAATAAATGGATGCTTGATTCCAGATCTGAAGCACAACTGTACATTTGACTAAAATAGAAGCTGTTTTTCTCTTTGTGTGCTATCATCAGGATCCAAAGAAATGAAGGAAAGTATCATATTGGATAAATTCTGGCAGCACTAATTCATCTTCCCTAAAAAAAAAAAAAAGACTGAGCATGTTATTAGAGCTAATGTTTCACCTGAGACCTTCAAATCTCCTAGGCTGGGCACAATCAGGCAGAACCAACTTGTGAATTGAGCTAGAACTGCTTACTGAAAAACGTAACACAGTGCCAGCAAGTCTTCACAGACACGTGTACTTGCTGAATTAATCTGGCAAAGAGTTTCAAAGTAACAACTACTGCAGAGGAAAACCACCCTGAGTTCCAATCAGAAGGTAATATTCCTCTCACAAATTCCTTGAGAACCTCAGATCGTCATTTGGGTCACTGCTCATGGACAAAAAGGAGTTCTGCCCTTTAATTCTGGACTCCAAATCAATCAGTGCCTACTTCTGCCCACTGGAACTAGCCTAACCTCTAGAAAGCTAAATATTAGCAAAATTTGAATGAGATGCATCCCACCTTAAATGTCTTACATTTTGCTGAATTTCCTGCTGATGTTTTTATTTAGAAAGATGTCATTTTCTCTAATAAGTAGTTTTTATCCAGGTCTAATTGCCCTGAAAGTACAAGGACGCTGTCATCCAAAAGTAATAATGGGAAGCTCTACACATTCTGCAGGAAGCATTTATCTTTGTCTAATTGTAACCTGGCTGTTTGAAGCAATGTCAGATCTTCCTGGCATTTCTGTTCTCTCTTAACCTGTCTTTTGCACAACCTATTTCCAGGAAGAGACTAGAAAAGAACATAAAATGAGCGCTAATGAGAATAAAATGATTAACTAAGTGTTGATTACTGCCTTATTATAGGCACACTTAGAGCTCTTATAGTTGCATAAAACACTTCTAAAAGCCAAGTCTGTGGCAAAAATACAGCTATTTCCTGGGGACAGAATTGTCACTTCAATTTTCATTCCAGATGACTGCTGATGATAGCTGGGAAACTCGCTAGCTACAGCAGCCTCATCCTGTTAAATGAGCGGCCCCAAAGCACTTCTCTTTTGCCATCTGCCCTTCAGGTGGTTATTTCACTTACCCTCTGGCTGGTATTGTGCTATGATTGTTACCGTCTGCCCAGCTCCTTTGAGCGCAGCCGCAGCCTGCTCATGGGTAGCGCCTCGGAGATCGATGCCGTTCACCTGCGCAGGGAAGGAAGACAACAACAGGTGTGAGTAGTTTGACACGAGACAGGGAGACAGAAGTGGGGTTCTATTGTAAATATCCAATGGATGTAGAGGTCAGATTGCCCAGATGCAGAAGCAGAAGTACAAAATCAAAAAGGCTGAGAGGAAATTTCCTATGACCAGCCAAGAGGATATGCACTTGTACCACTCACCCCATAGTTTGACTCTGCTTATCCATGCAGATACTCTGAGCGCTATTATTGGGTGTTTCCTGCTCTACTGAGTTTACATTTTTGGTTATCTCTTCATCAAGCAGTAACACTTAATACAATAAGTTCAAAAGACAAATTTTCTGTAATGCTTGAAGGTCACTGTAGAATACTGCAAGAAAGGAAACTGCTCCTTCAGTCAAACTCTGCAGGCCCAGTCAGTAGCATCAGGAAACCCAGAGATACATAGAGCGTGTCTAACAAAAGCTGCTTGTCGCAGAACTTTCAGAGCAAAAACCCCATCTACTGTTTCCTGTTCATGCAACCCCTCCGACTATTGCCTGGAAATATCCTGTGTCCTCCACGTGACAGCAATGGAGTTGCTATCAGACACAGCTTCCTCAACTCTGCCTCTTCAACAACCACAGGTCTTTCCATAGGGTTTCTTTTTCTTAATCATTTTTGGCTGCACAAGAAATGGGAAAGAGTAGAACAAAATCCAGGAAATTCACCCCTAAAACTCAGAGGCAGGTTCAGAAATCTTTTGATTTGTATTTGTGATACCTGTTTTGTCAGCAGTATCCCAAGGAAGAGATAAAATTCACATACAGATTTATTAATTGCTCCAGTAACTTTGAATCCTGCTTTCCAGTGGGACCATTACTGTCTGACTGTACTGAAGTATGTGAGATTTCTTTTATTTATGTATTTAACTTTGTAAGTATGTATGTATGTATTTATTTGTTCATGTATTTATCTGCCTTTCCTCTCACTTCTACAGGTTTCCACTTTACAATGTTTTAGTGAAGAACAGGAAACTTTTGACATGTAACAACCTCGGCAGGACAGAAATCCTTTACTCATTACTGAAGAAAAGGAAAAGAAAGGAAATAAAGGGCAGGAAGAGGAAAGCAAACAGCAAAACCAAGCAAACAGGCCAAAACACTAGACCCAAATTCTCAGCTATAGCAAATATTTGTGTTTATGTTTATCAAGTACTATTGCAAGATGGCTAAGCACATACTGAAAAGATGTTTTTTTTTTTTAATTTAAATTTTAACAACTTTTTAAGGATTGTGAAAATAAATTTGATTCCATAGAACTTTTTAAGTAATATTGAGTTTATTACAAATATATTTATTTTGGTCAATAATTTTTAGAAACTGGCCCATCTTAACTTGCTGTCTTTTATCAAATTTTAGAGAATGTGATGTTTTAAGAACACAATTATTATTTACCACAGAATCACAGAGTCATAGAATAGTTTGGGTTGGAAGGGAACTCTAAAGCCCCTCTGCAAAGAACAGGGACATCTTCAGCTAGACCATATGGCTCAGAGCCCTGTCCATCCTGACCCTGAATGTTTCCAGGGATGGGGCACTCACCACCTCTCTGGGTAACCTGTGTCTGTGTCTCACCACCGTCATCATAAAAAATTTCTTGCTTACTTGCATGACAAAATCTAGTCCTTACTAGTATGAAAAAAACATTTAGACTATTGCTCTTAGAAAAACTAATTTGTGATAGCAATAATATAAAGCCCAGGAGATACCACAGCTTCTGATCCAGAAGACTGCATGATGCTGTAGAACTGCTGACTGCACACAGAAATTATGAGCACAGAGTAAATATAACATAATAAACTTCATAGTTTAACACAGGAGTCCTCCGTTGTCCCATCTCCCTGGGATGTTATAATGGCTGGTGGAAGATTCCAAAAAAAATGAGCCAAAGGTTCAAAAGCTTTCATTAAAGTTGTGCACAGCAACCTCTGGGAAACATTCACTGAAATTCAGTCTAGGAATACAGGACCCTAGAGAGCAATAATTAAGTGCATTCTAAAAGAATAAAGGAGAGAATCAGAACTTTCAGTGTCACAAAAATCTAACATATTTTAATCTACAACAGTGAAAATACCTAAAGAGGAAGATGATGTCAGCCAGGACTTTGCAGCCTCTGTGGAGAATACCAGCTTCCTGTAAGGAACACAACTTTGGCTACTGCTGTAATAAAAGAGGTGCTGTTCCCTGCTTTTTCTCAGTGATGGTGTTATGACACTTGATGCTGCATTGCATTGAGCACAGATGTACCAGCACTACAATCACTCAGTAACTCTGCACTATAGTCACGGTTTTGTGAAGTCTGAGCAGAATCCCTAAATTCAGGAAGCACAGTGCCTATATCATGACATAAAGGAAACATCAGCCTTGATTCTCTGAAGAAGACAACTTTGAAGCCAAGTAACCTTTCCTTTAATAGAGAGCTTAGTTTTTATCTGTGTGCTTTTCCCTTTCATAACTGGAGTCCTTGAGAGAGTTCCACAAAAGAATAGGATGAAGAAAAGCTTAAAGGAACATTCCTGAATTCCTGAGCTGGGGAGATGGATATGGATGATGTCACCCGGTCAGCATTAGAAGGTTCCAAGAAAAAAAAAAAAAAAAAGTTTTGTTCAGTTTTAAGCTTGAAGGCTGTAGACTATGAGAGGACACAAGCCTTTCTTAAGCAACATAGGAGAACATTGTGGAGGTCTCTAAAAGTCGTGTTAATAATAGGGAATATTTAAACATCATTAATAAATCCCAAAAATCTCTCTATAGAAAAAAGGAGAGGACGTATGAAAGAATAAGGAAATCACATGCTTATTCTCCTTCTCCTAGGCGAAACAATAGTTCTATGTCTATGTGAGCTAATAAGTACAATCCTAATAATGCATCAAGACTGTGAATGTAAGACAAGAATTCCACTGAAGTTGTTACACAAACATTTTTCACTTCTCCACAGAAAAACAAGAAGCCACTGAAATGGCAGCTGGATATTGTAGTGAATGGATTTCCCTGATATTAATTTCACTTTTCCGTTAGGATTTAAGTGGGGGTAGACACTTGAGGAAGACTTAGAGGCCTGAGTGGCTGAAATCAAAAGAACAAGGAAAAGAAATTTCAGAGAGAAGATAATACATACATTTTATCTTCTGCAATTTTTATCTATATGATAATCAAGTTAGGCAAACCAGATCAAGTAATGTTGAACAGGTATATGATCTGACTACATTAGGTTGCCAAAACAGTGATCTCCCTCTTGAAAATGCACAGCTGCAGAAAAAAATTCAAATAACCACTGCCAAATAGGTAGGGAGAGATCTGTTTGCATGTTATTTTACTCACCAACAGTGACAGAATCTCACTGTAGGATAATACGTATTAAATTCAGAAATGACTTATAATCTAGTCTGACTTTGTAAAGAACAAGAAGAGTAGATGCTAACTTGATTTCTGGGTATCATTTCCCCCTATTTAAAAGCAAATATAATCAACTCCCAAACCTTCTAGTAGAAAAACATCATATTCATGTAGCAGCATTAAATCTTGATGAAAGAAACCATTGGTTTATATGTTTTAACCAAATTTTTACCATCAGAGCAAAACGAAGAAGAATTTGGAAAGAATAAAATGAGTAATACTCTGTCTCGTCTCTTCCTGCAAAACAATATCTTAATATAATGTCTCATGATAATTGTGTGCAGTGACATTTTTCCCAATATGACTTCATTGCAAATTGTTAAATCTGATTAAAATTACTGCTTTTAATTAGTTGAACATAATTTTTGTGAAGAATAATCAGTAAAAGAAAGTTAAAAAAACCAGAAAAAGGTGCAAGTGTGGGCAGGAGAAGTTAATAAACATCAAAGGTGTTTTGGTTGTTTGTTGTTTTTGTTTTTTTTCTATAATAAATGGACTTCCTTCCTTTAGAAAGTATTATAAAATAAGCAAAGGAGCTGTTCTGAGCTTGACTGCACAGCCCTGATGTCCTGGCCCAGAATGAACTTGACTGCACAATTTCTGATGCCTAACTTCAAAATGAATTTGACATAATGGAAATAAGAAGAGCCTGCAGCTTATACACAAGTCTGTCTCTTCTGCGTGCTGTGGCAAAAAGCAGTTCGAAAGCTTACAAACAAAGAGGAGTGCTGCAACAGAAGATTAGAGTTGAAAACTACAGTCAAAATTAAATTGAGATGGAGAAAGAGATGCAACAACAGCTCACAGTAATTACTGGGCCTTTGCATGCATTGACTCAAAATAAAGAATGATCTACTTCATTTAATACTGAATCATAATTGAAAGATCAGATTTACTTTTTGCACATATCGAACTCTTCTAAAATTGGAAGAGTTATATTCCCTCTAAAATATTTGAATAGCCCCTATTAGCACAAATGATTGTGTTCTGAACAGACTTGTTGCAGTCTGGTTGTCTTCTAGAAAGTGAACATGATTTCTATGTAGGTCATTCAAACAGAAGGCAGCAGAATAATCTGATTTATTTAGCCATTTCTTTCTTTAGGCCACCTTATTTTGTGTTTGTACAGTGGTTAAATGAGTACTTGGAACACCTTGTTGGATTGGAAAAGAAAGGAAAAACACATCCTTTCCCTGGGGAGGAAACATAAAAGATTACTTTTCATTTCTTCTTTAAGTTGTCACTGACATAGTACATGCTTTTATAGGAAAGCCATTCTTTTACCACAGAACAAACAATAGAGTAGAGTTTTCAAGTTCTGTCTAAATTCTTTTATTCATTGAACTCACAAAATAAGAGCTTTTGGCGCCTGAAAAAGCAAACAGAAGTCTGAATAATGGCAACTGTTTACAGCCAGAATTCCTATTGTTTGCATTAAGAGAGGATACAAAGAACCCTATTTATCTGCCGTAATTTTGCACAGCAACTTGAATATTCTCAAGCATATTATCAAGAGATGAGAGGAAAGCTGGGCCACGTTCCCCAGCAGTCCTGCTTAGGCACTGGGGACGTAAAACAGGGAACATTGGGAAAAAACCCATTAGGGATGATCTGCAGTGAACACGTCTGAGGAAGACCTTCCTCACGTGCAGGTGGAATAACCATTCTACACAACGGCCTCCACAACCCTTGACGACTGATAGAGTCCACCAAAAGCACAACAACTCTAAGGAACCCAAGTATAGCCTTTGAGCAGCTTTTTGCAAAGCAAAGGCCACACATCTGGCCTGAGGCCGAGGCTCTGCTGGGTGCTGCTGCTGGAAGAGCTGTGGATGTAAAGCAGGCTCAGCACCACGGACAATCGGGGACATGGCTGCAGGGGTGGCACCCAGCAGGGGAAATGCTGATATGGGACAGTCTTTGCCTTGCTACAGAAGGAAAGGTTTACAAATAGAAAGAAAGAAGAAATGCATGGGGGAGACGTCACTCTCCAGCTTAGCTTCTGCTATATTTTCAGACTTGCTTTATTGCTTTTCTCTCACTTTTCTCAATTCTGGTCTGTTCTGAGCCTACACTTTCTACTGTTTAGTTAGAGCTGCACAGAGAAGCACAGTGGTTTTCTCATCCTGAACTCCACTGAAAACATAGGATCATGTCCTATCTGTTGTTCTCCATGCCCAGCATCGTCCTCTCTTTTTATGGGCCAGCAATTTCAGTGACCTTTACAATTTTCCCTGTCTGTCTACCTTAGAGTTACAATTTTTGCCTCTAGTAAGCTAGTCTTTATGCTCTGATGAGCTGGACATTCTAGAGGCAAACTCTTCTCTCTCTGGAAAACAAGAACCACTGTGGGGGTATGAGCTGTATCATGCCTTTTTCTGCCTGGAACTTTAAGGAGGCAGCTAAGCCAAATGACAGAGATACCAAAGCATATCTGAAGCAGAAAAAAAATAATATTATGTTCTTGAAGAGGTGTCTTGCACACACTGCCTTTTACAGTAGGAACCAACAAGCTTTATGACTCACCAGACCACATGAATCATTCCAAATGGCACCTGTTAAGGCTAGAACCACAAGCAAAGACTTACGTTTCAACCCAAACTGTACTGAAATTCTGACACAAGATCTGCTTCCCATGTGATTGTAGCTTTTATGAATGATGACAGATTTGCAAACTTTGAGACTGAAATAATTTCACTGAAGTGACATCTTAAGAGCCATTTCCCCTCAATTCCATCAGAATTCCTCAAAACTAGTTTAATAAATAAAACTAGTTTAAGAAGTAAATGACAGCTTATGAAAAGGTCACATAGGCTCCCTGGAGCCTGAATGGACATGAAACTTATTTTACTCAGATCGCTAAAGAGCTACCAGCTTGTTCAAGTACCAACCCGAACTGGAGGTGATTCAGCAACTACAAGGTGATCAATGGCATTTTGTCATATTACTACATGGTAAAGTTGAGACAAAGGAACACGTACTTTTTGCATATTAAGCCAACTGGTATTACCAGTGAAAAATACCTATACGAGTACTATACTAGCTAATAACACAGGCCAGTGTTTATCAGCTGATTTAAAAATAAATATAAATAATATTTTTCATCAATTTTATACATGAAACATCCATCAAATGCAATTCTTAGTAAGAATATTCATTACTGTTAAAATGAAGAGCTCATAATTAGCTCTTAAATTCAAATCGAGTTGCTTCATTTTATTTTCTCTCCTTCTGTGTAGTCACTCAAAACCCCTTATATTCCTGCCACCACCTAATTTCATGAATCTCACTACAGTGTCATCTTTTCAAGCATTCACACATTCCCTCTCCTTTGTAGTTCCTGTTCTCTTTCTACTCTGAATTGATAAAATATCAAATTGTCCCTCCCCCTTCCTACAGCTTTTACTTTACACACAACTGTTACTTCCATTCACTTTCCTGCCTTTCTGAAATATCCCTCTTTCTCTCAAATTCTGTTTTCAGCATTTGTATTTTCTTGTCTCCTGTTCTCGTCCTGGGTCATTTGGACGTGCCCCTTTTAGCAGCATTTATTCCATATACCTTGGTGTTCATATACATCTAAAAGGTATTTTTCCTTATGCAGTAACTGTTTCCTAAATTAACTCTCACATTTGCAAGCATAAGTGAATGGATATAACTAAACCAGCGTTGTTCAGTTTTATTCATAATGCTGCAGGGTTTTTGCTTCACATTTGAATTTCAAAGGATAGTATAAGCGGAAATAATGATTGAAATTCTCTTGCTTCTGAAATGAGGTAAAGGTTTCCATTTTAACAAGTTCTTCGTACCTCAAAGATGATAAGAACTTAATTTCAGCTGAAGCCAACATGAAATAGGTACCCGGGAACTGAAAAAAGAGGCAAAACAATTTTAGAGGCTGCTTAGAGACAGAAGAGATGCTGAGCACTGAGTGATGAATTCAAAAATTTATATCCTTGCCTTGAGCTCTGCTTGATAGGTGTTTTCATATTTCCACACCCACAGAGTATGGCACTGAGGCCTGTGAGAGGTGAGATGGCCATTGGCTGCTGCCACGGCAAATCCATACTGAGCTCAACCCAGTGACCAGGAGGCAATGCGTCAATGGCTGAACGGTAGATTGTCTTTCTGGAATGATGTAAGTAAATGTTCAATGCTCACATTTCATACTAAAATGCCCTGAAGCACAACATTCATAGTTTACTTGTGGCTCTACAGATTAAGATTATGACACAGACACTTTGAATAGACAAAGCTCCGTACTCTCAAATAAACCATTTCTTTTTATAACCAGTGGAAAGGAAATAGCTCATGTAGTCTCTAAGTGTTTTTCCTTTTGTTACTGTTCTGGTGGCTTGCTTGTTCAGATTCAGGGCATATCTATCTTGTTTTTCCAAAAAGATCTCAGAAAACTCTTCCAAAAAACTATTGCAGATATCCCTCCAATACCCTATTTAATGGATGGCCAATTTCTATTACTTCGCAGCTTGTGTCACAGGATAATTTTTTTTATCACTCAGAAACCCAAAACTGACTGGGCAGTAGAGCAGAATGATTCCTGAAGACTAGTTAGTTTGAGCACAAGGCAAAAGTCCAGCCTGAGGCAAAGCTCTGAATGAATAAAGCTCAGGGATTTTAGCCATTTTGTCCAGCAGTAGCAGCCTGGCTTTCACTTTTTCACTGTGAGCCTGGCAGTGTGGCAACACTGAGGGCTGCAAACCTCATAACAAATCTTCAGTGTATCAGATGTGACATAATTCTGCTTGACAGTGTTACACCAAAATTTGCCAAGTCAGAATCTTTGAACGGAATGTGCACTCCTCCTTAAACTATAAGGAGCTGAAGAGCAAGCAGTCTGGCATGAGATCATTTCTACTCATTGAGGCAATAGTAAAATGAATGTTTTAGAGGCAACTGATGATTTTCATCACAACAGAAATATACAGCCTCTGGTCTAGGCCAATTTACTAGCTGTGTATGACACAGAACTGACAGGTCTGATAGCTAACACTTGGGGAAAAAAAGACATCTTATTCAAGAGAACTGTTGGTATAATTTATTAGCTTCTGATCATGTGCTTGGAAATGTGAGAGTAAAGTTAGGATACAGTTACTGCATCAAGACAATTCCAATGTATGTTATAGATTGCAGAAAGATGTGGGTGAGGACTTGTGGTGGGGGGAGAGAAATCCAGCTGAAAGACAAATTCCTAGATTAATGAGATGAAACTATGCAGCAATATATGCAGCATTCCAGAATATGCTGGTGGTAAATTTTTTTTTTCTTAGAATCTCCATTAAGCTTGTATTTTTGAAAGTAGTCTATTTTATTTTGAAGTTCCAAAGTGGCAAGTCTGTGAGCTTCTCTGGCAATACAACCCAGTTGCCCTGATTACAAAATAAATGCCTCATACTTTGAAGCTGAATATGTCTAAGTTCCACTCCCAGCCATCAGATTATATATATTTACCAACAACACTGAAAACCAGTTTGCTACCAGCTCTCTTCTCCAAGATTGACTAGTCACAGATGGAAGTGTTAACACAGACATTGTTCATACTTCATTAAAGTGAATTTTTACTGTCAAGGGGGATGCTAGGGTTTTCCTGACATGAGTTGTAAACTCCATGGCTTCAGGGGAAAAGAGAATTTGTTCTTTTCAAAGAGCCATTTCTTTAAATACCCAAAAGAGAGGCTTTTCAAAAGCATAAATCTGTGTTTGCACCCAGCTTCTCTTCACTGGGTTCCCAGGTGCCTTCTGCACCTTTAAATCTCTCTTCTTGTATGGGGAAGTTGCATGGGTGTCTCAGTTTTGTGAAACGTTTTTGGCTCAGCATGATGACAGTGAGTACTGAACATATGTCTGCATGCATTGTGAGGGGTGAAACAGAGTTTATCTGGAAAAGGCAGAGCACTGTGCACCCAGACGATCCCATAGAGACATAAAGAGGTTGACGACTCTTAGAGACCTCTTGCCATGTCAAACTCACCATCAAATCCCAGAATTCCCAGCGTTGTCAGCAGTACCTGAACTTGTATAAAACAGCTGTTTTGCCCTGGATCTTTCCATTAGATCTCGCCATGACAACACCTTTGCTTTTCTGTGCTTTTCTCCATTTCTTTTGGAAGCTTGTGACCTGCTACTCTATGAAGATGTTGACAGGTAGCTTACAGGGGCTGCAAGTTTGCAGCAAAATGACATTTATGGCTTCTTCTCTAGACCTGTGACTAATGTTCTTTCAAGAGGAAAATTACATTTCACAATTTATTCTTGAAAAATTCATGAGGATTATTACTCCTTCTTCTGTTGTTTTCTAAGTGTCTGCAAACAGATTGATTATTTCTCCCAGAAGTTTTCCCTGAAAATTGGGCAACCTGTTCTATACTCCCAAATATTCCTTCAGTTCTTGAATAGAATTACGAATGGTCTGCATTGAATAGTTCCTTAAGCATATGAGAATTAACTTCATCTGTTTACAACACCTAACTTGTCTAAGTTCTAATTTGACTTTGCCTAAGTCCTCATTAAAGACTTTTCTGTTTCTTCGTAACTGCCCTAATTGGATAATTGTGGATCCATCTTTTTTTAAAGACAAAACAACAAAAAAATGCATGGAAGGTTTGAACTGTCATGGTCTCACTTTTAAACAATCTTTTTTCCAGCTCTTTGGGAAATAATTTATTGCTTGGTTTTCCATTTTCATCAAACATTTTCTCGATGCCTTTTCTAATTATTGAAAGTACAGCCCATTTTGCATCTTCCCCTCTGACTTTCCCCTCAAATTTTACCTAACATTTTATACACTTTTAAGACTTGAGCTGTTATTACCACAGTGACTAACTCAGCTTTCACTTTTTCAATGTTGATTACCTGAGTTTCACAGTGGTGACTGTACAGCAAACTGGTTTTGAAGTTCATGTTACCTCCTCATTCCCTTTCAGCACAAAATCATAAAGATTGTCCCTACACGATATGGTTACTCAAGGGCAAGTTGTATTTCGTTGTTTCATTCTCCCATTTTTAGGCCATTCTTCCTTATCGGTGAGAATAAAATCTAGAATTATGTGACTTATACTTGTTTTTCCGTATTCTCCATCAAAAAGATTCATGAATGTTTGGTCCGTTTGGGTGGGATTTATTTCAATAAAGGGAAGTCATGCCAAATTCTCTATAATCTGTGAAAATAAATATAAACTTACAGCAAAATGGTCATCTGACCCATTTAAAATGTCTGCTTTAGGGCAAGGCAAGTTGTACTCAGAAGTGGCTACACCATTCTGTCAGCTACAGAGTGGGCCTAAAAGGGTTATATATTCTGTGCTTCCCAACATGAGCAAATCCTGAATTTAGATTAATCCACTACATACTTCTAAGGAGCTTAATCTACCTGTCCTTCTTGTTGGTGTCATCCCAATAACATACGACAATGCCTGTGCTCTCAGCTCCTTTCCGCTCCAGAGGTTTTCTTTTACAGATCTGTCACATGTATCACCTACCATTCAGTATTGATCCTTTGGATATATTTAGCAACACATTCTTGCTTGATTTTCAAACAAATTCTACTTTAAGAGAGTGCAGTCAGGTGCACTGATCTACTCATTTAAATCACTGCTCTGATTATACATTAACACTTTCAGTATACACCAAACAGTGCTCTATACACAACTGCAGAGCAAGTTTACATACTAAACTAACTGACTAAATAGGATTAATGTTAAGAATGTTACAGGAGTCTATAGGAAATTGCATCTAAAGGCCACAGAATTTGATAGACTGTCCCATGCCTGAGGGCAAAGTCATATACCACTCACACCACTACGGGGAAGAAAGCATCCTAAGGATATGGTCAGTGCCTCTGCAAACAATTCCTGTAGGGCAAAGGGAATATCTGTTACAATCCTGACACTATTACACAAGAGGGACAAACTGATGATGCAAGGAGAAAAGATACCAGGCCCTATAGAGATGTTTCAAACATTTTCCAAGACAGCTGCATTTCAGAAAAAAAGAAAATCTGAGAAGGAAAACCAAATGGTATTTGCCATTTATCTTAGTTTTGTAAGTAGGTAACAAAATGCACTATTTGCCCTAAGCAGTTTCACTGCTTTTACCATAAGCAAAAAACCCATTTTAAATTAGAAAGCTGAAAGCTTCTCTGTACCAAAGTAAGGGAAGTCAGTCTGAAGGTCAAATATAACTGTAGCAAATATAAAGCATAAATATTTGCTATAAGTAAGCACGGAGTCCTTACATTCTATCCTGCTCTATATGGACACTTTTGGAGTAGAAATTGAAGAACGGTCTGTTTTTTCAAATGCATATTGTATTTTTGCCTACAGGTGTGAGTGAGAAGGTGGGTAGGAGTTGTGTGGGAGGAACCAAGTAAAAAGAAATGTTTAAAATATTCATAAGGGATGGCAAATGTCTCACAAAAAAACAACAGCAGGATGATGCACAGACACAAGACAAAATCTGATCAATATAGGAGATCACCTTCCCTCTGCAAGGGAGAACCTTGTATAAAACACCAGACACAATACTAAAGCGAGATTCTCAAATACTGGTGTTGCAAACTGGGTTTATATAGTGCCGTGTACCAGTGACAGAAAATCCCACAGAGTATCTCCACCAGCCCCTTCCCAATCCATACTTATTTCATTCTCAGAAAGTAGCACAGGAAAAAAGATAGTGTCTCTCCTGATATATGAATACATCCTGATACTACATCAACAGGAAAATCACACATAATGCTTTGGTTAACTTCATTCACCTGATTCAGGTTAGATGAGAGGGGAAATGGAAGTATTACGAGAGTACTACGTGTTTCTTTGCACTGCAGCCTGTTCTTTTTCTACCCTTTCCTGCTGCTGTTGAGCAATCACCCTTCAGAAAAGTTGTTTTATTCCCTTAAGGTAACCTGTGGATGCATTGCCTGGCAGCAGTCATCTCGCTCCAGAGCAAGCAGTCTACTTTTTCCCTTGATTCTACTTTCAGGCTCCAAGTCACGCTGCATCCAGCCACTGTGAACATAAAGCATTTCTACAGGAGAATGAAATAAAACTGATACTGCTTTTATGCTTCACAATTTTATCTTACTTTTATTTGCAATTAAGGAAGCACGATGTTAGCTGAAAAAGCAAATATATATTAAAAGGGCAAACCAACGTGAAATGTGAGATTCAGTTTAACACATCTAAATATAGATAAGAATGCATGTGGTTTTTAAGCTTAAAAGTCAACACAGATAATAAAGCTTACAGAGAAATTCAGCCTGCTCTACACAGCTCACAGTTGGCCAGCTGAACGGTTCTGTCGCCTCCTTTGATATTAATGGCAGCCAGACACCCAGCAAACATGTAGATGTCTAAATGTAAGTATCTTAACCTGAGGTTTAACCTTGTCCAAAGACATAAAATTCAGTCATTTCAAAAGTTAAGATTCAAATGCAAATACTTGCTGTTAACTCCTTATGCCTATTAATTCACCCAGTAATTCTCTCATTTGTATACTTCAACTTGATGCAGCCTTACGGAAAATTATAAAACTGTTTGAAAAGAAATGTCAGCATAGGAATTCAAGGAGCAATACGCACCAACTACTTATGTGAAATTGTAAATCTGAATTTTGTTGCCAAATTTGCATGTCTAAACTAACTAAACTAAAAACTCTGTGTTTTAGGTCCTGTACCTATTGAAAAAATTGCCCACTTGGCACTGAAAACGCTTTGAAGCATTCAGGCTAGGACACCTAAAAAAAAGACTTATGTTTTATCAAGATTTTGATTTCAGATTGTAATGCAAAAAAGGATGTGGCAATTTATCCTTGAAAATGACCGTACTGCTTCTCCTGCCTCCCCAGGAATTTACCCTAAAAATCGCATTGTATTCACTATGTACATCTTTCCTAAAATGACAAGATTTGAACTGCTTTCTGTCAGGGTGTATGCACAATGGGTGGCCATTTTATGCATATGGCTCATGGAAATAATTTGTTCTAATGCAGGTGGTTTTGGCTAACCAACACTGAGTTCCCATTGCTGTTTTAATAGGAAAAATATCCCTTAGCACTGAAAGTGCAACTTAAAACTGCAAGAATGGCACCAAGGAACATTACATTTTATTTTTATTGAAGACTGCATTCTCCTAACAGATGGAGAACTTGGGGTTAGATCTGAGTTCAAGCAGCCTCTAAACTTGGCCCAGACTTCTAAAATGATTTTAAACAAATCATTTAACACACTGGCACCTCATTTCTGCTAAAGTGGAAATAATTCCTCCATTGTTATTCTGAACTGTTTCCTTTGGCCTATAAGTATCTGAGATGAAAATTAATCTTGGTGCACACAGCATGTAGTAAATCAAGCATTAATGTCAATTAGAATTCAAAATGCTATTGATAATAGTTACGGCATACTTAGGGGAAAATAGTACAGGGAGAGATATATTCTAGTACAGTGATGAACTCACTTTGGTGATTATGTGTTACTTCATTTTAAAGGCATTCAGAAATGAGAAAGAAAATGTTTAGTTGGGTGGCAATTCAAAAGAGTAAAATGAATTATAGCCAGAAGTAAGCAGCATTTTAGGAAAACCCTTTCAGGGGGGAACCCCATCTTCTCATGAATGTAACACAAAATTTCATTTGTGGGCTATTTGAAATGTTTTACTATCCGACACAGAAGATTTTCCATGATTCTTCAATTGACCTTCAAGATTCAGCTAGGATTCATTTGTTCTCTCTGCACAGACGCATTGGGAATATCAGCCTCTTTTCTGAGATAATTTTCAAACATTTCCAATTAACTGAAAACAGAAAAACCCCTCAGTTATCCCTGCTCTTCCTAAGCTTTCAGCCAGTTTCCAAAGGTAGACTGCTGTCATTACTGATCCTTGGCCGCCACCTGGTGGTCTCTGGGAAAAACAAATTCAAATTTCCCTCGTCCACGGGGCAAAGCTGCAGCACCATCTTTCCCAGGGCTCCTGGAGGGCTGTAGGGTTGGATCCCTTCCTCTCACACCCCGACAGTCAGGCAGAATGAGAGGCAGAGATAATGGGATTTATCCAAACCTTGTGAGCTGACTCTGGGACTACATATGCACCCAGTGTGTCTCTCCAAGGCAATGCACATAAAGGTAAAGCCTTGCTGGGTCTCACTGGTAGATTTGCAGTCTATTTCAGGTATTTTTAAAGGTACATTCCCAAAGGTGAGAATATACAGCTCTCAATCAGTCAACATTGCCATATTCACAACACAGGCATGAATTAGGAGAGTGCTTGTGATCCTCACTGTCCACTTGGGAGAATGAGGCTTAGGAAAATGAATCACCCTGCCTATGGTCACACAGAAGGACACCAGATAAATTGATTAAATTGATTAAATTGAATCATAGAACCGTTTGGGTTGGAAGGGACCTTTAAAGGTCATTTAGTCCAACTCCCTTGCAATGGGCAGGGACAACAAAAGCAACGAAAGAAGTAGCATTCTGAAAGATAATAAATATTTGAGGGATTGGCCAGAAAGCAGATCCTAGCAAGTTTTATAAACACGTAAAATATCACAATCGAAGAACTCTTGTGACTTCATTGGAATTCTGCAATACCAATCTTACAAGAAATTAAACCCAGATCTCTAAATCACTTACTATGCTTCCTGTCTGTAAGAAATTTAACCAAGCTTCAGTTGATCAGAAATAGCAGCTTTGAGGGTACTATTTGTTCTTGTAAATCAGATTTGTCAAGTTTTGAGAAACAAATGGGAACAGTATTTCTGTAGGGAAATAAGTGTTTCTGAGGGATGAGACAAGAAAGAACAAACAGAGAGAACAGACTTTTTTTTGCAGTCCTTACGACATTAAGGTGTCTGGGACCCTTCACTAGACAATAGTACAAGATTAATGAGCTCTGTGCATGAAACTGGTTTTGTTTGAATATGGAAAAACGGATCCATAATAGTTATTTGTGACTAAATAAGTAACAAGGGCCTGACTGGGTGATTGCCTGGGGATACGTATGCAGTCTACTTTAGTAATAATTTCCATCCCTCTCTGCTCAATGAACAAATAAACAACTCTCACATGACAAGTAAATGCTGATGCAACACTTGTAACATTAATTAGAAGTTATGGAAAACATCACTACAAAACAGACAAAATTAGAGTTAAAAATTCTACCGTGGCTGTATCATATAGTTCTAAATATATCCTGCTTAAAAATAAAATAAAATGGACTTTGAATTTGAACTTCTGAATTTTTGAATACAATGTACTGTGAAGGGCTTTGATCTCATTAGTCTCTTTTTTGCTGCATCTAACCAATGAAAAATAAATTGCATAACTGTCCTAAAGAAATTTCCATTTCTATTCTTTGGGCTTCTTGTCTGTGCCCTTCTTGGCACAGACCTTTGACTTCCTTATCTCTTCATAACGATAACTTTGTAAGAGTCTGTTTTGATTTTCTTGCTGTTCCCTAGAAACTTTCTACTCTGAGAAGTCTTTAAGGCACCGTTGGGAGGAAAGGGTTAAAAGCAGAAGAGTGGAGAGGAGAATGGGAGGTTCCAAGAGACCTTGCAGGTGGGAAAGCTGAGGCCTGGAGAATAACAGTGTGGGAAACCCCATATATTATGCCAACTGCTGTCTATCCTCTGCTTGTTTTGAGAAGTAGAATTTCTGTGTAGAGATAACATAGGTGTTTAGAGAGACCTGTAGGCTCTCTCAGGGACATGCTTGAGCTCTCTGTTCTGGGAGAGAGAAGATCAGAGCTGAGAGATCATGAAAAGCACAGAGATCACAGCGTGGGTGCAAGCTCTGCATGCTTGGGCCCTCAATAAGTGGGTGCAAAGAGCAGCCCTGCCATCCCTCAGGATGGGCTGAGCCTGAGGGTTCCTGCATTCCCATTCCTGTGTCTCTGCCCGGGTGTTGCTTTGGGGTCCTCCAGTTAGTGAGGTAATGAAATAAATTTCCTCTTTGCATTTCAGATGTAGGCTTCTGGTTGTTCTGCCTGCTTGCCTGTGTCGACTCCCAACAGCACCTGAACACCCCATACTTGCTCTTTCTCATTTTTTCTTACAGCGCTTTTAAGGAACAGATCCAGATAAAATATACTGTTTTGACCCTCACAATGTCAGGTTACTGCCTCCCTTTGGTGATAACTTTATCAGATCTTCTGTATATTGCAAAACACCTCCAGCAACCTCTTTACAAAACTTTGGCAGGTAGGGTAAATTCACTTTTCATAGAACAGGCCAAGACAATCTTTAGCAATGTAGGAAAACCATATCCAGCTTTCTTATGGATTTAAACACTAACCAGGAAAGTGCTGCATAACCACATCACAAACCATCCAGGCTGAAGCCATCCTCCACCCTTAACTCTAACTAAATTACAGCCAGGGATGCAGGATTCACAGGGACAGAAAACACAACAGTGGGAGGCAGTGTGATACTGCAGCCTAGTGGGTCCATCATTTATCTGGGATAAATAATTCCAGTGTTTCAGCTCTTTGCCTTAAGGCTATTGTTGTGCTTCACATGAAACAGTCACATCTGTATCAATTTGGGATAGTCTCTTTTTTATTTTTCTGTAAGGAACATGAATAATGTCAATGGATATTTAACTACATTTTCAAGGCTTTCATTGTCATTCAAAATCCTTTATATTCAGATTGTTTCAGTCAGATGTTCGATTACTTGACAGAGCCTAAAACTAAATGTTCTGGTTTTAAAATGTGTGATATCAATATATACATAAAAGAAAAATTAAAAAGATGTTTTTGAGTCTGAGTATGCAAAATATAACCTCAGGCTACAAAGCATTATATCCACTAAAATTTGAAAAGAATTTCAGAGGGATCATCAAATTCATTAGAGGCAGATAGATAATTAACATAACCTAATTAATCTCCTTGTTGTAGCGAGCCATTTGCTAAGCAGTTGAGTGCACACTAGATGGCAGCCTGAGTATAGATGATTTCATCCTACTGTTTGGTCTCCTCCAGGAAAAGCTGAAATTGAGAAATATCCTAGGACTCAGCAGTGCGTTTTGGGAAAGATGGACCTGGACGATGGGCCAAACTGTGGGATGCTTAGGTCTGCACTGTGCTTAGGTCCTCCCTGCAGTGTCACCATACTGCAGGTAGCATTAAGCAGCGAAAAGTCTCATTCCCAGCTAAATAGAAGTAACACCAGTAACAAATGCTCTAAAACCCAAGGGCAAAACATCCAAATTATTCAGGAATAAACTGCTTGCAGCTCGGATTTCACAACACGGAAACGAGAAAGACTTCTTTGTGTGTCCATTGTGGTATAGACACAGAACAAGATGAAGCAGCTGATCAGGAAAGCCCAACAGAAACACTTACAGATAAGATTTGATCTCCTCGCTGCAGTTCTCCACTGAGATCCGCAGGCCCACCTGCGAGGATGAAAGACACGAAAATGCCTTCCCCGTCTTCACCTCCCACAATGTTGAAACCAAGTCCTGTGGAGCCCTTGTGCAGGATGATTTTTCGAGGCTCTCTGTATAGAAACAAAATGATAATGTTTATGCAGTCAAACCTCTTATTGTGTATGCATTTTTCATAGAATCTTTCTATCATACTACATTTTGCTTAAGACAAAATGGCCTGCTATTGTCTAAAGAAACCATTTAACAAATGACAAAGTTGTTAACTGGTGAACAGATGAAGTAGGAATCAACCAGCTTTTTTTTTTTCCTCATGGTTGAATCCAAACATCTCTATTAATTTCACCCCACTGGACTCATCTTCACTATGTTAAGTGACAAATTTATTAAAAGGAAAAACAAAACACTGAATATATTTAATAATCTAATTTATACCTACACTACATACACAGATAGAATCAATCTTTATATGGTACCTTTTTATTTTAAGTTCTAGTCTTGCTTTTGCAACAAATGAACAAAGAAAAACCTTAGAACTACAGGCAAAGCAATGGCAGTTGTGTTTGATTCTGACAGATTTGGAGCAAATAACATTTATATGATCAAGCTAATACAGCAGAATCTCATTAAAGTCTGGTGTGACATTACAAGGATCTTGCATTTGTTAAGCCACACTGCAGCTTTATCACTGAACCAGCCCAAGGGGTACCTGCTTTTGCCACGCTCATTAAAAAGTTATTAATTATGATAGAAATCAATATATAATAAAAGGTATATCTCACTATGCTCTTTTCATCTGTAAATTGAAAATATGACCCAGAGGATGTAAACAAAATATGCAATTTACTGATGGCAAAATTTATTTCCAGAAACAGATAACTTTCCTAAACAATCAAGGTAGCATCCTTGAGAAAGGGTCACAAATATTCTTGTTCTGAGTCACTACAGGCTCAGACCTGGCTGTCCCTTGGATGCACATGGACACACAACCATATATACATACGCATACTCCATGTTTATTGGTACTTACCCCAATTCAAATCCCTCTAAGAATTTAATTTTCAGAAAAAGTGTAAATGCTGTTATATTAGTATGTACAAATTTTAAGCCCAGCCCTGCAAGTCTCCCAAACATGTACATATAAGTGTCTGTGACTCCTCCCAGAGAAACAGGATGCTCTATTCATTCTCTAATTTTGCAAATAAAAGTTGCCAGAAATACAAACACACACCATGTACAGCAATATTCTCCATTATGCTTCTTGTATAAAAGATTCAATATTTCCTCCATACTATAGAGCAGTTCTGCATCACACAAATGGATTTTTCATTTCCATTTTGTTTTTAAAGAAAAGAAAGAAAAGCAAGAGAAGCGATTAATTGAGGGATGCCTTATTTGATGTGAGTTTAATCTTATGGATACATGGAGAATTTATCTGGACATGATACTTCTGAAATCATAGGCATTTTTTCATCTTTGCCCAGTGCTAATATCCAAACAGTATCCTCAACTTGACGATGATCTTAAAATAACATCTCAGCTTTCTGAAATTGAAGTTTCTTATTTTTGAAAGAGAAGACTAAAGCAAAGTATTAGTCCTACTCTGTACGGTCCTTCATCTCTTAACTTTTTAAACATTGTAAAGTCAGAAAACAATTAAAAATACAGCTGTGAGCAAAAGATATTGTATTGAGTTTGTGTATTTTTGAAGTATTTTTAAGAATCAGAAAATAAAGGTGGAGTTTTTTTTCTTTTGCATCACTGCTGTTGATTTGCCTTGTAGCAACTCCTTTAACACCTTGTTAAATATGTGCAGAGTAGACATAATATGATCCAGAATCTAAGCAGTCTAAACAGGTTTTTAATTATAAGTGTGGCCTGGGGGCTGGAGCAGAACTAGGACAGTAAGCTGAAAGCACGGTTTCTCTTCTCTGCTTAGCCCATGCACTGCTGAGTGTTCTTGGCAACTCATTTGTTCTTCCAGCTTCAGATTCCTCATCCACAAAATGATACGGCGACACTTGTCATCTTTGAGTCCTGCACATCAGAAATACTTTGCAAGAGTTGAGCAACTGCCATTTATTATTCACCAGAATATTGAGGAAAAAGAGGCAGCAAAGTCAAACCAATGCATTTGCATGCTCTGCTGGTGAGAAATCAGAAGAGATCGTGTTCAAAATGAAAATGAGTATATTTTCACATATGACAGGCAGCCTGGATCAAATAGTTGAAAGCCAGTGCCATGGGCAAAACTAGGTCAATACAACTGGGTATCTACTGAATGAATAGTAAGCTGTGCAGCTCAACAAAATGTTGGCCCAGTTATTAATCCCTGTCTCTGATCAAGTCAGCAGATTTATGCCTAAAATGCTGCCAGTGCTGTTCTATAATTTTGGCCTTTTGACAGCAAAATTCACATTCTGCTCTTGGATGATTATATTCAGAGGAAGTTCAGACAGTAACAGGAAAATGTCAGAAGCTGTGATTAGAATGCAATGGGTTTCTGCCCCTGCTCTTTTGTCTAATCAGGTCATTTTGGTCATGACTCAGATTTGGCTGTATAGAGGCTGACCATCCACAACCTGTCTTCATATTTCTTTCACATATAAGTATCCTGCAGAATCTGAAAGGTGGACTCAAGAACACATAAGTGTTGTTGTCACCATTATAAAAATAACCTTTAGCCATAACTGTACTGCAAAAGCTATAGGAAGTAGAATGTATATGCCAATTCACCTTAATACAATAAATACATTTTTAAAAATATGCAATTGTTCACACTTGCATAGTGTACTTAGAATGACAATGAAAAAAAGGATTTATGATGGTAAAAAAGTAGATATAAAATTTATGGAGTTGAAGTAGGAAAAGTATTTCTGAAGCAAATGAACTACAATAGCAGCCACTGCCCAGGTGATCTTTTAAGAGTGATGCAGAAATTAGTTACCTGCCAATGCTTTATCAATACTCACTGAAAAGGCTGGTTTTGATAAAGCTGAAGATGATGATGTTATGTATTTTATCACCTGGCATAAAATTACGGTCAACCCTTAATATGATATTTAAGGAGGTCTAAAAACAGCTGTTCCAATTTTTCTTGAATATGTGGGAAACCACATTAGGAAAAATTCCTTTGTCTCCTGTTAAAAATCCTTATGCATGTAGTTCCAATACATGTGAGAGAACTCAAGAAAAAATGCAGATAAATGCTGTAAAGGGGGTAATGGAATCAAACACTTAAAGATGACATGATGGGAGAGTTAAGAAGTGAATGAAAAGTAACTCAGATGTGAACAATGGTTTCTTGCAGTCAACACACTCAGAATGTGTAGCTGCCTGCAGAAAACAGCAATTAAGGCAGAAGTAATTTCAGGGTAACTTATTTTAAAATGGGGGGGGCTGGGCACTGGAACAGGCTCCCCAGGCAAGTGGTCACAGCACCAAGCCTGACAGAGTTCAAGGAGCATTTGGCAATGCTGTCAGGCACATGGTGTGACTCTTGGGGTTGTCCTGTGCAGGGCCAGGAGCTGGACTCAGTGATCCTTGTGGGTCCCTTCCAACTCAGGATATTCTATGATTCTATGAAAATGTTTTCTTTGGAGACAATAGATGGCACTCTGTAGCTACCCTGGAAAAAGGAGCAGTCTGACGTCCACTGTTTCTGAAATGCACATTTCTGCCTCCAGCTTTAACTATTTATCCCATTTACTATTTCTTCTGTGATAAATATGGCTGAAGGTAAGTTTATAGGTGCTAACAAAGTGTACTAGCACTTTAATTCGGTGTGTGCATGTTTTATACCCTCCTGCGGCTCAGTACCACATACAAACAGAGAAGAGCAGCAGGGGAAATCAAGCAGAAATTAGAAAGGAGTGTGAGATGAAAACATTCCTGGACTGACAGAAGGCAGCAGAAGGGAGGGGGGAAAAAAAAGAGATGGGAAAAAAAGAACGAAAAGGGAAAAGAAGAGAGAGATCAGGATAAAGGGAGACTGCATCTGTAAAGGAGAACAGGGAAGGAAATAAAAAGGTAAGGAGAGAAGAAAGGAAGATTCACATTAATAGAGCCAGGAGTGTAAAATAAAGTGCTGCAATCCACACAAATTTACAGGCTGAGAAATCAATGGCAGAATCAATTTGGATGGACTTGGTTACTCGCTTTAGGGAACGCACCAGATCAGATTCTGTAAATCACATTATAAATTGCAGGCCTGTTGTAAGAGCAAAGGATTACTAAATTAATATTTGAAACCAATAAGTAGTAACAAACCAGAGCGGGTAAAATGTCAACACTTTAGAAAATGTCTTCTGATAAAAATGCAATTACCAAAAATAAATCAAAGTGCAGCATTTCTCTCCTTAACAGTTTTTTTTTGGTTTATGCATGTTTAATTTGTTCATTATCTTGAAAACAGCGAGTGCTTTTTATTTACTACATTTGTACTGAATATTTGGTTTGATCAGTTTACTTTTAACAAACAGAAAATGACAAGACAAAAAATGTGACTATTCTATCATTCTTCTATAGACTAGAATCCATAGTAATTATAGATCTAATTTAAGAGATTAAAACTGGACTGATAAATGAAGGGGAAGAGCTTTCTAAAAACAAGTTAATTCTTAGAATAATTAACTGAAAGAAAATCCATGATTAAATAGATTATTTTGTGCTGCTGGCATTAAAGAATAGAGGCAGTTTTAGCATTCATCTCACATTGACACAGCTCTGTCTTTCTGTTTCTTTTGTACCATCTATAAAATTAGAGTGCTGACACAGTTTTGTGCTTTTTGAAACACCTACAGAAATATTAAGCAACTCTGGGTGCTTTCAAATATCTGACTCTAGAGACTTCTTCAGTTTTATACAATCAATGAGGTATCCCAAATCTGCAGAGACTTAGAAATATGGCTTTGATCTTGATTTGGCTGTAGGTTCTTTGTTGTTTGGGCTTTTTTTGCATTTTTTTCTTTCTTTTTGTTGTTGTTGGTTTTTCGCCTTTCCTGAACAACCTGGTCTGATGGAAGGTGTCCCTGCCCATGGCAGAGGGGTTGGAACTAGATGATCTTTAAAGCCCCTTCCAACCCAGGCCATTCTGTGATACTGTGAAAAAAACCACCCCAAATCTAAGGCATCAGGGCTCCTTCTCTTGAGCAGTATAAGTACGTTGTTTGGCTTCTGACAATTCACTGTGGGAGCACTGAGTTACCTTAGAGTCATTTGGCTAATCAAGCCATTTACTTTTCACAACAACACTTCTAGTTTTCCTCTCATGCTTCAGAAAATTCTGATAAATAACTGTGTGTTCATTTCTGGCAACCAAAGGACATTCATACTGGAAGGACCTGAAAAAAGGTGGTTCAAATGGATTGTTCATCCTTCTTCACAGCATTTAACACAGGAAGATTGGAGGGACAGAGTATGTGCCAGTGTGTGGGATGGTTTAAAATCTGATTAATCAAACAAGAGAGAACACGAAATTCTAAGTGGTTGAAGGCCTGGAATATTCACACACACCTTTTTAAAAGACTTTGAGTTCTGGTGAAACCAAGCTTTCTTTATACAGATTTTCTTTCATACTTGTACAACTCCTGCTTCACTCAAGAGTAAAATCTGTACTGCTCTCACCTATCGTTTTATTGTGATATCACTTCTATTGCATCTCGGCTTTTACTTTTCTCCTTGTTACTACCCTCTTAGGCTTGGCAAAATCTTTCCATTATGATGTGAAGCAGCTCCACCTCTAGCTTTTCTCTTCAGCCCTCCTTCTCATCTGCCTTTGTTGCAGTATCCAAAGCACCAGGACCTGGCAGTGGTAGGGTGCTGACAGACCTTCCTTTCTCCAGTTCCAGTCCTTCACCGCCTCACGGTGCCTGCACACATCAGTGTTGCACCTGACTCTGTGAGGTCTGATCCCTGACAGTGACTTTAATTAGTGTTATCTTACTTGAAGATAAATAACAAAATAACAAAAATAATGAAGCCTTCCTCTTATCTACTGCTTTCACATTGACCACCACAGTCCAGAGGGGTAACTTTGCCTGCATAAACTGAAACAATGTTTTGGCTTTGTGCAGACTGTTCACTATCACTGCCTGTAATTGCTTAGTGACTTATTATTTCATTTTACCAAATATTGGTATACTAATAACCAAGTATTCAGCCTTTAATAAGATGTTCATTTATCAGAGCACATAGCAAAATATCACTGTGCCTACTACAGTTACCCTGTCTACTTGAAACAAGTATTTTGTCTGTTTATTTGACTATGGATTCCGTAGCATTTCTTGTTCATTGAATGTGTAAAAGAAATGGTTTATTCTAATTTTTATACTGACTACAATTTTAATTCATTTATTCTGAAAACATCATGCCTAAACTGTCACAAAATTTAAAGTATATTTAACATGAGGGAACCTACTGGGAGCTAGGCTTCAACCTGACTGACGCATGTGTGATTGCACTGGGTCATACAGGTGCAACTGGTTTTGTTCTGCAGGAAGACCTCTGGACTTCAGCAATCTTTCATTTTATCTTTTGTAGAGAAATTAAAGCCTGCACACCAGGCAAAGCTTTCTGCTTGCAGATAGCAAGATGGAATTGGCATACAGGAATAATCTTTCTGATTTGATAAACTGGTCTGCATTTTTACCATGACACCTGACATTTACTTTAAATGCACACGAGTCTATCTCCTGGGTTTGAGACATCTCATTGATTTCTAGAGAGATAATGTAGGACAGCTAATATGTTCTTTAGCTCTGTAAGGGATATGATTACTCCTGTCTGCTTGTTCATTTATCCTTTGTCTCACATAATCACTTGTCTCTCTTCCCTGTTCCAGGAGGTATATTATTTACATGCTAATAATCAAAATAAATCCTGAAAACTGCATGTCTGTTCCACCTGCTACACCCAGCACAGGCAACTCCATACTAGAAAGGTTTGCTTTGCATCTTGCTTTTAAAAACTATTGGTTCCATACTGAAACCACTGCTCTAAAAGCTATTACTTACAGCATTCAATAGCTCTATTTACCATGAATGCTACAGCTTTACAGTTTGTAAACAGAGCTGGATGAGATGGAACTGGTGAGAGGCAACAGAATTGCACTATCAGAAGACAGGAAGTATTCAAAGGCTCAGAGAACACCTAAAAATAGCAGTGCCTCTAAGCCATGTTTCAAAATATCAATACACAGGCCGCTAGTATCAAGCATCTGAAATTACTTTATAGAAGACACTTTTGAAACACAAAGCAGTCTGTAATATCAGTTCTATTCAGAATAAAAATTCTTATCCTTAGTCATGGTTCAAATGCTGTTTATTTGTGTATAAATATTTTAATATATATTTCAGATACTCAGTCATATTGATAAATATTTCCATCAAAAGACTCGATCAAATTAGTTGAAATCTCAGTTTCTAGGAGTTGGCTGGTAGCGTACAAAATTCAGTTTAGTGGGGATGCCAAAAGCAGAGAGAACAGCTGTCAGATGTTACTAACATTAAAGCTTTGTGTGCTAGTACAGCAGGATTTAAAAAAAAAAACCAGGGCTCTTTACAACCAATATTCTTCCTATTTTGTATGCTCACAGCTAAGATTATTCATTAAAATCATTTAAAAAAACTCAAAACCCCAATATGTTCAAATTCAAACATTAGAGTTTTCTTGTTTTTTAAACCATGCAAATAAAACATTAGGGAAGTTGCTAATGATGACCTCAAACACCTCTGAAGTTCATGCCTTTATAGACGTAATAAATCTATACACCTCACATACAGTTATTACACTGTGAAGAATATATGGCTTGAATAAAAAGGAAAAATAACCTTTAAAGACATCATTTTTTTTCCACCTAGCTACTCATTTTTTTGCTGGACAAGAAGTCCACAAAAGCCCTCTCTAATAAAACAATAAATTGTTTTACGTATTCACCCATTACCTAGTTAAAAAAAAAGCTTATCAAGTTCTTTAAAAATCTGTTCTGGCCAGCTCAATTATCACATATTCAACAGGGTGGAAAGGACTAAATGCCAGCAAATGCAATTCCCTCTGTATTTCTTTAACCCTCCCAAATTTAATTTTTCAGTTGTAGGACCCAATAATTATATCACTTCAGTGACTCCACAGTCAGTCAGGGAGAGCCAGCATGCAGGGTACAAATGTCAGCATGTTCCAGGGATGCCTTGCAGGTAAAGCAGCTGTTTACAATGTGCATCTCAAAAGCAATATAGTGATTCTCCTAAATACAGGATTCTACTGATAGAAGCATGGTTCCTAAAACAGAAAAATAACTTTATTTTGACCTCAAATTCTATTAGCTGTAAACATACTTAGCAGCATGGACTCCACAAAAGCATTAGAATAAATCGAGCTTTAACATAATGAAATATTTAGGGCTGAGCTGATTACTCATTTCTGCTCAGCAGTGGAATAGGCTAACAGTCCCACTTTCCTATGTGAAATGAAATATGATGCAGTGTAAGTTGATTAGTAATAATTACAAGCTGTTGTTCTTCTACCTCCTGAACAACAGGAGACCAGTGGTGTCAGCTTCACATTTTCTGCACTCTAATGATTCACACACAATATATGCAAGTTGTCTGTGTGGCCAGTACAGACTCTGCAATTTATCTAAAAATTCATTGAGACAGATTGCTTTTCAAATTTCAGTAGGAATTTAAAGCTACAGGATGACTCCTGAATTGGTCCAGCAGACCAAGCCACAGACATCATAACAGAATTTCCTTCCTTAAATCTCAGTTATGCAAATTATTTTTTCTTCCCCTCTCCTTTTTCACCACCAGAATTGTTCTTGAAGCTCAGTTTTATTTCAAACATCAATTTATTCATGAGATGATTTGAAAAAGAGTGTCAGGGGAATTTATTATGACTCTCTCTTTGAATTAGAGAGAGAGATAAAGAAATCTAAAGGGAGGGTGTTTAAGCACTGAGTCTGCTTGTCCAGAACTTGAGCAATCTCCATATTTTTGGCAGACACAGCTTCACTGGACAAGACCCTGAGCAACCTGATCTACCTTAGAACTGGACCTGTTTTGAGCAAGAGGGCTGGATGATGATGAGGGCTTCATTTATAGAACTATCTTCCAGATGATAGCCCTTGAGCCACATGCACCTTTCCTGAATAATTCCATTATTCAATCTAATTTTCAATGAATAATTACTATAGCTGTTTTACATATTTTAAACAATCATATTTTAAAATCAGAGATGTAGATAAGAAATTAAAAATTGAGAGTTGTGAGAAAACCATTTCAGGCTTCACTTAGGACAGGATTATTTTACATATCTACCACTTTATTTTCTGACTGCACCACAGTACAGCTGCAAGAGAAACTAAAAGACAAGAAGATGACATCTTTCCTCTGTGGAAACTTTATAGTCTCACTTTTATCACAAGAAAGAAAAGGTTTGAAATATGACCAGAGAGCAGCCAATATCAAGTCATTACCCATGCCTACAGAGTTCCACATTTCTATGGGAGGGGAGAAAAAAAATTGACATTTTTTTTTAAACTATGCCAGTCAGTACAAACAAAATCTGTGTTCCTGTGTTAAATATCAGCCTTTCTAATACTGTAAAGATGCAAGAATATTAACTGTAGTTGTGAATTATTCACATTTTACACAATTGTTTTAGTTAAAATTGAGGCAGCTGTGTACCCAGAGCTGTGTGCTGCAGTTAACAGATTCATGTACACAAATATTCACCAGCACAGGATTAATATTCTCTATCAGTACTTCTTCATCCTTAGTTTTGGACACTGGTTTGTCAAAAAGAACTTGTGCATACATTCAGAAAACAGAGTTAGACTTCACTGGGCATTTCCATGATTAGTGGGAAGACTTTACAGCTAACACAAGTAAATATTAACACTAGTCAAGTGAGATGAATTGAAGAAATGGTATCCAATATATCTCCACGACAGATACTCTCCTCTCCATGAAAACCAAACCTTTCAGTGTAAGTACCAAGAAAGGATCAGCACTAATTTGAAACTTCATTGCTTCCTCTCACAGACTTAAACACCGTGGTGTGCAAACCCACATCTAATTAATAGCTCTGTGTATGTGGGTAGTTCAGCGGTATCTGACACCTCTACAGCAGCTTCAACAGAGAATCATCTTACCCTTCCACAGAAATGGTCCGCTGCAAGCTCACTGTGGGTGGACGCGTTGCAGTGCTGTGCTGGGAGTGACTGTACGGCCAAGGAAGAATAAAGAAAAGCATTTGTTAAAGAAATAGAAGTTTCTCTTGCTCTTACTGTCTCTAGCAGCTTAGCTAATGACAAAATAGATACAACAATCAGATTGTTTTACACGTGTCTAAAGCATTATGACTTCAGTGATGCTCATCTGTTCAAAAAGGGCTTAATTGTACACTATCTTGTTTAAATTCAGCTTTCATTTCTCATTAAGAGGAGACAATTAAGAGAAAAACTCCCCCTTACCTTTCTTACTCATTTTTTTTAATACATATATATTCACACACAGAATTTAGTAATTTTAAATAAATTAAATGCTAATTATTCCACTAAATATACTAAACATACAATGCAAATTTAATTTCAGAGCAAAAGGTAAAACAGCAAATGATAATGCAATCAATCTAATTCTCAGTGTTTCTCAGTAAAAGAGGACATGCATTGCTTAGAATTGCACCTTGATAAAATTTCAACACTAGTTCTATCAGATTGTAAGTAGCTTGAGTCTTTCCACATGGATTTTTATTAACACAGGACACGACATTTAGGAAAAACATGATATTTTTCTAAGCAAAACACAGACTCTCTGAAAGAAAAAACTTTTTGATTAATAACCCTGAGGTCTAATGGCTTCTCATATGTTCTACTGACATGACTAAGAAACCTGAATAATAATTATTATGTTAAAACTACACGGCATGTACTAACTTCAGTATTGCACTATGGTATAATAGTATTGTAAATACAGATGGATAACAACAGAGCATCAGTCAAAGGCAGTTTTGTGACAATGAATTGTACTCCTTATCCAAGACAACCTGTTTAAATAAAATATTAAAAAGCAGAAGCATCTGGGTGTGTTTTCTGATTAGTTCAAATGACTACAGCACATAGTGAGGCCCAGTATTAATAATGCAAAGTACACAATAAAAATAAATCTTTATGTCAGTTTTATATCACTGATTCTGACTGAAGACTTTGTCTTGCTTTCAAGCTTTGCATACATCTCAAGCTGTTTGTTCAGAACAAGCACATCTTATTTTCAATAGAAGCTACTTCATTTGACACTGGTGAGCAACACATCTATTTTACATGAATTTCATTCTGTAGCATAGCCAAAACTGTCTGTCTGACAGAAAAGATGTCTTCTTTTTTTTTTTTTTTTCTGTAGCCCATAGAGTTGTGACGCATGCCACTGGACAAACAAAAGTTCTGCTGCCTCCTGGTATCTTCTGTTGTGACAATTGTGCTCTTGTTTAATGTCAGTAAAGTACTCATCCTAATTGGGAGAAGGTTTCAGAAGGTTTGTAAGCCCTTCTAAGAAGAGCTACAGAACTTTTTATCTGTCTTATAGCCAAACTTATTCAAGAGTATCATAAGTTTCTGGGATCATGGTGTGAACAGAATACGTTATATAAACATTGGTTAAAATTTCACGTTAAGTTTGCATGTACAAGGCACTTTACACCTCACTCCTGCTAAGTGAGGGGCTCAGCTACCGGCAAAATTCCACCCATTAGAAAACCTTTTCCAATCCTAGGGATTTGTGACACAGCATTCATATGAGCCCTCACCTTCTTTTATGAAAATAGTTCAGAACCGGTGATATGAAAACTCATTTTTTTGTACATAATTATAAAAATCAAGTTTGATGCTTGATATAAGCTTGTTCCTTCTAAGGTATCATAGTGAATATAATGACACCTGAAAGTCTAAAATGCAGTTTAGTCATTGCTTGACAAGTAGCTATTGGAGACAGAAATAATAACTGACTTATTGAAAAAATAATCTCCTGGTGAATTCTATCAAACTGATGGAACCAGCAGAAAGAAGCTGTTTTCATCACATGCTTAATACACTTGTGCATTTGCCATGTCTTCTGCAGCACAAAGGAAAAAAAAGCTTTTGAGTTACCAACACTTTCTACGATGAATGCCTAAACATATCCCTATTGAGATATGTAAGTGGCATGGTTTTACACTGACAGATCAAAGCATTCAAAGTCTGACATTTAGGCTTATAAAAATGCTACCATTTCTCTGAAATGATACAGAATGAACTGCTTACTAGTTTTAATAATAAAAAGTAACATTATTTCCATTTATTACCCAGTACTACAGCCACACAAGATGGATTTTCCCTGAAGAAAAGAATCTCACATCCTGTAAAAGACTGGTTTTAACTTAAATCCATTTTATTTTAGGTCATTAAGACAAGGGGAATTTACTATTCTTGTAAGACAATTCATAAGAGTGAAGGAACAAAGAATGAGATTATAAATTAATAATAAGGAGCAAAACTGGGAACAAAGAATTCAACATCTCTTTTTAATGGGTTTAAATTGCCTTTTGTTTTGAACTTAGGCAAGGTGAACAATTTCATGACTTCATTAAATGCTAAAAATAGAGCAGCCTGGTGTTCACATATTTTTTAAAATGTTTATTATGAAAATAATAATATCAATAATTATTATAGAAACAAAAAGCTGAGTAGCCAGTCTCCTTAGTTTTAATTCTGTTCTAGCCCAAGAAAGCTCTGAAGACACTTCTGCTGGGTGGGTGATGCTGAAACTGGAGGCAGCGTCATAAACCCTTCTTTCCCCATAAGGGACCACATAAAGCGCCACCTTCCCTTCCCAAATGATACTTTCACTGATACACAATATGCCAGTAAAACCTCTGTCTGGGATGAAACAGTTAGGGAAATATTTACTGTGTTTTAAACTTTTATAATGCAAAAATATGGACAAGCCACCATTAAGGGATCAGACTGTATGACACTCAAATCAGTTCATCCCAAAGCCCAACTATTGCACTGACAGTTGAAGAAATAAAGTTGCTGCAATCCAAAATTTTTCCTCTTCTGTTTTGTTTGGATAAAACCAAGAGACATTGTCTTTACTAAGAGAGTACTAGAAAAGTCATTAGCTTTCCTCTCTCAGCCTTCAACCTCTATCAACAAAGAACAGTTGTTCTCTATTTGCTATAGCCCTGATTTAGGAAACCTTTTGCTTTCATGTATCTCTATTTTGACAAGTCAAAACTGACAGCATAAAAGTTATTTGCTTCCTAAAGAAATCGACCTGCAACTTCTCATAAAGAAGCAGCGAAGCGGCTGTGGCACAGGCTGGGTAGAGACCTCTCTGAACACTGGCTTTGGAGCAGCCATTCTTCAGCTCTCAGTCCTGAAACTGCCACACAGAAGAAAAATACACAAACCCCATTTGTCTATCAATTTGTTCTCCGCAGGAAAAAAAAATCAAAACCAAAAAACAACAAAAAACCACCAAACCCCAAACTAGAGCTCTGAGTTATTCTTTGCTATTCACAATACTAAAGGAAAAAAGAGTGATATTGAAAATATTGAAAAAATTCCACTGGAGACCAGTGAAGGGAACACTAATACTGTTTGTTTTTATGATGTATTCTCAACGTGTTGTTTCTTATGTCAAGGATTGAAGGTAGAGCTGCAGTTGTTTATAAAGCTTCTAAGCCTTTGATTTGATGGATGTAAGAATTTAAGAAGGCAACGTGCTTTAATTCCATTAATGTGGAGTTTTAATTCAGCTCAGTGAAGTGAAACCAGCTTTTCCTGATGCTGCCAACAGCTAAACTTCTAACTTAAATGAGTTTTTGCACTCCTGTGGGATTAATTAGAAGACCAGAGATTGGTTTTTTTTGGCATTAATTTTATCTCAGCTACAAATGGTTTGATAATATCCGTACTGACAGTTACTGACCCATATTAGAAGTGTCAAACTAACCAGACAGTCTCCCATCAGAGGGAAATAGGAAACTTCAGGGAATAGGACATTCAACCCTGCTATCTTCAGATCACCCTCAGGTAACGAAGCCAGACATGAGATGTAACACTGTTTTCATGCACAGGCACATGCAGTGAGGATTTTAGCAACATAACTCAATTTTTAAAATGGCATCTGTACATCTACTGTACAAATAGCACTGCTAGGCTAAAAACCTTCTCAGTGAAAAACAGAAAAGCAACAAAATGAAGGATTAGGCTGTCCCTCTGCCCACCAATATGTAGAATAAGGGCTACACTACATCTCTATTCAGGTTCTTTGAGGTAATTTCACTTGCACAACTAAAGCAAAAAAGGTTGATGACTTATTCCTCCCTCCCTCCCTCCCTTCCCCAAACAGTTTTCACAAAGAAGTGGTTAGCCACATTCTGTGACTTAAAGTATTTGAGTTATTGCAGCCCTAAACTAGCATCATTTAGCAATAAGGAAGAATGCAAGGTGGAGCTGTGACTCAGAGGAATGCTTCAGCTCCTGGAATAAAGCTAATTATCCACCTTTGTTAGCGGTGTGCCTAAGTCAGGTACCTGATCTTCAAAGTGGTGAAACATCCACTGACTTCAAATCTACTTCCTTATGGCTGAGGTAATTGCAGGAGATAATGATAACCTTTAAAATATAAAAACCTTGCTTATTTGAGAGGAATTGTTATTTCAGCTTGAGATAAAGTACTTAAAACAGCAGAAATAGTTTAGAATGATGTGGGGGGAACTGAAAGTAATTAGGAATGCTGTTTAAAGGAGTAGAGTGGAGAGGATATATTTTTAAAGCGGTTCCACATGTAAAGTTCCCATGTAGGGTAAATACAGACTTACAGTATTGTGAAGAACTCAGCATCGAGTAAATTAGGCATAGTGAGTGAAAACTGTTAGAAAAAACCTAATCTAATCCAAACTGAATATGTTCCTCATTCATACCTTCATATTTTGGACAGACTTCTGGGTTTTTTGCAGTGGGATGCCTAAATCTCCTCAGTTATAATACTATTATTGTCGTTATTATTGTTATCATTATTTATGACACTGCAATGATTATGAGGAATTATAAAGCTCCTTCTGGGAGCTGAAATACTCCCTGGTGAAGTTAGTTCGAAAATTATACCAGCTGAGGACTGAGGTTTACAGGCAAAATATTCGCAACAAGTGAAAAACATGCAGGTGTGTAGGAAAAAAAAGGGATAATGGTAGAAGAAGGAAAATCCAACACTCTCAGTTGCTTAAGCAGAATTGGATGGAAATGATCCATGAACGTAACAACTGAATTTGTCTCTACAGTTGTGGAAGAGGACATAGTTCTATTTTCATGAATTTAAATAGGGAATGTTTGTTTAGAAATTGCAGGAAATTTCCCGATGCACTCTGCATGGCCTCCCAATTACCTACAGCTCACGGTGCCTGGTACCACGCCCAGTACAATGCTGGGTTTGCAGTTCCTCATGGAGAAGGCAGCTGTCGCCCTCCTTCCTACACAATGCTTACGCAGTTCCACATCACCAATGCTTTTTGCTGTACACTCAAGTGTTGTATCTCATTTCCTGTTTACTATCACTCCTGATTCTCCCTGGTATTAGTTCTGTCCAAATTGTAATTCATCCAAATTGATGAATTGTACAGGGTGTAAGAGAAATGGAGACAGCTTGATTTCTCTGTGACAGAACAACAACTATTTTTGCTGGGTAAAATGAAATCATCTTCCCCAAAGGAAAACACAGGCTACAGTACAGAAAAATGTCTTAATCAGTCAGGTCTTCTCTATTAGAAACCATTTTAGAAAAAAACCATTTATTAAGGTTGTCTGGAGACATTGAATCATCTGAACATGTTGAAGCACTTCAGTGGCAGAGTGCAAAAGCTTGTGGCATTGGAAGGAATCATTGCCTTCTTCCAGTCATTCCATATGGCTGGAAGAAGTAATTTATCTTCTCACTCAGTTTCTGTGTATGTATTGGGTTTGCATGACAAGGTTTCGGTAGCGGGGTGGCTACAGGGGCATCTTCTGTGAGAAGCTGCTGGAAGCTTCCCACATGTCCGACAGAGCCAAAGCCAGCCAGCTCCAAGACAGACCTGCTGCTGGCCAGGGATAAGCCCATCACCGACAGTGGTAGTGCCTCTGGGATAATGTATTTAAGAAGGGGCAAAAAACTCCAGCCAAAAAGAGAAGTAAGAATATGTGAGAGGAAAAGCCCTGCAGACCCCAATGTCAGTGCAGAAGGAGAGGGAGGAGCTGCTCCAGGTGCCAGAGCAGGGATTCCCCTGCAGCCCCTGGTGCAGCCCATGGTGAGGCAGCTGTGCCCCTGCAGCCCATGGAGGACCCCACACTGGAGTAGGTAGATATCTGAACTAGGCTGTGACCCCATGTGAAAGCACACTGGGCCAGGTCTGCTGGCAGGACGCGTGACTGCAGGAGACCCACACTGCAGTAGCCTGTTCCTCAAGGACTGCACCCTGTGGAAACAATTCATGAAAAGGACACACATTTGGAGCAGTTTGTGAAGACCTGCAGCCCTTGGGAAGGATGTATATGTTGGAGAAGTTCATGGAAGACTGTTTCCATTGGGAGGGACCTCATGCTGGAGCCAGGGAAGAGTGTGAGAAAGAAGCAGCTGCAGACACAAGACCTAGTGAACTCACCACAACACCCATTCACCGTAACCCTGTGTCGCTCAGGGAAAGCAGGTACAGAAACCAGGAGTGAAGTTGAGCCCGGAATGAAGAGAAAGGTTGGGGAAAAGTGTTTTAAGGTTTTATTTCTCACTACCCTACACTGATTTAATTGAATTAATTTCACTGAGTTGAGCCTGCTTTGCCTGTGAGGGTGATTGATCTCTCCCTGGAAAGCAAGAATACATGCACATGTATAGTCTTTCACAGGGAGTACAGAGCACAATTTCCACCAGTAGCTGCTCTGCGGCAGCTGCAACACCCAGCACTCACCACTGTCCCATAAATCCCACTTCGGATGGATTTCTAGAGCTGTGCATTGCTTCCATAACGAAAGACATTATTGCACACAAATCTTATTAGGTCTCTGTGCAAGTGATGACACAAGTGTGCGCACTGAACTTGCTTTGCAGTCTATTCAAATGTCAAAAGACATTAGCAAGGTCTTGAAAAACGGGTCCACTTTTAAGGAACTTTGGCAAAACTTTGATAGAAATCAAGAGATAGCTCAGTAGTTTTAGGAAAATTCATATAGGCACAACAGGAAGAATCATAAGATTTGCAATCCAAAAATACCAAATTGCACATCAGACATGTATTTAAGAGTTGCATTGTGGGGGGAAGGCAGAAGAGGAAGAAAGAAATTATTGGCTAAGTTTTCCCGGGAGGAAACTGCTCCTATTGTCTAAAGGAAAAGCCCATCTAATCTATAGTCTGTGAATGCAGCATAAATTCTGAAATACTGTAAACTAGTAAATTATTCATAACAATGCTAACAGGCAGCATGCCTTGAGTCTCAGAAAGTGTTAAGACCAGAATTTTTAGATGACCTGGTTTATTATTGTCAATAAAACTGAATTAAATGCATTTTTGTCAAAATACGATTTTGTAGTATATGTACTCAATAGGAGTATATGAACTCAATAGATATGTACTCAATAGGAGTATAAGAAAACAAATAGTTAAGCAGACACTTGAAAAATCTGGAAAACCCCACATTTTCATGTACTTTTCCACCACAGTCCATAGAAGTTCATTTCAAGTTAGGAATTCTACTTAAAAGACCATTGAGAGCTCCATTCAGGAAACAGAGACTTCTAATTCCAATCCAGGATCCAAAAAAAGGAAGTATAATGTGATTTTAACACAGAACTCTGTCAGAGCAATCTTGTCGTTAAAAAAATGGACAGAGATTATGTCCTAATGGTTACACTGATCTTGCAATACTGCATTTAGTGCCTAGAAAAGCCTTGCTTTCCTTTCTCTTCTCAAGGTAGGGTTGACTTTCTTTGCACTGAAGATGACACTTGAAAAATAATTAATAGGACTTTTGTACTTCATCTGCATGTTTTATAAGGAGTAGGGAAATCATAAATAAGCCTAATGATAGACTTAAAATAACATCAACCCATTAAACTAATTTGCAAAGTTTCTATCCCTCTCCATTCAAATAAAAACAAGCACATAAAATTCTTTTCATGCTGGAGTCATTGCACTAAATTTTACTCATTTAAGATAAAGTATACTGAAATTAAAGTGATTTAAAACAGCAATGAAAGACTGTCTGATGCCAAATCATACCATGCCATTAATAAACATTTCTATGTCATGAGATTCTGTATCATTATATCTGCATAATTAAAAAAATCCTACAGAAATTTAAGTTTAACATTGTATAAGACCAAGTTCATTTTCTCTGTGCTTACTAACCTTCATGTGTGCATTGCAATGAATTACAGAAAAGGAGTATGTTCAGCTTCTACAGAAGTGGCTCATTAAAACAAATAGGACTATCACAATAGAAAGGGCATTAATTTACAATTTAAAATTTATCAGAAAAGCACACTTCATATCGCAGTTACTCCTGATACTGTGTTTACTGCACCTGTGTGATATCTTCTGATAATGTTATCCCTCCTATATGGATATACATTATCTCTGTGCAAGCTAGGAAGATGGGTTGAATATGCCTTTTTTTCAACAGAGCAGAGGTGAGAGTGTAATCCTACATCAGCAGCTATTTAGTCTCACTTCCTCTGTCATTCAAAGCAGCCCAGCATGCAAGTGTGCATGTGCAGCTATACCAAGCACAAACCCAACAATCCCAGAAAAATACACAAAGAGAAAAAAGCAAATGCAGAAATAACATAATGCACATAAACAACATTCCAACAGAATATGGAGAAACAGCAGGGAATGGCAGTTTGAAAATGCAGAAGTATTAAGACTGTATTGTCAATATGAAAGATGAATACTGAAGAAATTCAACAGTTTAAACTCCTCTGCTTCTAATCTAATCTGTATGATTTTTGAATCTTTTCAATTTGACAGAAGTTGGACTTTGCATTCATGGGAAACACTGAGTGTCTTACACCATGGGGTCCAAGGATGAAGTACACACTAAAACTAGATATGAAAAAAAATTTAAAATGTATTCATTTTTCTCATTCTGGGGTTACTCCCAGTGGGAGTGTCAGGCATAAGCATCTCCCAGAGAAGACGACCGTAGTATTATCTAAACACATTAGTAACTGATTTTACCTGGCTTTGATTATAGGCCCTAGACTGGATTAGATGAACGATGCTATATTATTTACTTATATGTTCCATTATATCAGTCCTTACACTCATAAATTGACATTTAAACCACCATTTATTACAAGATGGTTATTAAATTCACTCTTTGAAGAGATATTTAGCTAATTAAGAGAGAACTGAAAGGAATTTATGAAGAATTCTACTCTATGCCTGCGGTAGTCATTAAGGTGAATTGTTTAGTTACAAACTTAATAGACAAATCATTTGAGGAAAACATTGGAAACTGGTTTTAAAAAGTATGCAAAATTAGCAAGCATGTGTACATGAATGAGCTGATATACAGTCAATTTGTGATCCTTCTGGTGACTAATTTAACATCATTAAGATAAAATGGTATAAGTCCTGAACAATAGCCTGAGTTTCCTCTACTAGACTTTACAAGTATTTCTTATAGGTTAGGGATCATTTCTTATAATTACAACCTTCTCATCAGTCAGCCAGCAAACCCAATGTTCTTGGGTTATTTCAAGGCTACTTTAGTGTAAAGACACAGCCATGTTTCTTCTGCTTTCAGGTTTCATTTACTAAATAATGAGTTTTGTCTAGAAGTAAGTCTCTCTGCTGCTACCAACTAATTATTTCCCTCTGCAAGTACTTTTGTACTTTGGTTCTCACATGTTTTGGCCAGAACCAGTTGCACTGGGTCCACTGAGATTTAAAATACTGCTGCTTAAGAGAAAACATCTGAATAACAGACAGACAGGGAAGCACAAGGAAACATGAATCAATCAGTACAAATGGTCACAGTTGGATTTATACCAATAACTCATCTAACCTTAACTAGCACTAAAACCAGAATTCCATTGTTTTTCAGCACTGTAAAAAGAAACAGTCGCACGAGGAAGCTATTTTGGAACATGAGTATCTTGTGTCCATATTTATCCTGTGCACATGAAGTGAGCTATCATTGCAGAATTTTGCTTCAGCAAATTGTGTTATTTTTGAAGAGAAAGCAGTTCTGCTGAAAACCTATGAATACCCTGATTTCAATGAACACTTCATGTATGAAATAGGGATTACTTGGATGATACAAAAAAAACCTGTGGAGGATAAGCCCATGCATTGGATGGTCATCCGTATTTTCAAATCTTGGATTCACAAGATTGGCAGGAAATTCCATGGCAATAGGCTCTTGTGTTTAGAATTCCTTTGATACACTACTTTATTCTAAGTTACACCTCTCTTCCAACATTCCAGGGAAGTCTACTATTATAGAAAATGCCTGTTCAAATAATCGTATTTTTTAACCAGTGGAATTCTCCAAATGCAGTTGGGTAAATACACATCAAGAAACCCAAAGAATGTTCTGTCACTCATTACTTCTGGATATAAAATGAGAACTTTTGTATCCAAGTTAAATGGAACAGTTTCATTCCTGTTTCTTTCTTCTGGGCCAAAGACAGGCCTGGATACATTCTACACCTCTGAGGCATTTAAATTAATTTACATTTGTATCTTATTATTAAACCTGTGATAACTAATCCAGCTGCAGAATCCTTTTATATCCAAATCAGAGATTGCTACACATGAGTCCCAAACAAAAACTCTTGCCTTTAAATGTGGATGCAGAATGTGTAAATTAGTGCTGGAAAAGATGAATTATTTCAATTTATGTATTTCACTGATATCAACCCAGACCTTTTAAATATCCTTACAGTAAATGTTACGATAAGCACATCTCCAATTTTGAATAGAGGTAAAACTGTCAGCATTTTAAAAAAGAAAATGCAATTTTCTTCTCACATCACACTTCATCTTATTCTCTAGAGACTGGTATGAGCTTTAAGTGATGAAATGCTAATATAATTTAAAATTGATCTATTTTTATTTATTAGGACCTATTTATTACGACCTATTTTGATTCACTTTGCTTTTCTTGTTAGAAATATAAAGGGTCTTTACAATACTACCAAATTCCTGGATATTGGTTAATCACTCTCTGAATCAACATTCCCAAGTCAAATGGTAGCTTCAACATTTTTCCACTGATTGATTTTATAACACAAATGAAGCTCTGTCAAATTTTCAAAACGAGAATTACACTGATTTAAATTCACATGTACACTACTAAAATTTGAAGTTGCACAAGGTACTCTTGATTTGTATTCTTTGTTCGCTGTTCCTTTTGGCAAGGGAGCCTGAAACTTCCTAGCCTCACTAAGGATTTCTGTTAGGACCTTAGGAAAACTAATATTTACTCTCTCCACTTGCCATCTCCTTGTCTCTAAGAAAACAAAGATAAATGAGATGTCCAGACTCTTACAGGGATTGGAATAATATTAAGGTAGACAAGATTAAAGCTCTGTGCAAGCTGAAGAAATCCTGTCATATTCCAAGATGCATCAATGTTACATTTCTGTTAGTTGAAACTAATTAAACTGATTTCTTTCATTTTAAAGTGGTAATGCAAGAATAGCAGAACTGGAAAATTTAAACATGAAAACATGAAAGAAATTAAAGAAATCCAATGTGAAAAAATTATAGCATATTCTATTTTACTGAAGAGCATATTTACATGGACTTTTATGAAAATCCCCTTTCTTATTATACAGTGATTACTTAGAACCACAACTTTATATTGCAGCATTGTATTTTAAAGTTTATTGATAAACAACAGTCCATGCTGCTTGATTTAAGTCAACAGCAAATAGATTTGCTATTCCAATCATTTAGGAATTTATTTACCATGTGATGCTATTCTTTAAGAAGGATACACAGTAGTACAATTCAATTACATTGAAGCTTTTTGAGAAATAGTTGTGATGCTACAAAACACGATGTCACGTGGCATGGCAGTCAGCCTTGACATGAAAACTGCTTATAGTATTATGTTGCCATGTTTATTCCTGGTTTAACAAAGTCATGTAATTCTCCTGTCTTTGCAGAGATATGATTTGGTTTTGGTATTGTAATGATCTTCCTTTGCAGACATCTGCTGCCTAATCCCACTTTTGTCAAAACATGAAACTTTAGCCTTCTTGCAATTAACTCAAATCACCATGGTATCGTACCAGATTATATAAAAAAAAAAAAAACAAAAAAGGAAAACTAAGGAAAAGGAATCAATTGAACATGATTCCTGTATTCTTATCATTGTCAGTATGTTTAAATCTTTGATATTTTGTTCCAAAGAACAACCTGAGTACCCTAGCTGAAAGACCCATTTTCTGTAATCCATAACATACCAATGTGAATGCTAATTGTTGAGTGACAACTACAAGAAGTATCTGGGAAATCAGGCAAAATCCACTAGGAAAAATACACTCAAAGTTCCATCAGCAGTAAACTTCCTCTCTTGGCATATTTCCCTTTCTAAATCCTGTGGACATACCAATCAGGAGAAGTTTCATTGGAGCCTCAATATTCTAAGCAGCACCTATGATTTCGATGACACTCACGAATTCATCACTGATTTCAGATGTCTTTGTAACACAAGAATTCTTATGCACTTTGACTGACGTAGGATAATAAATGAAATGGTTGTAAAGGTTTGATATGAAAAATGAACAATCTTCACTCATACTGCTGAATATGAAATGTCAAAATTGAATTCTCTTCTGCATGGTGCAATGACAGCATTATGTGAGTTTGTCTCCTAACCAAACCTGTATGACTTCTGCTTCCAACCAAGCCTGTGCAACCATGCTCTCACCACAGGTACTACATAAATCCTCCTACCTGCAACTCTTAGTCACTGTACCTTGAATAGACTCAGAGTTCTGACTGTAGTTTATGCAATCTTCATCAGCTCAGTAGCTGAACTGTCTACACATTGCTAATTACACCCAAGTCAGCTATTAATCAATGTGGGCATTTATTGGAAGCAGGTTATTCTGCTTCATCAGCTAACCTGCCTTGGCTGGAACCTGCTCAGGACTTAGGTCTTGCATTGGGCTGCACAGGGGCACTGTACTACCAGTGAGTAGTAGCAAGTGATATTTGGCTTCCCTACTGTGTACTCCACCTGTGTGGGCTTCAGTGCAGCTCAGGTGCACATCCTAACATGCCTTCTTTCTACATTATGATGGTTTCACTCTGCTTTTTAGGAAAGCTTGATTGCAGATACAGTCATTGCTATTTACGACTCAGCTGCTGGAGTTGTATTCTTTTCCCTTCTTCCCATCTCATAAGTGTAGTGATTTCAACATCATAAAAGCAAGAACTATAATGATCCTCAAAAGACAAAGCAAACAACTCCAATTATCTGTGAAATGATGCATTTTCTACATGGAGTGTAGAAATACTCTGGAAAAAGACATTGTCTATGCATCTCCCTGGGGACTCGAAAGTTTCTCTTCCTGTATTTCCTTAACAATATTGAAATTTCAATTTTGAAAGTCAAACTAAAAGTTCCTCTTCCCTTTGTCAGCTAAAAAATGTATTTTAATATCTTGTCACTTTCACTGACCTTGCTTTTTCTGCAGTAACAGTAGTAGTTTTATGCACTATAAGCCTTATTTTAAAAAAATCAGATAAGGTAGTTGCTTCTGGTGCTGTTCTTTAAAAATGAAATAAAAACCTTTTAAAGAATTAATTCTTCTAAATCCCAAAACATTAACAAATTCTACATACAAATTTACAATGACAACTTGGCTAAATTTAGGTACAGCTCAGAAAGGTCAGTTGCATAACTAGACCTTCACAAAATTCAGGGATGTTTAGAGCTTGTAACTCTTTCTGCATCCCTAATGCATGTATTCTTTTCTTTTCTTTCTTGGTAGAACAAAAAGAAAACCTCTTCCCAGTGACTTCATAGTGATACAGCAGCTTATAATGACTTTGGCTTACAATGAAATCCTGTGTCAGTTTGTCCTACTATTGCAAATTGGCACTGAATATCTCTGCATATGTTTTATCAAGGGCAGTTTTTTTCCTTGTCTTTTCAATGTTTCCTACCAAAACGCAAGCTCAGGATTTTGCATTTCCCCTGTACTTGTGTGTAATAAATAAGCATCCATCTTTCTGCTCCCCCTTTCCTCTGTTCCCTGCCCACCCTGTACTACTTCTCAAAATAATACCCTTAAAAAACTATGTCGAAGTACAGTAACTATGTAAAGTACATTGCCAAAAAATTAACTCTGAATCTCCCTTTTTCCAGTTTCCAAACAAGGTTTCAGTATTTTCAAACTCCTAAGGATTTTGGTTCAGGTCCCAACGTCCTCTACAGGTAGCAGTAAGAAAGGTATGCTCTCTTTTGGGGACATTGATAATCAGTAAATTCAGAATAGCTTTCATTTGTTGTGTTTGTTTTTTAAAATTATATTTGGGGAAAATTTTGGATGCAAGTATTGAGACAGTAGTGGTGGGCGAGCTCTACAGCCTCAGACCTGCACAGCAGGTGTCTGAACAGCCCCCAGTAATGAACCAATGTTCTTAAACATTTCTGTCTTTCTGCATAGCATGACTTTGTTATTTCCTATAGACACACACTTTGAAAATATTGAACGAACATGAAAAAAATTACAGTGCAAATTTGTCAAAGAAGCTATGGAGTTGGAAGAGAAACTCACTGAAAACAGGCACAGCCCTAGTCTGCTGGGATAACATAAATTATCCTTCCAACTCTGAATGTATATTCTGAACTGAAGTGGAAGCTACAACACTAATTTTAAAGATCAGAAATCATATTTAGACCTCACTTTAGGTTACATCATTAGGAGTTAAGACAACAATATAAAAAAGCAACAAACCAAATAATTTTAAAGTAATCACAAGATAATTTTGGTGGTCAAACACATAGCACCTCTTACTACCCAAACCCCACAGTGATAGCTTTAAAGTATTCATTGTGAAGGACTGAGTTACTGTTTCTCACACAAACAGGAAAGTGAGAAAATACTGAGATGAGCGAACTGGAGTGAATTTGATTTAATTAGGAAGGTAAAGGGGGCTTGTAAAGGGCTCTAGCAAGTATATGCTCAGACTCCTTTCTGTTTGAAAGGTGAAGAGAAGGAGAATTCAATAACCAAACTGACATATGGAGCAAAACTCTCATGGTTTGCAAAGCAAGTGCATGCCAAACCATGGAATTTAAATATAGATTCTTGTCTATAGATCTTTGACCTGTATTTCACTGGCTCAAATTTCACTTTTCAAATGTAATTCAGGCACTTCCAAATCTGTGTATTACTGGAAATCGGTTGGACTTTAGCTCATGAGATTATCTGAAAGCCCATCTTTCATTTTATGACAGCCAATTCTCTCAGTGGACTATTGAATCACATAGTAATTTTAAAAAATCTTATTATCTTCTGCATCTCTTAAGTATTACAAATATTTATAGATTTATTTACATCAAAATAAATTTTAATCAATAAGAAAAGAAGTTCAGCAATGGAGAGCCATACCAAAATGAAAGTTTAACCTAAAATAAGGATGGCATTTATTCAGACGGCATTTAAAAACTAACTGTAGCACATGTACATAAATAGTAAAGGGGAGTTTCTTTTTCCACAATTTCTTGTTTCCTTCTCTGCTATTTCCCCCATTTTGATAAACTCCTCTGTAGTATTTGTATTGTCAGACTGAATCAGGGAACAACGTACAGCAACTCCCCGAAGTTATGTTGAGACTTTGAGTCCAGCTCAAATTTGAATAAGCACCTTAAAGTTTTGAGTGTTACGGTTTTCATTACTTGTATCACTCTGAAGTCTCTGCAGATGGTTCCAGTTATAAAGTCAATATTTTCAAAGAGCAACAAATGCTTTTTTTGAAATAGGAAATGTAAAGAGTACTTATCAATAACTATTTCTGCAGTAACATGAGAAATAAACAATAATTTTCATCACATTTCTCTTATGATGGTTGCACGGCCTTTTAAAAACAAAGAAATGGCAGAAAAATGTGACCTCACTGTTTTAACCTTTGGTTACTGAAATCAATTTTCCCTTTACCATGGGAAATAGTTATTATACTTATAGACCCATAGAAGTACCTGTATGTTCTGAAAGTGGAAAAAAAAATTTGAAAAGGAAAACAAAATTATGTAGAAATTTTAGAGCAGACCCAGAATGCAGATCCCATCACATCCTGAGATTTTTTAAACTTAGTATTTTTCTTTTCCTGGCTATTCCATTAATTAGTATATTATACTTTTTGGAAACAAGATGTAAAGTGAAATCACCAGCTACAAGAGAGGAGGATCCAATTTAAACAACTCATTCAGATCTGCAATGCCTCCCACAACAGTGTCCTCAAACAGGCTTGCAGTATCATTGGCCTAGCACAGACTCAGAGACTGCTTCCTCCTGATTTCTGCATCACAAACATGTTTTTAGATTTATCCTGTTCAAAGTCAGACCTTATTTGAGTTGGCAAAATGAACAGAACTGGACATATTTGAAAGTATCTACATATAGAGCTTATTTCGACAAAAATAAATGGTGGTAAATAAATACAACACGACCTGGGGGCCTGAGACAGGACTACATTATTCCACTGGGACAAATGAAGTGCAAAACAAGACTAGTGCAGGGTTGAGGGAAGGTTTGTTATTGCTGTTATAATTCTGTTGCATTTCCCTGACAAACTACACTGCTGCAACGAGAGGTCTCACCCGCTTTCTATGACGCCTTCTTTCACTCTATTTAATACTAATGATCACTCTTTTTCTATGCAGTGCAGAAAATCTGGCATATCTCCACCTGTTGGAAATATCCTTTAACTCCAAGGGCTGCTGGTGGTGTCTGTAGACAGTGTCACCCATTTCACAACTGGACCAAACTTAAACAAAGTTTTAATTTTTCAAGGTCATACAACCTGTCAGTGGCACAGGTAAATTTCTCAGTTTCCAGCTCTTTGCTCTAACCAGAAAGCTTTCTTGCTCTTTTCTGTGCAGTTACAACCCTAGAAACTGGTCTTCTCCCAACAGGCACAGCACAGGCAGCCACAGCATAGCTTTATTTACCCTGCCTCCACAGTAATATTTAATTTCTATGCTCAAAGAACTCTCTCATGGGGTAAAAAGAGTAATTTGTTCTCCAGGTTAAATTTATTCCTGGTTTTTCTGATGAGCCAAGACTCTAGCAATTACTGTGACAGATGGAGTGATGATTTTTATGATGTGGAAACTTGTCCACAGGAATGAAACTGAAATCTCCAAACCCATTTCTCATAGCGGCCTTTAGACAGTTGTCAGGTAATAATTGTCACTGTGGACAAAGTCTGAATTAGTGAATGGCTCCAGTAGCTTGTTACTGAAACACTCCTTAGCAGAGTGACACTTTCTGACAAATTTTTGTCATTTATTCTGAATATACTTGAACCAGATAGGGAACCAATACATGGGTTTAAATTTCTCCCAACACTCAGAAGAATCTAAACATTGTGTTCAGAGTTTTAGTGCTCTATCATTTTGGAAGGACTGTTTCAAGGTGATTTTCAGAGAGCAGAACGAGATGTTTACGTTAGTGAAAACAATAACATATCTCACAGAAATGACCATTTAGAAAAAAGAAAGTTGTGTGAGCTTGGTTAGGAACCAACTGGATTTTCATGGGATAGCCAGAAGCATCACTCCTGCCTTGTATTTAGCCAGTAAGTGCTGTAGCCAGCGTTAGTGGTGAATGGCAGCCTCTGAGGCAGACACCAGGCACAATTTCAGTTTGGAGGGTCATGATCCACCACAACCTCCCCATGCCCGGTGACTGAATGCCTTGGCCAAAACCCTTAGGCACAAACCCATTAAAAATAGTCAGTACTTGTCTAGTCTCCTGGTTGGAGTCTTCATCAGTAATCCAAAAAACCACATAGAAACTGACTTTTGATACTTTGGGAAAATTTTCTGGGACTTACTTAGATTCAGAACTTGCTGACAGACATGGAAAGGAAGGAGACATCTTTCCTTTGTTCACAGATGTCTCTCTGTAGCTCTACTTGTAATCAAAACAGCAGGAAATTTTTAATACTAGTGATTTAAAGCTGTTTTCTTACTGAGAACTGATTTTTTTTTCTTCTTTAAAGACATAGTAAAGAAAATACTGCTACTTAACTGAACTGAATTAATATTTCTGTCCATTTTATGAGATAAGAATATACAGTTTAATTTTCATGGGTGCAGACTGAACAAAAGGAGATCTGTAGCACAAGAAAGCACATTATCTCTGAAAATCAAACCACATTAAAAAATATGAAACATTTCCCAAATGACAGAGCAGAACACCTTAAATTTTCTCTTTTAAAAATTTTATTCTATTCTATTTAATGATAGTAGTTATTGTTCTTAATATAACTGAGATTATTTTACTGACAAAGCAAAGCAAATAGAATTAAGTGACTTGCTCAGCTGAAGAGAATTAGTCAGCAGCACAACTGCAAATAAAGCCCAGCAGCTCTAACCTGAAGTGCACCCCATCTTAACCTGAAAGGCTTCTGTAACTCTACATAATTAAACACTTGAACTGTAGAGTTCTTATGGCTTTATAGGTTAATATTCTCCTGCAAGCATCTCTCTGAGTTTTTAAAAGTTGCATCTTCCTAGCAGTTTTAATTAATAGCGTTCAAAATAGAAGACTACTCATTAAAAAAATGAAAGCACATAAGTGAGTTTATAGGAATGTTTGTGCTTATTAGGGTCAGAGATTCATGCACGCAACGTAGCATGAGAGCTGAGACTGAAAGGCAGCGTCATTTTTCTTTCATTAACACCAACAGTTATATGACTGGATCATTTACTTGAAGGGAACACTTCAGTCAGGATTAAACAGAAATTATAGGAAACTGTTCCAGTTAAGACTTTCTAATTTGTTAATTGAAAGTGATAAAGAAAATCCACAATTAACTTCTATCATTTCCAAAAGATCCTTAAATAATTTAAAGGCCTCAGGAGGCTGATTCACAAGCAGGGACAATCTACACTGAACACTGCATTTAAGTTGTAGACAGTTAATCAACACAGTTTATGCTGACTGTGTTTTGCCTTATGTCCATAAAATATTGCAGATCTGGAGAAGCACATTTCAGAAGCAGCACAACCCTGTCAAGCATAATGTCCATTTAGTTGTATGCATCCGGGCTGCATCCTGCCACCCACTGTGATGTGTGCTCCTGCCAGTGAGTCAAGGTCTCCAAGCTTATTTTTAGAGAGGTCTAGCAGTTAAAGAAGTGCTTGAATTGCTAAAGATGTTCAGGGAGTGAAGGCTACAGCACTTACATAGCTGATTCTCACTGAAATCAACAATAACAAGATGCTTCAATTCCCATCAGTATGAACACTGGCACCCAAGCCAGCCCTTGTGATGACCAGTTTAATCTCTCAAATTGCTTAGTGCTCTGTACCTCTGAATGCCTAAATTTGTGTATAAGTATGCCTTAAAAATCACTTCTCAAAACAAAACCCCACAGTATTCACTTTTTAAAATGCCACTTTATGATTTTAGGGAGCTACTTCACTAACAATTATTTTATATTTTCAAAAGATGGGGGGTTTTTTTGTGACTATAAGGTTAGTTTGTTTTCATTGACACTGAATAACCTCAACTTCAGTATTGCCTATTTTCATGTTCAAAAATCCATAGAAGGAATTGTGTACTTACTCCCCTCCACTGTCTTTAAGCAATGTTTTTTAGTAGAAGTACTTCATTATATATAAGCCTGCTCTCTGTGGTTGGATTGTGCAAAATGCAGATCAGTCCAGAAGCTGATCTGAAGGTGGTAAAATAAGAAGTAAAAAGATGCTCCAATTCTGGTTTTAAATATTTAAGTATTTAGGCCCGTTTGACTCTAACAGACTATTTTCCATTTTGTAATTAGTATTTGAAATTTCTACCAAAAAAAAAAAAAAAAAAGGTTAACAAAGAGAACAAAACAGTAGAAGCTATTTCTAAATTCAAGAAAGGTGGTTGGTGTTTATGTGGGGCAAACTGAAGACTCAATTTCATAATATCATTGCTTTTTTACTACTTGTTTGATAGGTCCCATTTTCAGGTTGCCAGGCACTTCAGGAAACACAAAATATGGCAAGATGTGTTTTGGGAGGTATAATTCCCATATTAAACACATGGGATTGAACAGGGGACACTGAGTACTCCTGTACAATGTGAATTTCAATAAAGATGACAAGAGCCTCCCTGGAAGGCAGCCACGCACAAGCACAGTTATATGCATCACTTTGACAATGAGCTCGCTCCCAGCAGGTTACTGGGAAGGAAAAGGCTGTGCAGATATTAATAATGAGAGAGTGAGTACCAGAGAGACTCACCCTTTACAAATCTTCGAGTGCAGTTACCTTAGCTTCCTCACGGGGTCTGTGAAAAGCGGTCAGCATCTCCTCAGTGGTCCCTTCATGGCCTAAGGAGGGATCCCAGGGATCCCTAAAACTAAGTGGGGGTACACGGGCAGCAGTTCTTAGGGCTGCAGACACACACCAGTCTGGCTGCAGACACCATAGGAGTGTGGTGACCCTTCCGTGCTTACAGGGAGGCTGTGGGGACTCAGCCACACACTGGAAGCAGCATCACACATCATTAAGATTTTGGTATTACAGTCTCCTTACCCATACGCCTGCATCCATTTCAGCACACTTATTCCTGTGGCTCTAAGGAGTTACATAATGCTCAGTTACCCTTGAATACCTATGATAATGGCACACTGTTTTCTTCAAGACTGCTCTAGAGACTCGTGCCAGGGGTACCTTCCCTCCCTAATCCCCATCCATAAGAAAGTAGAGGTGGTTCCAAAACCTGCCGTCATTAATCTTATTCATCAAATATCTTGAAATGAAATCCAACCATTAGTTCTTCCTCNAAAAAAGCAATCACATGATCAGAGACTTATTAAAAAAGCAACTACCTATGGAGTAAAAACAAAAAACAAAAAATGCCAACAATTTCAGGGCAGCCCTTTAACAAAAATATACTGGCAACTAGAGTGCCAGAAAGATTTCACTGAAGACAAGGAAGTAAATTTTGAGTAAAACCAAAGCATTTTTCTAGTGTGTCTTTGTAGAGGTGAATGCAAAGAAGTTCTCAGCGCAAAGCCTGGGAACTTTTTGCGTTACACAGTGTTGAAACAAAGTCTCATGTTTTTAAAAAGAGTGCTACATCCATGAGCTGGGATTTCTTTCACTGACAACAATCTTCTATTTTCAGACATAATAGTTAGTAACGACAGGGGCCAGAACATGAATACTCCACATCCATTCCCACATGGTACTCTCTAAAGAGAACTTACTACTCCAAAATTCTCTCTCTACTCCTGTCTTCAGTGGTACAGATTTTCTGCTGTTACACATTGACATAGCCCTCTTAAAACCAATTCATATGAACCGATAACTCACCCAAAAAACTAATTACACTTATCCTAAAATGGGAGTACATTGTTCTAGACCTCCAAATCTCCCAGGAGTTGACAGGCCACCATAAAAGCAAGGGTTATAAACTTGAATTTATTATAGACAAATAAAGCTTTGGCCTATGAATTCTCTGCCTATTAAGTTAATGAGCCTTGACAAAACAATCATCTGAGGAGCAGCTGACAAATTATCTGGAGCAGCAATTGGAAAGGCGTTGGCTGGCTTACAAACATTTCAGTTGGGAGAACATGGCATCATGTTCCTCTTCCTCTGGAAGAATCATTTGTCAAACTAAATTTCTTGCAGATCTACAGCAGATTCCTGATACTGGAGCACTGAGATACAACAATATCTACAATTACCAAAACAAGTAAATAATCCCTGTCATTTCCTCCCCAAACTTGAGGCTCAAAAATGCTGATGAAGAACTCTTTCTAGGAAGTCTGCATGAAGACAGCAAGACACTTTTTTGGTTTTGACTGGAGTTCATTGAAGTGTTTAATGTGGAGGAAAAGAGCTTTGAGAAATTCAGATGAGCAGAGGCGGACCTTTTAAAACACCTGGTCAATATTTGGAAGATTTTTTTTTTTAGTACAACTTCCAATAGAGATAGTGGTATCCCAGCTGTGGATTTAAAGCAGGGTCTTTTTTTGGATTAATTCTTCAAAATTTCCAACACAATACAGTCCTGAAACACACTGCCTTTCAGAAATTTAGGGCTGTGTACATTAAATACTCTTGCAAGAACAGCCACTTGGATTAGGGTGAAAATGAGATCAGTACTCTTCTAAAATCTGTTCTCCAACTGCGAATACTGAGTCCATTTGGAAATTGAATCATAAAGCTGTCACTTTCCTCACCAAAGGCATTTGCTGAAGTATTATTTCAAATGTCTTCCTCCACACTCAACTATTCAGTCCTGTGGAAGAGATGACAGTACTGAGAACATGGAAAACTGTCATATTTTCCATCTGAATGTTATTTCACAGTGTGAAGGAAGTACAAATTATAGTAATCAGTTGCCTCTGCAACAGCATGTGGCAGAGTATAGTGCAGAGCATTTAACCATGAGTTGTGTCTTTTCTCATATTTTATGTTCTTTTTGCAGTTTTTGTTGGACTATTGATTTAAACAAACTGAATATACAGGGACTAGAGCTTAATATTACATCAAAGTAGATTGAAGATAAATGAAACCTTGTTCTTAAAGAGAATTGTTAAGTCACACTCAGTAGAAGAATACCCAACTTTCCAAGTCCTGATGTCAGGTCATCAAATATCTGATGACCAAATATTCAATCAAAAATAAAGCAAAAGAATGCACAGAATTATACATTCAAGTGGCGAAATGGCCTAGTTTTATGAGCTCTCCAGGGTTCTACTGATTATTGACTTCTAAGTGTATGGTTGCAGGAAGCAGCCTTAACATCATCCTTTTCCCCCAACCTCCCTCCATAGTAGTCGTGTCTACAGAGATCAACCACTTAGCAATGAATTACCCCTCTTTGTGGTTAGCAAGGCACTCAATTCCATGGCCCCAACATCCCCTAGAACCCCTCATTCAACTTTCTATTTCAAGTTGGAACCTTCCTTTCCAAGGCGACCATTATAAGAGTCTTTCGAACTCTTATATACGAACTCTTCCATTGTCTTATTCTAAAACCTCAGAAGCACTGTCATGCACAGATAAATTACCCATATTTACACCGTACCTAAAGAACCAGAGTAATTTTACTACTTTTTGCCTGCTTATTCCATTTAAGGTAATATTTGCAGGGAAATTAAAATATTATGGGTAGATCTGTTAGTGCCTGGCACCCTTGTGCAGGTATTTACACCTTCATAAAACATTGTACTAATCAAGGTGTTTCACACAAACTCGCACTGGGCTGAACAGCTTGACTAATCACTTTGACCACTTTGATTAAGCATCTTTTTACAAATTCTAGAAGCTACACAGTTTTCGTTCTAATAAACTGACATCTTCTGCACGGTTTTGCCACATTTGTAACATTCTTTGCTAGTATATGTCTTCTTGCTCTTTTTAATGGAGCTTTCTATTTCATAGCATTGCAGTGCCTTTCACAGCCGTCTTCCTAATCCCTGGGGTTTCCTTCCTGTTAGTGTATCTTATATTAATTTATCATTTTATTTTCCAGTTACACACTTCTGCTCTTCTCTTCCCACATTATTCTTTGCTTTGAAAAAGTTTTCTGTAGAAAATATCTATGATCAAAGCTCCAAACATAATTATTTTTCCTCTATTCTAGAATATAAAAGATGATAGAATTTTTCCTAACAAATGAAGCACTCTTGAAAAATTGTGCCTAACTCTTCCTCTATCTCCCAAATATTTGTTTGCCAATGGTTTACTATCCTTGTAGTCTATAGAAGAATAGCTGGGTTATACTAGCATACAGTTTTGGATAGTCTGCTTTCCTTCATTAAATATTTATCAGGAGGCAATCACTGACAATGTTTTACAGAAAGATCTTCCATTATTTCAGTTATGGAAATGTTAATAATTTTAGGCTTTCCTAACTGTTCTCTCAGAGCACAGCTAGCATAGGGAATGCTAAATTTTAGATGCATTCTTAACCATGATTTGGTGAGGGAGGTGATTATTTTTTGCTCTATTTCTTCTGAATGGGTTAGGCAGCTGCCCTATAAACCCAAAGATGCTCAGTGAACTAAGTATGCACAACAAAGGAATAAAGTGACTGATTCAAAACAAATCACTACAGCTTTCAGTGAAGTCTTGGTCATTTTCCATACTCAAAGAGAAACAAACACTGAATTCAGTTGCAAAATGTGGTACATATTATGTAACCTATTTTAGAGCACCATTCCAATGGATCAAAACATTGCCTGTGTTCATCACTGGATTTTGGATGACCAAAATTATATACCACGGTAGCATATATCTTCCAGTGGTGCAGATGTGAAAGCATGGTTAAAAATAAGCACAAGCTGTAGAAAAAGGAGATCTATGGTGAAGATGCAAACTATGAGATAAATCCAGTGATGTTCATGCACTCTAACAAAGGAGGTGAGGAAGAAGCGCATGCAGTACCTGGTGATCTCAGAGTCAGGGAGCAGGCCTACGTGGTAGTGGGGGTAGGGAGCTGTAAGAAGGAAGCTTTTGTCACACTCGACAGGGGAATAGTGCCTAGGAGAAGGTGGTTTATCACACAGTTTGTTCACAGTGCTGTAAACAGGTTCAGGAGGCCTGGTGATACAGAGACAAGAGTAAAAGATCAGGTGCATATTAGTTGCTGAGAATATAGAGAAAACACAGCAATCATTTTAAAAGCATGCATAGCAAATCTGTCAAGACCTTTTCAGTGGGGCTTTTCCAACAAGTAAAGTGTGCTGTTAAAGGAATTGTTAGAGTTTGATAACAGTAGCATGGCATTCAAGTAGCTGCATATAAAGAGATACACAATACAAGTGGACCATAAAACTGCTCTCTGGGAAGTGTGGCACCAAAAGGGAATATCTTGTCTCTGAAGTTGAGAAAGTGGGGCATTTTCCCACATACTCTGGTTTCTTTTCTTTTTTTTTTTAATCTAACATCACTTCTACACAGCTTTCTGTGATCTTAATTTTAAGTACAGCATGGAAGAAAATATGTTTGTTACCTGAAAAAGAAGTATATTTTACCCATTAACTTATAATATAGATGAAGTACATATTACCTGTTAATACAACATACTCCTGTCCCAGTGAGCTGGGACTTTGCAAGTAGAGCTGTTGTCAAATTGACCCATATCCTATAAAATCACTGATGGTAATAAACCCTGTGAGCAATTCATCTCATTGGCAGGCAATTTGTTGCATTTCAGGAGTTCTTTGCACTCTTTCCAGATTCAGCCTTCAAAACCTGATTATGCAGACCACACCTGAAACAGTTAACCTCATTGCCAAGGCTACTGCAATCACACTTGCAGTGCTGCTCCCAGCTGCTAATAGCAGCCTGTGAAGTTAGACACAAAGAGTAAGATCTTAAAACTAAAATTTCTCTCCTGCTGCCTAGAGCCACCTGCCTGGGGGAGGCAATACTTACCAAAGCCCTCCCAGGAGCCGTCTGGGAGAGGGGAGAAGGGAACGCAGCCTTTTGTACCGACCAGCCAGGGATCCGCAGGAGATGAACAGCAGCAGTTTACAAAACAAACCCACACCACATCCACAGTACATCTCTCACCTTGTAACTTCCGTGCCTTGGCCCCAGGACATACCTCGGGGCCCACAGGCAGAGTGACACTTGTCTCATTGTTTCCTGACATTTCTGATCTAAAGAGTGCCAAGGGTCAACTGCTATCATATCCACGCTTCTGCCAGAAGATCCAGGGTATGCAACTGCCTTTAATCACTGTCATACAATATTAGCTAGATGGAAATCTTATTTCAGAAGCCTGAAAATATCAAGAGGCCAAGAAGTTAATGAACTTTTTTTGTTCTTCTGGCTTCACTGTGCCTCACATGGGTGTGGGTTTTGCTGTGACTTTCACAGGTACCAGAATTTATTACAGTAGTGAATGTGCTGGCAGATACAGAGAACTTAATTTCCTTTGTTAGCTTCTGGGCTTGTCCTTTCGGGGAAAAGGAGTAGCTGCTTTACTTAAAAATTGGTCTCACTCAATGCTAATAACATTATTCATAGCAATCTGACACATGATTTGAGAACTCTCTGTGCCTGAATTTCCCAGGGAAAACTTTACGGTTTAAAAAAACAGCAATTTCAGATTACCAAATAGCAAAATAGCAAAGCTGTCATTCATTTGGTTATAAAGCATTGTGTCAAGCACTTAGTAAAATCCCTTTAAAAACATTTAAGGTAGCAATCATTTTTTATCAGTATATTTTACTTGTTTCAGAGGGCTGGATTTAATAATTTATGTACTAAATCAATTGTTGCTTTCAATTAAAAAAAAATGCAGAGAAAAAATATTCTATTTCACTTTTGTCCAATACTGCCTTTTATTCCCTTAGAAACCACTTTTACTTTTAGGCAATATATGAAAGAACAAGTACAAATATCAAATATAAATGATACCTACTAAGAAAATTGAAGAAATATTGCCCCAGTGCAGGAAGATGAATAAAAACTGTCGATTTCTCCACGGCTTAAAACACTAACCAGTCCATAAAAAATTTGTTAGTGTCCTATATTCAAGTTAATTGTCTTCTCCAAGTCATAGACAACATCAGAGTGTTGCTACCCCTTGGATATATTGTGAATGCTCAAACTACACTGAGTCATCAGTCAGTGACCATCCAACCTCATGCTGAGACACAAATCATGCCACAGAGATGGGTAGATATGAGGAATTTCTTTGTTAATTGACAGTTACAAGCTGCTTCCAAAAGCAAAATGAAGCTATACATTCAACATCTACCTAGATACTGAGACCAAATTAGTCCTTCAAGTATAAACACAGAGTCCTAACAAATTGTCTGATGAGGCCCAGCAAATTTTAAAACATTTAGCAAATGTTAGCATGTTTTAAAACATTTTTGAAACATTTTTCACTCCATTCAGTCTTGCTGGGTGGTAAAATAACAGGAAACTGGAACAAGTCTGAGTATAAAGTCCGATATTATATAAGTGATACTGTGACCTAGTTAACATCATACCCTCTGTATTTGAGCTGTAGAGGGAGGTCTTAAGGGTGAGAAAAGGAATTCATACTTCTTATCCTTTTAAAACTTGGACTCTTTGGTTAGAAGAAGATTCAGGGTATCAGCTAATTCCAGTTATGAGTGTACTTCTTGTAAGGCCTATGAAATGGTCTGAGATCACAAAAGCCACCTACTTCTTATCAGATACCACTCTCTTCAAGGTCATTGAGAACATGGACTGCACTGGTCCTTCAGATGCCTCTATCCTATTCAGATGCACAGGCTAACAACTGCCAGCTGCATAGCTGGGCTCTGACTGCATGTTTTATTGCCACAGAAAAGCAAAAATTTGGAAAAAAAAGCAGTACATAACATCCGGTGTCCAGGATAAGTATAAACTTATTTTCTCTCTCAATTTGGTTTGGTAAATATGAATTAAGAAGTATAAAAATATTTGAAAGTTGGGATAAAAATATAAAGTAAAAGAATGATTAAAATGATATGGGGCAGATCACTGCCCTGTTCATATAAACTGTGTTCCATGTAGGCCATTAATCGCAAAAGTAATATGAGATACTTGATGCAACAGCCTGTCTTCAAATATCCTCCTGATTCTTCACCTTCTCTATGGCAAACTAGTACTTAACGACAACAGTACCCACCTACTCTGGAAGAAAACAATCCCCTATTTTAAAAAAAGAAGATTATGAAGACCACCCAGCTTTATTAAATAAGTGTTCTAATGCAGCATTTTCTCATGCCATTTATATTTCCCCTCATAGAAAGAAGAAAGAACTTCTTTCCAAAGGAATCAGCCCACCTGATAAATCCTGTCTCACACATCTTCTCCAGTGCTATGACAGAGACAGATTGTCCTCTCTCAAAGCATGGGATAATGAGAATGCTATTTAGAAAGAGTTTTTAATGTGCCATTCTGAAAAAATACAGCCAAGGTCACCTCAACTTTTCTTGCAAAAATAATTAAGAGCCAAATTGAACATAAACATTGAAGCCTTACATTATGATGCACTAATTCTTCAAATGAATTTAAAACCCTGAGCATGCCATTTAGCATGCTTTAAGAAAAGTGTAAAGGCTAGATATATATTATTTAAAGACTGATTCACAGTAGTTTATGTGCAATTGCATCACTGCATCAGATACAGCAGGTACCGCTTCAGAGGTTTTGTTTAAAAATAAATGCTAAGCAGTTTTTGAAACTTTGAGGAAGAACAAAGAACTATATTATGGAACTTCTTTTGTCCATTATCTTCATTTTTGTTAATACCTATGCATAAAAAAAATCTCCTTAAAATGGTAAATGTGTGAATATTACTGTATACATCTTCAATAATTGCAATATCTCTTCTAAAGAGTAATTATGTAATGTGGATCTACTCTGAAAAATAACTAACTTCTGCTGTAACTTCTTAGTCAGATGCGCTCCCCTTCTGCCTTTAAACTGTTTATTTAGTGACAAACAGACATCACAGTTCTCTTTGTTGGTGAGCTAAAACCAAAGTTTTGTGATAAATGAGAGCAGCTACTACTAGGTTTGGATGGACAGCAACAATTATGTTAGCCCGAGAATCACGCACACAAGAGTAAAGCAAAGGCAACAGAATATCTAAGTAGTAAACGTAAGGAGCAGCAAAGCGTGGCTTGAACATGCCTCAGTAGATGGATCAACTCACAGGACAGAGAATAGAGTCACTTAACACCAAAGGTAAGCTTTAAAATGGTAACATGAACAGCTGAGAGTCGCTCTGCCAGCAAGGAAATAAAAAATAAAAAAAATTGAAAGCTGGAATTGTTATTCAATACAGACATAACAGCAGTGAGGCACAATTCTCACAGAAAGGTAGAACTAATTGGTAGAAAAGATAACAGTAACGGTGGGAGGTAGAAAATTGATCTAACACTGCTTTTATTTATTTATTTCATAACAGATTGTGTAAAGAAAGTGAATCTTCCTTGTTGTTTGCAGACCTAATTATTCCTTGTTTAGATCATCATTGTTTTGTTGTTTCAGGATGACTTAATTGAGGAACAGAAGTTATAAGAAAATGGCATTATTAAAAACCATTCTCTCCTCAGCATCATGCAGGTCCTCAATTTAAAATTAACTTTTTTTTTTTTTTTGTTGCAGAATCCTGTTTGGTAGGGTTCAATTGCCAACACGTACCACATTAAATGTTAACAGTTTCAGGTCTTAAAACATTTCAAAACCTTTTACGATACGGCAAGAAACCAGCTCAGCTCTCACAGCATATTAAGTATGCAGGGCTATAGCCAGGAAGCAATCTGAGAGAAAATAAATTCAATATGAGAGAAAATAAATCTCCCAATGCTACAAGTTTACAACTTTTTTTTTTTTTTAGTATTTTTAATTGTATCCAAGTTCCATAAAGACATCTAATACATTAGTTTTGCTAATATAATGTTGCTGGGAAGTAGACAAAGAACTTTCTATAAAGTATTTCACTATTAAACCAAAAATCAATGGTAATTTAATACAAATAAACTCTTCCACTTCTAATAACCAGAGATTTTTATATATGTATGTCCTTTGACTGAGTTTCTTATTCATATAACGTTCTAGGAGAACCACACACCTTATTGTTCAATAGGGTAATTAGAACTGAAAGTTGATTTTATTTCATAGGTTGTGTCCTGTCAGTTTAAATGAGACCAAATGATTCATATGACATGTTTATTTCAACTAAATGAAAGACAGAGGAGGAGTATGAAAAGCTGGAAGAAAATACCTGAAGTGCAGCACCTTAGTTCTTTCTGGAAATCCTAAAATTAATAATTTCTCAGCTTTTCTGTTATTAAACCCTGTTTTCATATGCCTTTTAAGGTTTCCTTAACTGCAAAACAAGTGCTTTTTTAGCACAGTCATGAAGATTAAGGATTGCCTTGTTCCTCCTAACAATACTATTTTAACATTTTAATCGAGTTTTCAAATGAAATGGCCTACAAGAAGTCATAAGCATAATTTAGAACTTTTAATATTCTACACCAAATTCTACATTCATTATTCTTAACAATTAGAAATTAGGAAATGAAATGACTGCTTAATTTGAAAAAAAAATCAGTAATGATTTTCTGTTGCAGTAACAGAAAAGAAGGTTGTTTCACACAGGAATGGAGAGACTGTCAGACCAAAGGCCCAAGTTCCCTGCAGCGACTGTTCAGGAAACAAGGACCAACAAAGAATGGCCCTTCCCTGCTCAGCTGCTGACAATCATCAAGGACCACACAGACCAGGAATTAAATCCAAGAAGACTGTAGTCAGTAGGTCTGCCCACCATGAATCAGCAGTTATTCTCATCCATATTTGAAAATTTTTATATTCTTAGGCTTCACAAGCCCCTGTGGCACTGAGCCCCACAAACTGATCATGACATACCTAAAAAGCTCAACCTTTGTGTACTCTAAACCTGTTACTTGGTTGCACACTGATAACATAGGGTAACATTTAAAAAACCTTCTATTTGCCACATTTTAAATTTGGCAATGCATTGTAAACTCCCTGTATCTGAGTTGCAAGGAAGTGGTAATAGTCCTTACCTGTTGCCTTCTCTGTGCCATGGGTACCTTTGCAGATCTGTGCTCTGTCTCTCTCTGACACCTTTTTTCTATACTGAATTATTTGTTACTTATCTTTCCCTGGAAACCATGTAACACCCCTGCTCATCTCTGTCACCTCTTCTGAGGGATTTTTTAGTTGCCTCCATGTAGTATTCAAGACTTGGATGCATCACAGATTCACAGAGAAAACCATTATATTTTGCACTCTTGTCCTTTCCTATCAGGCCCTATTTTCATTCTTAATTGCCTTCTTGATTGCTCCCAAGTACTGAGCTGACAACGTCACAGAACTAACCACAGTCACCCCAAGGTGTCTTTCTCAAGTGGCAAGAGCTGCAGGAAGGGTCCACGTCCATGTTATATTTCATATATACTTCAGGCTATCCTTTCCTCTGTGCATTATTGAATGCTACTTACCATTTCTGTGTGTATTATCACTGCCAATCCTACTAATTTCAAAAATTTCCATACAAGCACTAAAGAATATTCCAAAATTTGATTAATTTTTTTGCAAGTGTTAAGTACTAAGTAGCTTCCTGTGATTGTATTAGAAGCAGTCAAATCCTACTGGGGATCTCTGACAGGCCTATTTAAATATGCAAGGATAACTCAGGAATAAGAGATTATCTGTGACTTGATAATGACTAAATTTTTACTTTAACATAAATTATTCTCCCAAGTCAAGAGTTATTATACTTAAAATAAATTTGGATAACAAAATGAAATCTTACAATAGGCAGACAATTATGCATCTCTAAAGTTTAACAATTAGTTTAAGATTAAATTTGTGTATTAATTACATAAAATATAAAATAGTTGCTTTGCAGGTCAGCAATTTCAAGCTTCAATCTAAGGAATGTATTTCACCAAGAGTCCAATTCAAGGTTATGCAGACAAACTTTTTTTTTCCCCCTTTAACTGAACATTTAATGTGTAACCTGAATAGTCTTCTTTTAATTACCGTTTTTTAAAAAACATAATTCCTTAGAGTGATCAAAGACTAAACCAAGAAAGAAATTCTATTCTGGAATGCCATATTGGATTCAATATAATCATCAGGAGGGTCGCCAACTTAACAACTAGAGATGAGAACCCTGCTTGTGAGAGACAGTGAGTGACCAGTCGCAGCAGCAGGCTGGCATCCTCCAGACAGACAGACAATGAATTAACATGACAGACTGCCTGGTGGGATCACACCCACACCATGCACCCCACAGAAACCTTGGGTGCTTCTCCACTTTTCTAGAGAGAGATGGCCTGAGCCTGATCCTGCCAGCCTCTTACCAGCAATTTTTTCTACCTGCTCCGTACCTCTGTTCCTTGCACCAGTGTACTTACGCAACTATTGATTATCCCAAACCTCACGTGTCACTCTCTGAGGGATTTGCTGGTTCAGCAGCCTGAAATCCCTTCTCCACTGCTGCCCTACTCCACTGCTTCTTCATGCCACTTCACCTGTTTTTCTGTTATGTCCTGTCTTGTCCTGAATTCCCTTTCCAAATCCAAGTTTTCTTACCTGATTAAATACCAGTCTTCCCTTCTTGTGATTTGCATTCTCACATATCAGTGACAAGTTCTCCCTCCTTTTCACACCCATTCTCACCATAACCCCTTGCCAAACACATTCCCCCTATTCCTTCAGTCTCTTCAACGTTAAAATGTGACAGGACTGGGCATTCAGAGCACAGAGCAGAATCATTCCTGACTATGTTTCTGTGTCAGAAAGGGATGGAAGAAATAAGTAGAGAGGAAAACTAGCTTTGGCCATTTAATGCTGTGCTCAATCAGGCAGGCTTTTTAAAATAATCTAGTCAGCATGACAAAATTGTGAGAAGCTTTGATATACTGCAGTGTGAGTACAGAATCTGAAAGAGTTCTACTGCAAAAACATATCAAATATATTACAGAGGATAAATGAACTGCAGTTTTCCCAAAGACTTGCATTTGTTGGCTTTTAGATAGCTTTTCATAAATGCATTAGAAACAATGTGTGGATTCAGTTTCATTGGCTCCTATAACTTAACACTCTGAATCTATGTATGGAATATTATGGTATTTAAAATATAATAGCACAGCAATTTCTAACATAGAATAGAACATGAACTAAGGCTTGAAATTCTCCCTCGATCCTTTAAGTGATCAAACTGGTATGGTTAAAAATAAATGCAATTCAATTTAATAATAATGGTGGTTAATAAAAATGACTTTAGCAGCAATAGATATATTTTGCACTAAATTTTAAAGAAAAACAATCATAAAACCTTTGCTATCCCTAGATAAAAAATCCAGCCCCAGGCAAAAGCTAAGCATGAAAATATTAACTTGAACATCTAATTGCCAAATTTACAAGTTATTTAATAAGAGGAATAAATAAAAGGCATCATCAGTCTTCCCATACTACTACATATCATTTATTCTCTTTAGGGTAGAGGTAATATGCTGAGTTTGGGTTAGGCATTGTGAATGACTGTTGTGAGCTTGCAATTACATGTGTTCCTATAACTCTATCAGTGGGCTTCTACGTATCTTTTACTCATCACATGTATAGCAACACTAAATGTGGTGTAAAATTCATTTGAAAGTTCTACCTAGAGTAGTCAAAGACCTTCTTTGTCTGGGAAACAGGAGTGTAAACTCTGTTCCCACAGAAAGACTGACAGGAAACGCAGCTAACCCCTTTCAGCAAATGGACACTTTCAAAACATGCAGAATATCTTGTGATCTAAGTCAACTCTAAAGATCCCAAAGGAGCAGTTTTCAGGACTTATTGTTAAAAGCTGCAGTTCTTTTATCCTATTGTTTTGCTTCCTAAAACCATCATCAGAAAACTGTTAATGATCATTTTATAACACACAAACCGTAATATTTGTTGCAATGGTTTAATACTGAAAGGTCAAATCTGTGTGTCAATAGAAATTTAAAAGTGTTTCCATAAAATATTGTCAATTCAACTAGCATGCTAGATAAGTAAACAAGAAATAGTTGAGGAATACTACTTTCAATACAGGGAAAAAAATCCCCTGAGACTTCAGCTTAATGGTTCTCTTTTCTCTCCCATCCAATTCCCAGCACCTCTTCCCCATCCAGAAAATGCTATTTTGCAAAAAACCAGGTAAAAAAAAATCAAACGTGCTTTACACAGCAAAACAGACAACTCAGCTTTTCCATCCATGAATCTTTAATATCTAACCAGAGTTAAATCTTAAAGTGAATTTTTTATCAGCTGAAGCACAGAAGCTTGATGTTACCACTATCTGAAGCTAAAAAGGAAGTAAAAACTCAAAATGGTGGTTCTTATTTTTAAGAAATTTTTCCTGGTTTTGTTCATTAAAGACAGAAGAAATTACCATCTAAAAGCTACAGGATTTTTAGGCTATAATTTCAATATTTCTGAAAACAGGAAGGCAAAAATACGCTAAAGAGAAAATTGTAACATCTCTCTCTGCTGTATTAGTAACACATGTTCCACAAAATGACTAAAAGAAAAATTATCTTTTTTTCTTCTTACTACCACATAAAATTTGGTTGGAATGCATCTCTATAGGCCATTTGATCCAATCTTGTGCTTGAATCAGGACTATCGACAACACTAGATTTTACCTAGCCAATTCTTAAAAACCTCAAAGGGTGGATATTTCACAGCCCTTCATAGCAAGCACTACTCCAGCACTATTCTATCCATCTCGTGTTTTAATTTCTTCTCAAATTCAAATCAGAACATCCAAAACCAATGCCTGTGGCCATTGGTGCTTCTCCACTCAGCAGAGTTTGGTTTCACCATCTTTGCTACTGAGTGCTTACAGGGTGCTCTTAGATTGCCCCTTAATCTCCTCTACACAGCACTAAACAAGCCCCAGCTCCCTCAACACCCCTCCAACCTCCACATGATCTAGGGCTCTCAGAATCTGTTGGACCCTCTCCGCAGCCCTCCCTGAAGTCAAAGAATGGGAACTGGTCAGAGTCTTTTAGAAAATAACGTATTTTTCTGCTGGCCAATCTTCTCCAAAGATAGCCTGGTATGTTGATTACCTGACTAGTAGTGAGAGTGCACTTCTGGGTCCACGTTCAGCTTGGTGTCTGCAGTAACACCCAGGCCATTTTCAGTGAAGGTGCAATTCAGATGTTCATGGCCGTCACAAGCGTGTGCAGCTCTTCCACCTGAGATGCAGACTTCTTACTGAACTTTATGAGGTTTCTGCTGGCCAAGTCCTCGAGTATATCAAGATCCCTTTAGAATACAGCTCTGCCATTTGTCATGTCAACCACTCCCTCTTTATTATCCTCTTGAAATTTGCTGAGGGTGCACTGTGTGTCATGATCTAGGTCATTGATGAAGATATTCACTGACGCCCTAGGTACCCTAAGCTCCTCTGCTCATCACTGACCACTTGACAGATGCCAAGTGATGATCATTACCATTTGAGCCTACTGGTTAAGTCAGTTCCCAACTCAGTCTCTTCTTTTAGTCCACTCTTCCCCAGCTGTCAAGGAGTGCTGTGGGAGACTGTGTCAGAAGCCTTACCAACACCACTGTGTGCAAATGAGCATATCCATGCTGGGAGAAGGCTAATGAGCAGGGTAATACAGCACACAATCCAGGAGAAACCCAAAAGGCTATCCAAAAGGTTTCCAAACCATTACAAACCACATTTTCTTTCCAGCTATGATTAGCTGTAGACATTCATCCAACACTTCCTCATGTTTGGATGAGAGGCTGTCGGAAGAGTTTTAAAGGGTGCTCCCCGTGTTACAGCTTTTCCTGCCCACAGAAGAGGTGTGAGAAATACCTTTGCAGCCACTCCCCATGACAACTAGTGGAGAAAAGGAATCACCATGTGCCCCACAGCAGATCCCAGATGCACATTAGTGGGAGTTATGGGTCTGGTATGACTTTGGAGTCAGCTGTGTTCTCCCTCAGCGAAGAGGCATTCCTGCTCAAGGTAGCACCTGTGCTGTGGTACTGCTTGGTGAAGGGCAGCCACTCCTCTCCCCTCATCCAAGCAGTTAGAAATTTCATCAGGAAAGGCAACCAGTCTAGACAAGCACACAGACTGCTTTTAGTCAATCTATGCTGACTATTCCAATTATTTTCTGAGCCCTTAAGTGCCTGGCAAAGGTGCTGTTAAGCAGTTTGGCTTTTTCTATATTATCTGTCGTTACATCGACTTCCCTCCTATTGATCACCTTTTTCCTTCCTTGCATTTTAAAAATGAAAAGATGTTTTTCATTAGCTGCGGGTTTTTTGCAGCTCATGTCTGCGTACTTGCTTCTTTGCTTTTAGGGGCATCAGTGTATTTTTGCGGTTTGTAGGGCTTTAAGTTTTTTGAAGGAATTTACTTTGGACTAGCACTTGTAGAGACACAAGCGTACTTTTTGTCTTAAGTTATTAGTGAGAATGGGCTTTTAATGTTTTTTTGGTTTTGGATTTCTGATCAAAACTAAAGTATAAACATTTCTGAAAGTAGCATACATCTGCAGAATCACTTTTATTTTCCTTTATGACCCTTGTAAGTCTTAGCTCAAATCAATCAGCTTTCTAATTTTGTCACTAAGCAGTCAAGCAACACTTGTTTATATCTTGCATTTTAGGTCATCAGAAAGGTCTTTGCTCAGCCATGAAGGCCTTCTGCTGAGTTCCCCTCCTTTCTGCTCAACAAGATGGTTCCTTCCCAAATAGTTCCAACATGATGGTTCTCAATAAGTTTTATTTAGAAATCATCCATCTTTCATGGGCCCTATGTTTCTGTGGCAGCATTCCAAGAGATTTTGCTAAGCAACTCTCCAAAAAGGCTGAAGTTTGCTCTTCTGAAATCTTAACAGTCATAACGTGCTGACTGTTGTTCCAGACTTCCTTTGAATCATGAACTAAGCCAACTTAGCCAACATGCTCACTCTGATCCCAGCTGTTATTTATCACCACCTTTGCCACGAGTTCTTTCCTTCTTGCTGCAGCAGCTCAAGCAGAGAGTTAATCCTGTTTCTCCCCTCTAGCAGCATCCCCATCAGGGAACAGTCAGCAACACAATCAATGAATCCCCTGCACTGCCTGCACAACAATTTAATCTTACTAGGAAATAAAACAAGCAAGGTCTTACTTGCCATGCGTACTGATAGAATTATTTGACATATAGTTTTATCTACATTTGATCCCACATTCTACTGACCTGAAGTTGTGTTATTTTATTTAATTTAAAAGGTGATAACTGCTATAAAAAATACAGGAAGGTAAAGTTTCCATTTTGAGTGAATTTAAAATAAATCCAGAAAAATCAAGAAGTAAATTACGCCCATCACTGATAGCATTTTGTACCAATAATACATGCAACTTAAAAAAATTCAGTAATTAAGAGACAACATCCAGCTTCACTAAAATTGATGGCTGAAGATGATTTGTTACTTTTCTATTCCTTGTGCTCAGATAAGGCTATTTTTTGTATAGAGTGAACTGAATTTTTTTCAGGCACAGATTCAATATCAGACAAAAAAATACAAATTTTTATCAATAGAAACACTTATTTTTGTTAGGCAAAATAGACATATTTAGGTAAAAAAAACCCCTTAGAATTGGAACGAACAAACAAAAAACTACAAAACTAAGAAGCAGGAGGAAGTGGGCAAATAGAGTTGAATGTTCAACCGTTTAAGCTTTACTGATAGATTCACTATCACAAGTAAGTTAAAGGAAAGCTTGCCATCTGCCTCACTAAAATCACTTGAACAGAGAATTCCAAAATTGCAACAGCCTTTTTTAGTGGAAAAGTTACTGTTCCAAATATTTTTAGCTGGCAAAAATGAAAACCTGCCAGAAGTGTTGCAAGACTGCATGGGTAATAAATTTCCTTATGTGAGCACAATGTAAATTAGCCCTGTAAACCTATTACAGCAAGAACCAGGTAGTTTTAATGGATAGCACCGCGGCAGTCGGCAAACATCTTAATTATAAAACATTATGTGAGAAAACCTAATTGTAAATGCTGCAATCAAGGCGTCTATAGGTTTTACTAGAGTTATCAATATGATAACTGAATTCCCAAAAGATTTTCTGAATCTGTCAGCAACAAAGACTTCTCAAATTTTAATTTTAATGGCAGACTCATCAGCAAATCCCATGGCATTGAAGAAAACGAGTGCATTCACTATTCTGAGTTTATAGCAGTGAAAATGACTGCAAGAATTAGCTGCTGCATTTCAGTAGTCCCACTTGAATCAATAGGCAATAATCAGACACATGGACATTAAATAAAACCAATCTCAGCAGCATTCAAGGGTTAAATGGTTTGGTTTTTCAGGTCAGAGCTTCTTAGTCATTGTAGTCAGAGAAGAAAACTGGTCTCTGGCTCTTGTTTGGGTGTCTCTCAGATGTATGTGCATGTCCAGTGAGGAAGTGCAATGGCAAGAAGTGTCATTTGTCTCATGACTTCGTTAGTTTTCTCTTTGTGCTTTTGTTTCCTGATATAGCATATAGACTATTATCACTAATAAAACGAAGCTCATAACAGCCCCCTCCCTTTCAATAGGTCCAAGTTAACACTTGCTCAGAAATATGAGATTTCCATCTGGTTTGCTCTGTGGCATTCAGACCTTGCTCCTATCACTTGACACCCTTATTTCTGCCAGTGCCACACGCCTGTCACAGAAGATCATGCTCGTACTGTCAGCCTCCGCTGTCTATAGTGCCAACGCCACAAGAAGACTCTGGATATCAGACCTTCATTAGGCAACACATTAATTTGGAAATCCAGACAGGAAAAAGAACACAGGAGAGGAGTATTTCACAGAATATACACGGGTTCTCCGGGCATTCATTTTTTGCCACAAATAGTACAAAACGGACATTGGTGTGAATACCTCAGAGGAGAAAAAGACTGTGCCAGTATTTCATTTTTCTCTCAGGAGCTAAACCAGCACAACTAACTTGTTTAAAAACATGCTAAAAATATCAGCATAGGAATGCATCCTTCTCCCTAAAAAAAAAGGTTAAAAGGACATCCTTATTAATTTTAATACATATCCTGCATGATTCTTTTTAGGCTTTCTACTGGATATATTCTAAACTATTGGGCTAAGAGTGTCACTGCCTTTCCTTCTATGACTATTTTTTCTTTTCTTTCTTTCTTTTTTTTTTTTTTCCCCAGAAATAACTAGAAAGTTAAAATCAGCTACGTGGAACACAGAGAAGCACAGGACTAACAATACTTCTTTGTCACCTTACAAGCCTTCTAACTGTTTAAATGGTCTTTTAATTGCCAGGACAGCTTATCTCCCTTTTAAGGATTAATCCCTTCACTTTCTGTGACTTTGTTATGTCCCTAGCTGTTGTTTACTTTTAAGGCTGCAATTTTTTTGCTGTTTTTAAACTTCGCTAACTCTTTCTCAGCAATAGTGGTGCTGACATCTCATTACAGAATAAGACAGACAATTCAGCCCTACAAGCTTATTGACAAAGCCTTCATCATTGTAACCCAGATATTTAATATTGGTATTCTCCCTATACATGGGTATTTGAGAAATTATGAGATCATTATCAGATCAGGTAAAACCTTGATGCAGATTTAATGAAATTAATGTTTTAACTATTAATTAAAAATGTAACTTGTTGGAACCATTCAGAGAAAATTCATCCTAATTGAATGTCTCAAAAGTTGGAGGAAAGCAATTTCAGCTTTGCATCTTCAATCAAAACAAAGGAGAAACTCTTTTAGCCACAACAGGGAAGAAAGGTGTGGTTTCCACACATTTATGTCTTGATTAAACACTGTATCATGATTTAGTTACTCTGAATCTGTCTGATCCAACAAGTTAAGCTGCTTGAGATAGTAATCACAAGCAACACGAAAAATGAAATGCAAATTAGTGGGTTATGAAGCTGATGAATACCTAAGTGGATGAGATTCTTTGACTTGCAAGACACAGCAAGTCAATTTAGAGGATCAGAACAGCCCCCTCCTAGCACAGAAAAAAATAATTTCTCATTTTCTGTGGCATTAGACATTATAATGAGGGCTCATTTTCCAAACTGAACAACTTCTGTCTTCTAGGTGAATGGTAGTGCTCTTCAAACAAAAAGATAAATACACACTGTCTCATCAGTGACATTCAGTGCTCATCTAAAACAAGGCATAAAAGAACCCTCCCAGCCTTTTCCTATGTGTCTCTTCTACCCTGAAATTAACTACACAGATACAACTCTGCTACTGTACTTGCATATAGTAGTCATAATTCTTCGGGGAGTATTAAAAAAAAAATCTGAATAGAAATGTACAGTATGCTGTATTCTATGAGATGCACTGAACGCTTTACTCATGTCCTTTGCAATTGCGTGAAAGGCAACAAATAAAGAGAAGCATCTGACCTGGTGTAGTCGTCCTCCACAAGCATGTGCTTTGGAATGGGTGAGTATCTTCCTGGTGAGATAGGGGCCAGGGATGCCTTGTACTCTAAAGTGCCATTGTTTCCAGAAGAGAGTATATGATTTTCCATTGGTGGAGAATAAGCTGATGGTAAAAAAAATGAACATTTCTAGTCAGCAACTTTCATGTTTCATTAGATGTCACGAGAACATAATTTGTTTTATTCAAGTACCAAGAACATGTTCAATGCTGTAAATAAGATCACATCAAACAATCCTTGCTTGAGAGAGCTTAAAATACAACAAGAAAGAATTAACAGCTGGAGTTTTCCTGAAAATAATAATAATAATAATAGTAGTAATAGTAATGCTGTCTCATTTGCAGGGATTTACTCTTTAGAGGAACTCTTAGTTCCTGAAGAGGGAGCCTGAAGAGGGTCTCCTATTTGGGAGACAGGAAACATTTTCTTCACTAAGGACTAACTTGCAGAAGGAAATGCAATTAGGAAAGAATAAGATTAAAAGCACACTCCTCTTTTTGGCTCCAGTGTGCAGCAATGGGAGTAATATAGTAAGAACTCAATGCAGGATAAGAGCAGGAATTGGATGTGTGGCAAGAATTATGTATACATTCAAAGCTGTGATCTACTAAAGGTGCCCAAATCCACAATATAATTGAAATTTCAGTAGCAAGATAGATGGTATTTAGACCATGGCAAATCTGTATACTTAAAATAGAAAATGGATGTAAATATCTTACATATTAATGATTAATGATGAAAGTTACAGGACTGTGTTGTCTGTTTATATATTGGGTTTGCAGGTTTTGTTGTTTATGTGCTTTTTGCTATTCTGAAGTTATCTGGGACATTTATGACTGGAGAGATGCAGTAATAGTTGTACTCTGTCTCTAGTAAATTTAATTAGAAAAAGAAATGATAAATAGAAAAAACAATGTTACATGCTTCTACAATGGGCTGTGATTAATTTTCTCACAAGAAGAAGACAGCTAAACTTTCTAGTATTAGTTTCAGTCTTTTTTTCAGATGCTGAGATACAGAATGCTTCAAAGGAAAATCTCTCTACAGGGAAAGGCCATTATGCATTCTGAAATACTCTGAACATGTAGGTATAATGAAAGGTTCCCTGAGGATAAATGAATCTGTATGCACCAACAGCTTGGGAAGGGCTACTGCAAATCTTTTCAACCTTTACTCTCCCTCTGGAATTATTTCTGTCTTCTCATATGCTGCTGATCTATAATCTGACATAATAAACTACACTGTTTTAGAACTCCACAATTATTATTTTGAAAGTACTATAAAGCTGGAGATTGGATAGGGACATGTAGCATTTTTACTTCCTGGCCTTTTCTATGATCCAGACCAGACTGCTACTGAACAACATGATTGCCATCTGTCGTAACATTTGCTAACTAAATAGGCACCCTCGGCATGGCTGAGCATATCACTGACATGCATGTTACAAAACCTTCCCTTCTGTTTTCATAGAGCAATCTGAATAAGGAAGACTTGGGATACTTAGCTTTTCCCTAAACTTTGTCTGTCCACAACAGCAACACTGCAAAAGTGCAGAAAAATTTAAATCCTTAGCATTTACTGCTCTCTGTGAATTTCCCCACCCTTAGCTTGCCTTAAGTGCCCACAGAATTATTAGCAGGTAATCAAGATGGGTGTGGATTGATTGCTGAAGCTCTTGTCAAAAATTAAATTTCCATCCAGTTGTTAGACAATGCAGCTGGTCCCTGTTGGTAGTTGAACCCAAGGCAGACAGTTTTTAATGAACAACTAACAAAGAAAGGGAGTTTCAATAATGACCTGTTTAGACTAATGGGCACCAGTGGTATAGAGAGCTGCAGCTGAAATGTTAGGATTGCTGTGAATGACAAGGGAATGGAAATGCCTGGGTATGGACACCATGAGTACTGGCAGGAGGGCTATAAGAACGACATGTATCGATAAAGCTAGATTCATCAATAAATCATCAATACTCAATATAATTACACGTAACTTGCCAGGAAAGCCTACACCCAAACTAAAACAAATACTCAAGCCATTAAGAGATGGTGGTGGGTGATAAAGACTAGGTTGGAGCCTAGGACACTCAGATAAGGAGACAGCAGAGATGTGAGTAAATCCTAAAGACATGCACAGTAGGGACAGATGGCAGAGACAGAAGATCTGTATTGCTGTCATCTCCTTAAGAGTACAAAAAGCACTCCAGCAAGGAGGTTGCCAACATAAAAAGCTGTATGTGTATCATAAGGACTCCACAGCCACCCACCATTGTACATGGTCACCTCAGGCAGTCCTGGGGATGCACCTGCATTCACATCTTTCTACCTGAGTGCTAGACATGAGCCTAAATGCTTTTGAGTGCATGGCTATGACAGCCTGATTGAAATTAGTTTGCTTTCAAATGAGAACATCTTCCCTTCCTATGGGATACTTCACTGAGTTTTACCATATTATTTTAAAAAAATTTCCTACAACAGAGTGTGCATTGAATGCAAGGACAAATAGGGCCTTGGTCCTCTGCAAAAAAAAAGCCAGATGAACATATATAAAGTTAACGGATAGATGAGAATAAAGCAAAGACCAATGATTTATGAATTCTTCACTATGAGGATAGTGAAGCACTGGAACAGAAAAGCCAGGGATATCCCATCCCTGGAAGTGCTCAAGGCCAGATTGGATGGGGCTCTGAGCAACCTGGTCTAGTGGAAGGTGTCCTGCCCATGGCAGGGGGAGTTTAACTAGATGGTCTTTAAGGCCTCTTCCAACCCAAACCATTCTGTGACTCCACTAATTGGATATCCAGAGAAAATAGATAAAGTTTTGTAAGTAGAGCAGCGATTTTTACATTCCAGTAAAATATTTTATTCAAATATGAGATACATTTGCCTTGGGCTTCTACTAAGTTTGCACAAGATGGTTTGCTGCTTGTTCCAATTTTTTCAGTGGACAGAGGACTCCAGGCTACAAATCTAATCACATTTCAAAATACATTTGCATACACTTATTGCTGTAATTTTCACAAGAGTTACAGTTCAGTCTGATCACCTGGACAATGGCTAATTGGAACCAGCACAGCCATACATCTTCTACATTGCCACTTTTGCTGCAAAAATACTTTAGCGGAGTTATATTACTTGCAATATTTCTTGAGTGTAGCATACTTAGGTGGCAATAAACATTTCATTTTTGTAGCCTTCCAAGCTGTTTCATAAACTTTAATGGGGTACTTTGAACAAGCTATGAAAAAATACAATCATCTGACAAACTGATACCTCTTGTAAAATAAGTTGCAGAAGTCACTTACAGTGAGTAATATCTGGTGGGCCATATGGATCTGTCATGTAAATGGTGGTGGGCTTTCCAACTTTCAGATACACTACATCTGATGTGTTCTTCAGTATCGCTACTGCCTCTTCATGGGTAACTTCTTCTAAACTGTAATTATTTACCTTAAAGGAGAAATCAGACAGGTGAGCTGGAATGCAGAAATAGACACAAAAGTGACACAGCCTTGCAGTTTTCAAAATGTTGGGAACATTGCTGTAAACGAAGAGCACTCAAGATTATAGAAACAATACTGCTGCAGGGTAGAAAATACAGTTTTCTTAACACATGCATATTCAAAGACTGATGTAGCAATATTGATACACAATCAAAATGGGTCAAGAAGGCACTTGTTTTTGACAACAGAAAAGTCCTTTGTGATGTTCTGCTACTGGTAAAATCACTAATATAAAACTATATTTAATAATAACTTAATAATACCACATCAGTTACAGAAACTGTCTACATTATTTGACCTAACAAAATGAACTTCCTCAGTCATCTCTTAGCCTCCATAGCTGGGACATCAGAAATACCCAACACACCCAAATCTTTCCATCACTGATATAACATTGACCATTGGAATAATGAGAGGTAAAAAGTGGCATAGAGAATACCTATGAGGTGCAGGAATTGAAAAAGGGAAATTCTGGATGGGGAAAAGGTATTTTTCAGTGTGAAAGTTTGTCAGTTTTCTGGAACCATGGGAAAAAGACATTGAAAAAGTAAGAGAGTGTAGTAATAATTCTATTATTTTTTAGAAAAGAAAAAAACTTGAGCAAGGATAAGAGTAGAGGACTACAGATAAAATAGGGTAGGAAATGGTGGCCATAAGCCTTGCCTATTTATGCTTTACTCCCACACAAAGAAAATCAAAAGAAAAGTGTCAGAAGTGGTTTATCGTAGAGGCATTTGAACTTTACTCACATATAAATCCACTATATCCACAGAATGTCAACAATAGGTTGTCCTCCTATAAACAGAAGCGTGAATGTTCCCTGCCACAAAAAATATAAACCTCCTGAATGGAGAAATTATAGGATAGGCGAAAAAAAGTAAAGGCTGTAGATCCAGGTTTCAGGCATGTGGTGTAAGCCAACAGAAACAACAGAATCACAGAATACCTTGAGTTGGAAGGGACCCATAAGGATCATTGAGCCCAGCTCCCTGCTCCTTGCAGTACTGCCTGAAACTGAACCATATGACTAAAAGCATCGTCCAGCCGCTCCTTGAAATCTGGCAGGCTTGGTGCTGTGACCACTTCCCTGGGGAGCCTGTTCCAGTGACCCACATTTCACAGTGAATGTTGTGCACGAAACATTTTATTGCCATTTAAATTGCCCTCCTCCAACTTCCACAGTTACAGCAAGGATTCCTTTTAAGGATTGTGCAAGATGGAAGCAGAAGTCCCTCCTCACTATAGTATAACATAACAGTAAATCACAGAAAAAATTAGATTCTTTCTAGGGAATTTAGTATCAATAAATTACCAGAAACCTGAATGTGACACTAAACAACTGCTAGAGGGTTTGGCAAATGGAAAGAATCCAGTTACTATGAAATCACTGGAGGACTCTTCATATCCAGGCAATTTCATCAGCACCAAGAGAGAATGATTGCTATTGGACAGTATTGCTGAATGTAAGGATTCTTTTTAAACTTTTTCCTTGTATAATTCTCAGGCTTGGTTTTGAGGCTAATTAAAAGAGACAATGTAACAGGTATATTATGATAATTTGACATGAAGAGTAGTGACAGAGCCTAACACTCAGATGGGAGCTTCTGACAGTGTATGCTGTATTTTGACAGGTCTTCTATTTAAATAAAAATATTATATCTAACTTCTACAAATTTCTCTATCTTTCTTTGTTATGAAGAGCAATAACTTACATATACACCTTTAATAAATAAATATCTTAAATTAACAGGCTGGCAGCAAGAAGAAGTGGCTGAAATTAAGCCTTTCTTGTTTACGTATTTCAAAACTGCCAGACACATCAGATTCACGCATTTTGGAAATATGACCACAAGGTTATCCTTTACCTCTTCTCCTTCCCACGCTGTCTGTACATTGTATCTACCTTTTTTGTGTTTCATCCTAAGTTTTTTTGAAGTAGAGAAAATCTCACATAATCTCACCCACTATCCAGCTGCTGTAAAAAAATGTTCCCAGTCAAGAAAAGTCACAAAATGAAATATCTTAGCACTGTCTGGATTTTGACTTTTTGGGCTTGTTAGACATAAATAAACACAATTAAGACATAAATTGACTTGATGCAACTTTTTTCCAAAGGTGTTGGGTTGTGGTTTTTTTGGGGTTTTTTTTGTAAGTTTAGTTAATAAAAATCCATCACAAGACACTTGGATGTCACAGTTGTGCAGTAAAGAAGACAAAAAAGCCATTTCAGAAACAGAAAGTAAAGTACGAGACATAAAAAACTAATATTTGCCATGGCAGGTCCTGCATCTTCTCTCTCTGACAGTAACTTTACGGGACAGGTATTTTACCAGCATTGTGTACAAACTATTGAAATCTGGAAGTAACGATTTAAAGAGTCCAAGCAATTCTAAACTAAGATTTAATGTCGATGCAGTTCAGCACTGTGTTTATCTTTATACAACTGGAGATCCTAGAGTTCATGGCAAAGTTTATATAAAATTAATTTTGTCCTGGACTGCTGAGTTCTCAGTAAACAAAGAAATAAAGAAAGACTTAATGTATATGAAGAGCAAATAAACAAACAAACTTGTCGATTCATTCATAAAAACGAAGATACTCTGTGGTGCAATAATGTCTCTTTTAGGTGGGAGCTCTTTGAGAGGGAGATAAGACCACCTTCCTCAGTCATTTCCCAACATCAGCTTAGACTTGCAGTACATAAAATACACAACGCATTTCCAGGTTTCCTTCAGAAGGCAGTCCTTGCTTTGGATCTACAATTCCCATTAATAATCCTACATGCATCAATCAATATATTTTCTACTTTTTGACCATAAAACGATGATCACAAATAAAGACATCTATATATATTCTGATATACAAAAAACTTGAATACTTATAAGAATTCTATGGTTCACTCCCCTAGATATTATTGCAAGATGACTGTAGTATGTCATTTTTTCCATAACGGAATCTCTCAACATCATTCCTTCAAACATAGTACAGAGATGATAATAATTAGGAAATACGATGTTGTAGTTGTTTTTTATGGTAAGATTTATGTATAAAGAAAAAAATCTCTCAATTGCCAAGAGAGACTATTTCTTGAGCTATTTCTTGTTTCCATAAAAGATGCCTATTTTAACAGAATTTCAAGTAATAAATCTGTCTTTTTCGGTGGTTGTGGCCCAATAAATACATTGTAGCAAAGCTTTACTTCCTCCTGTTGAAGATGACCTTATATATTTTTGCATATAGCTCGCAAAAAAAGGGTTGAGTTAGAGGTAAAGAAGATAAAGAGTGGGAGATGTGCACAAAGTAAGAAATCAAAGTGTATATGCCATGCAATCCTCTGAGAAGCTGAATTTTAGTGCAGAAGGGCTGACTTTAATCTGAGTGGGTAGAATGGGTACTGCATGCCAACTTTCTGGATCTAAGAAGCCAATTAAGTAGCAATTAATTAAGGGGTAAAAAAAAAACCTAAGGCAAATGCTAAAAAAGATAATTATCTGAGTGGTCAGTTTAGTCACAAAGTTCTATGTTTGAGACACAAAATGCTGTGACAGGAGCCAAAGGAAAGAAGTCAGAAGGAAAACAGGCATGGAATAAGTGGGGCTTTTCTAATGGGAAAAATTCCATGCAGTGAAAATTTAAAAATGCAAACAGCACCTGGAGGGAAAAAAAACCCAGGAAACTTTTTCTTTAAATAGAAAGTATGTGATATAAAGACATACTGATAATACGAGAAACAAATAAGGGAAAGAAATAATACAGCAGTAGAGAAGGAAATTAAAGATACAAGTCCCATCAAAGAAGCTATTTGAGTGACGGGGGAAATCAATAAGAAATGGTGCCAAAGAGATATAAAAAGACTGGGGTGGTTTTTTTTCTAAATAGCATAATCAGGGCAATGAAGTATCAACCTAAGCAAGAATGTTTTATTTGGAAGTTTTCCTAGATTCATATTGGAAATCAAAAGCCCTGAAAAGCAGCTAGAAAAGCTTAGAATCCCCAAAATGACTGTACAAGTGCTCTAAAGAATAATTTCATTCACAACAATATAAGCTGATATGAGAATAAGAGCTCTGGAGGAATTAGTCTGTCTTATTTAATTTTCCTTTTTTAAAGGGGATTCGTTCCTTTCCTCTATTGATTTAGGCTAAGAAAGATTTGATTCACTCAGAGAATGAGACAAAGAGGTGATCTTTACCGTACCAGTGGTAATGTTTGCTTTTCTGTAATATTTGACTTTGCATTCAGACCGTGGATTTTCCTGAGTGAACATTTGCCAGTAGACATCTGCAACCTGCCAGCTGTAAATCTAGAATGCTGATGGCCTTTTTAAAAACTCACTCTGACTTAAAAGGCTGCAAAAAGTGAAATGTTTTCCAGTGTGGAAGACTAACCACTTGTACTAAGGATCTCTTTGCATTAACCAAATACTTATAATTCCATGGACTCGTGAGTTAGTTGCACAAGTGCAGGACTATTTTCTTAAAGACGATCCCACAAAGACAGCCAAAATCACTTTAAAAGGACACCTCAGATCAGAACCAAATGCTAATCTAGATGCATCTTGAATTACATGCTCTGATTTTACGCACTTTAATACAAACGTGATCCTGGATTTATACACAATCTGAAAGGAACAGATACTGGTAGGGGAGCCTATAAGAATCACATCAATAATTGCACAATCACAACGCCACTGCAGTTCTATGAAATTACCGGAAAATAACACTTTTTTCCAGAATGGAATTGGATGGAAAGCAAGCATAAATTTCTTGAAAGGAAAGTGACTCCTGTTTCTTCCTCCTCTTTTCATCAAGAAAACAGAATCAAATTAAATCTCCTGTTATCTACAATCACTGAACTCTCCGACTACATGGGCCAAGAAGCAACAGGATGGCCCAAACATTCAAGGATATTCTGGCACGGGAGTTGTATTTTAGAAAAATACATAGTTATTAAAGATAAATATTAATGGTTTTAATAAACCCTCATGGTTTTAGTACTTTCCCTGAAAAATGCCTAGCTTCTAGCTATTAGTGTTGTCATGTACTAGTAAAACCACACAGTTTTATACTGATTTCTCATTTATTCATTCTCTAGATAACAAACTCTTCCAAAGTAAGATGGTGGTATGAGATAAAAAATAAGTAATTATTATCTGAGTTGTAACAACTGAAACAATTTTTCAGCTTTTCCTGGTCATCATTAGCAGTGACCTTGAAGAGGTGAGAAGTGCATCATGTTTGGGGGTGACAATTTCACTGTGAGATACTCGAAGACAGGGCTGCCATAGACTGGAAGAAGGGCCTGAAGAAAACTTTATGATGTTCAGCAGGAAGAAACAGTAAGTCCTGCCCCTGGCACAGGCTAATCCCCATCAATAGCACAGGCTGGGCACTGACAGCCTGGCAGCACCTCTATGGAAAAGTGCCTGGGGCTCCTGACGGATGGCAAGCTGGGCATGAGCCAGCTGTGTGTCCTGGCAGCAAAGAGGTCAACAGCACCCTGGGCTGGATGGGCAGGAGCAGAGGTTGGAGAACCAGCAAAGGATTATTCCCTAATAGTTCACACTCATTGGCCTGTACCTGGAAACTGTGTTCAGTTTTGGTTCCTGCAGCATAGGAAACATAACAAAAGGAGGCAAGTTGAGAAGTCTGCTCCTGGAATGGTTGGGGATGGAGCACTGACCTGGTGAGGAGAAAATGGGGGATCTTGGCATTTTCAGCCTGGAGAAGGGGGTTCCTCTGAAGACAACCAATAACAGACCTCCAGTGCTTATAGGAAGATCATCAAGGCAGAGCTAAGCTTTTCAGAGTCACACATAGTATCAGGATGAGTGACAGCAGGCAGATGTTGAAACAAGAGAGGGTCAAACAGGTTATCAGGAGAAGTATTTTCCTCAGGACAGATGAGCTGTGGAACAGTTTTCCTAGAAAGGCTGCAAACTCCATCCTTGGAGATTTTTGAGATTCAGTTGGATAAATCCCTGAGCAACCTTGTATGGCGCTATAGCTGACCCTGAATTACCATGGTGGTCTGTGATTCTCTGTATGTGAGTAATTTCTCCTCTCCAGACCACAGGGAAGTGACCTCCCTGAGACACCCACTGCAGTGGGATTCTCATCACTGGCATTACCACCAGCAGAAGGAAACATTACCACAGGCATTACTACCAGAACACAGTGAGGGAGTATTTTTCTCCTAGCTGTAAGTCTTCAGAGAAGAGCTCTGGTCTTCTCCTTTCATATATACCTAGAAAAAACTCTGAGTTTTTGGGTTAAATACTCATGCTTTCACCAGTGATTTTCCAAACAGGTACCTCGGGATTATCGAACAGCGGAGCATTTTCCTGTGCAAGTGTTCAGGTTCCTAAGTCCTAAATGCAGGCTTAGTGCCACAGAAACATAACTGCATAACATGCCTTTGTACAGATTTCACAATAATCACAATGTATTATTTACATAATACATCTTCTGAAATGCTTAACACACTATGAGCAATCTGCATTTAATAACAGTAGGGTCATCAAGCTGCAAAATGCTCAGGTGGCCCCTTCTTGTTTTACATTTTAATATTAGTTTTTATTTTGCATCTACACTTTTATTACATCTTAAATTTAAATTACTTTGATTTGCACGTTCTTTGGGACTGAAAGCATTTCACACAAAATTATCAGAATGCAGATACAAAAATTAAACAAGCTACCCAGCAGCTGCTAAGAATTCCAGAAGGATGACAAATTCTTTTAAATTCTACAGAGAAATTATGGAAAAAACCAAAGATCAAGGAAGGACGCACTACTGAGAAGGAAAAAAATGAAAAAGAGGAACTGTTCAAATGTATAATCAATAAGAAATCAGTGAAGCAGAAGTAGGACTGTATAGATGACAAGGGTAATATTGTGTTGAAACACTGCCAAAAGAAAGTAATTAATTCTTTCACTCACTGTTCATAAAGGAACATGAAGTTAATGCCATGAAACAACAGATAATTCACAAATTAGGACAGAAAAATACTGAAGGTACAGGAGTTATAAACAAATCAGGGTGTTTTGTTGGAGAGAATCAGGAAACATGGCTGCAATCTGCATGAATTTTAGAAACAGATTTTGATCTTGCGGACATATCTCCAAAGGTGTAATGATTAAGGTATACAAAGAGTAAGCTGACTAGTATTTTCTTATGCAACAGTGAAAAGATTGGTCTGGAAGTACATAACTAGAGGAGAGAAATACTTCGAATTTATTTTTTTTTTTCTCATTTTACATGCAGTGATAAAAGGAGACAAAACCAAGTAAAGAAATGGTCCAGACTGAAAGAAAAGAACAAAGATATCAAACACAATGCAAATGACCTCTGCTTATTTTCAGGAGCATAAACTTATCACAATGAAGAAATATCTATATCTGACTGCAGTGAATCACAGGTTTAGGGCTGAAATGCTTAATAGGCTAATCCTGTAAAAATCTGAAAAGAACTAATTTATGCAAAGTGGTATATAAAATATTATTATATTTCTATTCAAATTCATTCTGATGAAATTACACTGGAGAGGGTGAATGTGGGGGGTTTTTATCTCTTTGGTTTTCTTTATATATCTACTTACTACCTCATGTGAATTGGAAGAAATTAAGAGTAAAGTAACAAAAAATTGCAGATGATACAAAACCTGCAAGGAATTCTCATTAGGGTAAAAACCAACGAACAACAGCTGAACAGACGCAGATTTGCAACAAGCTGCAAAATAACTAAAGTGCAAAGTTGGCAAATAAAAATATACATTTCTACACCAAAATAAGCCAAAACTTCATTATCCAACAGTGACTTGAATTTTACTATGCTGAGATTCTGCAAAGAAAAAACACCAAAGAAATTTTGAGTTCTAGTTTCATTTTGCTTTGATTTTGCTAACACCAGTTGATTCTTGAGCTGTTTTATCTGTCCACTTGGGTTAATTAAAAAAGACAAGGAGTCACCAACCCAGCAACCAAGTGCCTTTCCAGTTCTGTTTAGTACTCTGTATAAATTAATGGTCTTCTTCATATGTGACTGGAAGACAGTGTCCCTAACCGAATAAAGAAAACCTCAATTAGGGAAAGCTTCGCAGGCAGCAGAAAAGGTCGTGGCAATTTTTTACTGCTTAAATATCACAGCACAAAACAAAGCTACTGCAGGGCAAGTTTTTTTTCATTTCTCTTATTAAAAGACTATTTCTCTGCCTGCTGAAATCTATGCAAATACATTGACATGAATACAACTTGACATAGATTAACTTGTGCTGATTCACCAAGGTCAGGATTTCCCCCTCAATGTTGAAATAAACTGTGAGTGGGAAAGCATTATCTACAAGGAACAATGAACCAGCATGGCACCTAGCGGGAAGAATTTCTTGAATTGAGTTCCATCTGAAGAATACACTTCCTCAAGGGAAAATTTCGAAAATGTTTTAGGGTTAACATCTATATGGAATATTTAGATAAAGCATTCCTACAGGTCCTGAAATGTAGCTGTCCACTACATGTGAGTCAGTTACAGGCACATTTTGACAGCTTTCAATTTGCTTACAACAAACAGTAGAATCAGTACTATTTTAACAAACAGTTTGTTTAAAATCTTTCAAGTTTTATGGTGCATTTTGACTTGTTGGTTATGTGCATAATACATTTATTCTCTTCTCTGTAAAGGGTTTGTCAAAGAAACATAATACACTGCCTTCATAAAATGTTAGTTTTCCAGAGGAATGCTTTTTTAACTTCAGACTCAGAAACACATGAAAAAAAATGGGGAAAATGAAGATGATGGAAATATAATCGTTATGGCAGTTGTATTGGTTACCTCCAGAACCAATGTATGGTGAATGAAAGTCCTTATACGGATTTTCAGCTAAATAAATGTGATTTAAATTTGTCATACTCACCATAAGAAGTCTATCTCCAACCTGCAACCTCCCATCTTTTTGTGCAGCTCCCCCATCAATAATCTTGGTGACATAAATGCTGTTGTCTCCAGGGATGTGTTGGTTTCCCACTCCTCCTGCAATACTGAATCCCAGACCTGGAAAAGATATTGTAAACAAAACATTAGCAATACAACATAAAACATTAAAGAGAAGTGGAAGAGTAGCATATACACTGTAAACTTTGAGTATTTTTTACAAAAATACAAATAACACACTCTTTCACTTTTCCTGAAAGGTCAAGGACAGAACTAGAGTAGGGAAATTCTATGCCATTTACAATGGATGGTAGAGACAAAAATAATTGAATCACAGTGATGATTCTATACACCCTCCTCACTGGGATCCAGTGCAGCCAATGCCAAGAAGTCATGGCCCAGCTTGCCATGACCAGCAATAAAACTCTGAAACTTGGACTTTATTTTGTTAAATATTGGTATAAAATACATCACTATCTGTCAGAACAAAATGAAAGGTGTTCTGATTTTCCACATAATTTGAAAAACACTTGGAGGGGTCTAGAACAGGTTTTGTGAATTTACGTAGTACCACAGTGAAGGGTACAGATGTGCACTACAGAAAAGGTGCAGATGTTTGATTTAAAGCGTGGGTTTTTTTCTAGGAAACAAATCTTTGGATACATAGAGTAAGAAAGCAATAGTCCTTTGTACATATGTGATTTCTATTCAGTGATCTGTGGAATTCCTAGATAAACACTCAAAGACCCAAACTTTGGAACAATGTCAATAATACGTGCCAACATGATTCAAGAAAAGGTAGGCAAAATAAACAGATGTTGCGGGAGGAAAAAAAGACAGTTTTCCCCTTTTCCTATATTTCTTATCCTCTGACACATCACACATACAGAGAAATCATTGGTTTAATTTTTAGGAACATTTTTATCTCTCAATCAAAGAAAAGACAGAAATAACTGTGCTTGATTTCCATAAAAATTAACTTCATACAGCTAATTTTTCAGAGATTATATAGCTAATTGGAACTTCCAGCTGAACAGAGAAGCTGTTACTGACAATAACCTGCTTAGATTATTGCTCCATCTAGGGATTTCTTTTTTAGCTGTACAGAAAAACAGTTATATCTATTTAGAGAGCAATCACTGGTTTTATCTATGAAATCTATGCTGTTCACTCGTTCCTAAAAGAAACATGTTGGCAATAGCCGTAGCCTGAGCAGTAAAACGCAGCAGTAAAAAGTGAGTTGCCTGAAATCTGACATTTCATCACAAATGCAAAAGGGAGACTGCTTGGGCAATAAAAATTAAGGGACAGTATATTTAATATACACATCATTTTTTTTTAGCAGCTGTATGAGTACAGGGATAAGGGGAATTTTGAGTGAATTAAATATTTTAAATTTTTTTTCCCCCATTATTTTCATCTGATCATTATTTTAGCTTCAAAAAGATGTGAGGTCAGATACCATAATGGACTACTTAATGGATAGTGCCAAAGCAGTAAATTACAAAAAGAAACCTTTGAATTTATATCTCAAATTGAAACACTACTTAATTAATTGACTATTAACAATACACATGAAGTTAATTTAGAAGTATGGGGTAATTAAAATAAGGCTTTATTGAATTTTCAGCTAAAGCTGGCAATCACTGCTACTATTTATGTGCTACTGTCACTACAAGGATAAAAAGATTACGAATTTTTCAGCAAGGAAGAATTTTTTTCTGGGGACTACTAACAAAGAAAAGATACTCTAATAAAACATCAAGAATGGAAATTTTCTTTAAAACACAAGTTGTGGACAAGGAACAATGATTGAATAATATTTCTTGGTGACATAATTATCATCAATTTGATCCAATTCCCATCTGTATAGACTTCTATCAGTAAAGATCTAAGAGTATTCCAGAATGATGGTGGGAGAAAATGAGTGGGCTAGACCTCAACCAGAGGGCTTTGTTCAGCTCCACTGCTCACCTAGGCCATGACCTTGGGAAGATCAGGTTGTGGTGTGTTTTGATCCCCTTCTCTCCCTTTTATTGACACTGTAGGCGTGTAAAGAGCAAGGTCATTTCTGGACACACAACTGGCCTATGCTTTGCACAAAGTGGGTCCTAATTCAGCCTGGTCCTGCTGCAAGACAAGCAAACAGTAGCCAAGATAATCACTTGCATTTTATGCAGTGCTGAGTGGGGTGCTCGGCTTGCTGTTTGCACGGTTGTAGCATAACAGACATATGAAACCGTAAAACAAAAGAGCACTAACACAGGCTACTCCCAATTACAAAAGTGAAGCTTACCGTAATGAAAGGAGTAACTTTTTCTGCTACAGTCTACATAAATTTTAGATGTGATACAATGCGTGGGCCTTGTATTGTTTTTGTAAGCAGGGTCTGACTCTGGGCATCCAAAAAACCAGCAGTGATTATAGAAAGGTTTAAAAGAGTAGAACAAGATGGGGTTACACTGTGGGGAGAAAAGGGAGAGTGGGTAGGAGAGAAAACTGAGGAAGAGAAAACTTTTCCATGTCAATCAATAATGATTTAATTCCATTGCTTAATCATACTTGCCTTCTTTAAAAGATTTCTTCTTGGAAAGAACACAGAATGGAACAATGGCCCATTTAATTTTATTTAAATGACTTCTGCTAATTGCTAGGGCACACAGCAAGTATACTACACGAAAACTTTTGGGTAGGATTCATATGGCCAAATGACATCAGAAAACTATGCTTATCATTTATACTGCCTGATACGATAAATGAAAATTCATTAAGAGCTTTTAAAGCATGATTCATCTCATCTCAGTAAGACATCTGAAAGAGATGAGGTGAATCACACTTTTGGTTTCTGATAGGCTGGGGTCTAGGTGTGGGAAGAGATGAGTGGGAAGATCAGTGCTATGAAAGTTCACAATCTGAGCTCATTTAGACTGAAGGTTTCTGTTTTAAGACTTCAGAAAGGTTTGCTCAACCTTGGTGCGCATCCCTCGTCACTCACTACATCAGGTTAGTGTTATATCAGATTCTTACTCTGTTTTAAAAGCAGAGAATCATTCAAACAAGTGGGAACAATGCAACAAGGTATGTTTTCTAAATGGTATTTTTCACTGTTCCACAGAATTAACCCCAACCCTCCACCCCCCAAAATAAAACAGCATATTTGATTGCAGAACCTTTTTCTTGTTGACTCCTTTGGTTAGGAAAACATTTCTATGAGAACACAGAGGATCAGGACTTGATCACTTCCTCTTTGGCTGGTGTGCAATCTGCTTCATAGAAACAGCTCAGCTTAGAGTGCTCAAATTCCTCACAACAGGAATTAGATGGAGCATAAACTCAGAATGGAGTTGAGGAAGAAATGTTTTAGGATGATGGTGGTGAAGCACTGGCACAGGTTGCCCTGAAAAGTTGTGGATGCCCCATCCCTGGAAGTATTCAAGGCCAGGTTGGACGGGGCCTTGAGCAACCTGGTCTAGTGAATGACAGGGTTGGACCTTAAAGATCCCTTCCAACCCAAACCATTCCATGTTTCTATGGTTCAGTGAAGAAGAGACTGCTTCAAGAGGGAAAAAGAGAGAAAATCGGACTTAATACTGGTGCACATCCAAGTCAAACTCAGCTTCGTTCAAAATCACTGAAGAGGATAGGCCCATATAAGATCGACTCAATGGGTAAACTAGGAAATTAGAGTCAAACCTCATTTCCTTCCATTTCCTCTGGATATGTGAATGTGTAAAATTCATCTGCCTTTGGGTTCCACAAATGCTGATCACTGATCCTGTGAATGTGTAATAATCCAATGAAACAGGAGACGTTACTTGAATCAGAGAAAGGAAAAGGGACAGGGACAAAAGCTATTCCATCAAAACTCGAAATTACAGAAAAAATGCTGCTATTAAATTAGTCAAATATATTTAAGTAATATCTTTTCGTGGGATTATTAGTAAAAAAAAAAAAAGTTAAAATATTTGAAAGATTACCAAAGACAAAAAAAAAAAAGAAAAAAAAGTTGCAGCCAAAAAAAAATTCTAAGGCTTCCCAAGTCTCAACCAATTTCAGAAAAAAACCCCAAACTGTGACTATTTACATCTACTTTGCATTATTTGCTGTACCAGATACATGTTTTACAAACATCACTATATTAATTAAAAAACATGTTCCAACTGCTTTTCTGGTAAAAGCAGGCTTGGAGGCTCCCTGTATAATTATTCCAGAAAGTTGCCTCTGTGTGATAATAAAAAAATCTCTGTTAAAGACACAGCGGGTGAATTACACTGTGGGCATACTGCTTTGCAGAAACCAGAGAGGGAGCCTAAAAGATCAACTGCAGCTATGTAATGTTAGCTTTCTAATGAGAAGTGATGTTAAAGAAACTCAGTCAGAACTCCAAAATGGATGTTGCCTTTTGCTACTATCCTCCACAGAGAAACAAGCTTATTTTAAATCTGCAAACAGAATGAGGATTTTAGGATACAAATCCAACCTGAGTTTCACAGTTCCCAATAAGGGGAAGCCAAAGAAAGCAGCATTTAAGTCATAACCTTAAAGTATAGTTAAGAAGTGTTTGATTTTCAGGTAGTTAACCAAAACAGTGTGCTTTAGAGACATAAACCACGTAATTCCTAATTTCTAGCTATACCACAATATACCTTACCTTGTAACTGACCTGTGAGCATAGACTAACTTAGTGAAATCACAACAGGCATAGGACTTTTAACAGAAATATTATCACATTAAAAAATGAAATGTGAATGGGAGTATCAATGTAAGCACTAGAAGAAAGACCAAAAGTTAGAGAAATCATGTGTATTGACAGTACAAAGCATTCCAAGCAATAAAAATCAAAATGAGTCATTTCTGTCAAGCCTGGACAGAAAGTCTGGACTCTGTAAGACCATTGAACAGGTGTCTTGTCAGCAAAAGAGCCTGTACCATGACAGTGGGATGCTGGCAGCAAGACTGCAGCATGTGACATCTACCATTCCCTTGCCTGTAAGCCCAACAGGGAAGCAGATCATATCAATAAAGATGTGTGTTTACTAAATGAAAAAAACCAGCAACTGAGCAGCTACCTTGTCTAAGACTTAGAGACTGAAGAAAGGAGTATTCAATATAAAGGACCATGGATAACAACAGCAGACTCCTAGAGGGTATAAATAATTTCTCCAAAAATCAGTCAGCCCATGGCTGCCAATCAAGAAAATGCCAAGAGATGTGGTGAGGGTTTGATGCCCCAAGTCCTTTGTGTCACACACAAGTGAGCCAGACCACCACAGCATCCTGGGGGATGTGGATGAAATGGAGAGTGAATGAAACATATGAAAGGAAGATCATAAATGGTTAACTTATTCAGAGATTTCATAAATAAATGTCACTACAGTCCCTCATTGCTTTTTGCCACGTTTATTTTCTACAGGTGTGAAGGAAACTGATTTGCTCCAGAGCACTGTGGGAATTCAGATTTTAAGAAACTATTTCAGGCAGCAAACCAGAAAGTACAACCAGAAAGGACCCATGCAACAAGTTGCCCCACTGAGGCACATCCCTGATGCTGCAGGTCTGGCTGCCCTGTGGCATAGGACCCATCAACCATGCTCCTACAAACAACTGGACATGGCACCAAGGAACTCAGACTGGAGCAGCTCTGCCTTCCCAAGGACCAGCGACTTCTACAACACAGCTACAAAAGATGTAGCTTGGTTTTGTTTTATTGTTTGTCAAACCTGGAACAATGAAGCCCAATCCAGGTTTCTAATTAATCAAATTCCACTAGCAGGGAGGAAAGGAACAAGGGTAATATAAAATGCTTTGACTGACATAATGATTGACTTGTTTTGACAGGTACCAATGTTATGTCCAGTTTATATGAGTAAACAAACTATAAAAATGTTAATTATAAACAAAGGAGTAGCAGGGAATGTGTCCCCATGCCCTTTGCTCAAGCCTCTTGTTGCCTCTTGCAGCTTTCCTGGAGGACACGTACAGCACGTACTCACAATAACCTCACAACTGTGGACATTTAATACGCTTGTTATAGCTGTGATTTATGATTATTGTTCATTATTGACAGCAGATTCCTCTTTTATTTGGTGCATACAAAAATAAAATACATCACAAAATAAAAATTAAGATTTGTGCCACAGTAATTATACAATGTTACAAAGAGGGACCGATCTTCCTCTACAGGTCTTTCTTTTGTCATCCTACGTATCAGTTTTTGAGTTCTTAATCTTAAAATTATTAATCCCAAGTATATGAAATCACTTTATCTCATCTCCTTCATGTTGTAGCAGTAGAGTCAAATATCAATTTATCTGAGCGAGTTCTTATAACAACTCTTATGCCTGATGCATGTGACAGCTTATGCCAGAAGGACTTACGTGAATAAAATTTGACTACATTTTGTTCTGTGGATGAAAAAGTCAATCTAAAGTACAGTATGATTCATAAAACTTTTACTAATATTCATAACATATTTAAAAGATGTTTACTTTCATTGCCATTGCTAATTCTTGTTTCAGACTCTGCTTCCAGATCACTTCAGAGGGCTCTTCTTGCGACCGAGAATTGGATAATAGCCTAGACCAGGAAGAAGGCCCAAGTCCCTATACATCTAACACAGCATATTGTTATCTAGTGTTTCTTTCTAATTGCCTTGGGTTAAAAACTTCAAGTATCTTCCTTACTGTTTTGACATTTTCTTTCAGAAATATCTAGTGTTTTGGGTTATTTCCCAGTTGATGTCAAATAGAATAAAAATGATGTGCAGTGTCACTAGGTATGAAGAACATTGTCCAAAACCACCTTACACAAAATTATTGTTCTCCTCACAGTGTGTGGCATTATATATTCGTGCCTTCAGGTATTTATCCAGATGTTTTTACACATTTCCTCTGTTCTTGCCCACAGCCATTTGAATAGTTATTATTTCGATTAATCCCTACATTCCAGCGCTCAGTGCATCACCTCTCCATACTACTGAAGCATGAATTTTTAGTCCTGCAAACTCAAATTTTCAAAATTAACTTCAATAGTTTGGTTAGTTCTAATTTCAAATATTCTTGATTTAATAAAAAGAAAAAAGATGATTGACATTTAAAACATTACAGCAACACAAACTTGCTGCACGGCCCAGTGCAACACTGTGAAGAGGCGTGTCCTTCGTTCTTGATGGAAACAGAGATACTGATCTCACTGAGATTAAAATGGCTTCAAGACACTACTGCATATGTACATTCATACTATCACAAAGAGTCCTCTGAAGGACTGAAGGCTTGGAAAAACGGCAGCCAGCTAAAACTCAGAGGAGAGACTGTAGTGATAGCTGCTATCTGGTGATGGAGTGATGGTAGGCTGATTTCCATACCTTTGATTAAGAATATTGAAGCAGCTTTTCAGCATATGTCATTTTAAAATTTGGCTACCATGCTGCTAACTACAGTTCCTTGTATCTGTTCCAAAACAGCTTCCTGCTGAGATGTCCTGGAAAACCCCTGCCCACCACTGCATTCTCTGAGCTTGCTCTTCTGCTGGGGGCAGGGGAACGCAATGCATTAGCTCTTCTCTTTGGACACAAAGGGATCATCAACATCATCTGAGACCCACAAAAGTCAGAAACACAGATGAGTCCAGAATATGGAAAAACATCATCTGGATACTTCAGGGATTTTCTTGCTAAGTTACGCAGCTGCAGCCTCAGAAGCACATATAAACAACCCCCTTCCAACTACTCTTTCATGCTTTGCAGCATCAAAATCAAACATTGCAGCCAAATTTATTAGGTTACAACATGAAAGAAAGAAATCTGTTCTCAGGAGACAGGGTTACACTCCTTGGCTGAAAAAAAGTCATTCACATTTCTAGCCAGAAAGGAAATGATAGGAAATTGAGATTATGATGCAAATGTTAATAAAGCTGCAAGGCAGTGAGTGCATGTTTAAAAACAATCATGCTGTAGGTACAGTAGATAAAGCATTGGTTTACATTATCATAATAGTAAAGCTAATTTTTCTGTAATCTTCAACAAAGCCTTGAAAACACATCTTGTTAAATTACACTGCTATTTGTAGGAATTTGTAAAAAAATTCTCTAACAAGCAAATGAAAACAATCCCTTCTTTTCTATTGTTTTGCAGTTTAATGTGTTTCCTATTACGATTTTTTTGCCTGCATATATTTATCCCTAAAGATATATTCTCCTTGGATGTAGCAGAAAAGAAAGGAAGCAGCAAGTTAGGAAAATACACTTGGAATCTCATTAGAAGTTGTGTTTGTTCTATATTTTTACATTTATTTAAATTAATTAGGAACAAAATTCCCAGAAAGCATAGACAACGAGCAGTGGCCTAATTGCACAACAGCAATTCTTAAGAATACTTTACAATTTGACTTGAAAAGACCAGGGAATTTTCCTAATTATTCACAGTAATCTGACTTTTAAAGCATTAATGAGGATTCAAGTTCACTGAAAATCATATTCAATCACACTGTCACGATTTTACCAGTGTAAGTGCAAGAAAAAAAAAAAAATTCATTTTTGACATATATTGACACTCCAAGAATTATGGCAAGCAGTTTGGTTTTTTTGGAAATAAACACAGGATACACCAAGTCTAAACATTTCATGTTAAGACCAGACAAATTAGGTTTTTAAAAAAGTGAAGATGAGTGTTGTGAAATAGAAAAATCCAAGATCTGCGACTTAGGAACAGGATTAACTGCTTATATCTGATGTTTTTAAATGCCCTTCTCACATCTCCATATGCCTACAACTGAATTGAATGAATGGTCACTTCCTTTTCATGCAGGAAGCTTTTGTATATTTTTGGTGCACCCACAAGGACAAATAATCCTAACATCCAGAGGCACTAAAAATCCGAATTTTTGATTAGGGTAGACATCATCTGGCTGGCTGCCTGGATGACAGGATCATTTATATCTTGCAGGGAATAATGTTAAACACAGCGTAAGTGGTCTGTATGGCTGAATGTGATATGAATGGACTGCTAAAGGCTACCCATTTTTTTCTCACACTTTTTTTTCTACACTACCAGAATTTTTTTATTTTCTTTTTGCAAGAGGTTTTTGGCTTTGTTTTGTGTTTTGGCTTTGTTTTGAGTTTTTTAATCCCATCCTCACCTCTGCTCTTTCATTCACTCGGGCAAAAATCAACTAGATTATACAGGACTACAGATGTAGAAGACATCCTGGGAAATTGTTCAAAGCCGGGTTGGATGAGGTTTTCAGCAATCTGGTCTGGTGGAAGGTATCACTGCCCATGGCAAGTAGGATGGACTGCAATGATCTTTAAGGTCCCGTCCAGCCCCAAATCATTCCATGATTTTAAGCAGCTAGTTGTCCTAATTAGCAGCAAAAAGCCAGGTGGGAGGTTGCACGGTGCATTTTTAAAATTGTCATATGCTGACCTAAAAACCCACTAATGCCAAAAGAGACAACTCTAATGTGCTCCCTGCCTTCTTTCCCACTGCCTGCCTTGTGTTAGCCATGAAAATTTTCTAGCCAAATGGCAAATTGGAAATGGCATGAAAACCAAGTCAAATTAACCTGAATCACAGACTAGATGCATATTGACCATCATTCACAGAGATGGCAGCAGTAAGAGCTGGCAGATGAGGACGGTGTTGGGCTCACACGTCCCCTTTGCTGGCAGCACACTTTTGTACATGGCCCCTCATTATAAATCCGTGGCTCCTATAGAGAGCAGTGCAAGGTCATCACTGCTGCCCTGCAAACTCAGTTTGAAGGATGTGGGAAGAAGGAGAGATGCAGGGACAGGAGCAAGTAGCTCAAGTGAGTAGGACAGAAACGGCTGTTTAGGCTAGTAATGCACCTGAAAAACAGCCAATAAAAATATGCCTTTACAGCATGAGTCCTGCTGGGAGAAAAGGGAAAAATAAAACTGCTCTCCTAAGCTTAAGAGAGAGAAAGAGAAGTCAACAATCATAGGCTGGTAATGCTCTTGAGAGCTAAGCCAGACCTACAGTGGAAGAAAACAGCGTAGTAACAAAAATGCTTATTCAATATTTCAGCAATTTCTGCTCTGGAAGATATACGGATACTACGACCCTCTTTTCCTGGCTAGAGAATCAAATATCAAGAGAAGCACGAGGCTTGAGAATGTTGGATTTAACCACCTTTGCATGCATTGTGAGAACGTCTAATCTAGAGTACAGTTATGCACGCAGGTTGAAAGCAGGGGGAAATCAAATTATCTCTACTGTTCCATTTTTTTTCAAATTTTTAAGGCAATTAGCCTCATTGCCATAAATATGCCCTTATAGCCACATTTATTTTAACTGCATCTCCTGTTAAAAATGCCGTTTTCCATTAATATGTAACTGATAATCAACTAGCTCTCTAAGGTTTTCATTTTGAGGAGAAGTATCTGGAAATGGGATCAGCATGGCAGATCTAGATCTTACTGGTATAAAACCAAGAGAAGTTCCCTTTCCCTGACTGTCTCCTCCCTTCCACAGACAATTCAACAAAATCTTGAAGACTTTTTTTTCCCCTTTTCACTCACTGTTTGAGCTCTTAAAGTTAATTGGACCTTATTTAACTCCTGATGCTACATAAATTCAGACACATAACGTTTGGGCAAAGGAAAAAAGTAACAGGGCATGGCTCCTCTGCAGCGCCAAGAGACAGGCAGGCAGTTACAGAAACCTGGAATCACTGCAATGAGAAGATCCAAAGAGCCTGCTATTGTTTTTACATAATATATTAACTTGAGTTCAAATCCTGAAACATGGTTCACTTTACACGCACAAACTACACCAGCTGTTTCAGGTGTAGGAACCAAATTTATGCTGCAGTGGATCACAGTTTGTCAGTCATTAACAAATAGTACCTATGTCATTTTCTGCACAAATTACTGTAATTACTGACAGCAGCACAAGATATTTCATCTCCTAATAATGCAAATGAAAAGCATTTGTTCCTGTAGATGTGCACACCAAGATCTGCCTTAAAGTTGCTATTACTTTTTGATGAGATGTTAAATTTTTTAAGTCTTTGTACTGTGTAAATCTGTGCTTTTCCTGCCATTTTTTTTCTGATATAGACTCATTTTTGAAATCTAAAGACTTGACACAGGAGAAAATTATTCCAATTCAGGGAGAAATGCTATTTCCTTTGTATAACATTAGGTGATATATCTTTAACTGAGTATAGCTGGGTCTCTGCTAAGTTGAATGGCTCTTTGAGACAAATATTTAATAATTTATCACCAATAAAATGGAGACAGAAGGAGCAGTCTGTCAGTTTGGGACCTGTTTAACAACCATAAGTGTCAGGGACAGACTCATCAGTTTCTTTTATTTGTCCTCCATCTGATGAGGGAAATTTAACATTTATCTTCTCATCCCTGTTGCAAAGCTGAATATAAATACTTTACTGAAAAGCTCTCTGTCAATTATGTTGAAGCTTGAAAATACAAAATGAAATCAAAGTTCATCTTGCAGCCTGTTATGTATTTGCAATCAACACACAAATAATCAATCTGTCATCCATTCAGTTACTTCCTTCTTAAAAAAAAAGAGAGAAATCAAGGCACGAATGTACATGTAATTTTGCTTTTTTATGTAAGGCCATTTATAGAGACATGATATTAAAAGTTGAACAGGTATATAAATGATACAGAGAAGGAAAATAGATGGTGCTTATTGAACAGAAGTAATAAGGCAAAGAGACTCTGAAAACGGATTCATGAGTAATTGCACTTTGCTTTGATTATTTTTGTCTCTCTGAAACTGTAGTTTGGTCCCTTAGTTCAGTTTACTGATGTTGCTGTCTTGCAGCACTCTAGGAAACAAAGTGAAGTAAACATGTTTTATTTGCCGGCAAGAAGCACCCTATACTCCCACAGAGTAAAATCAGACATTTGTGCCTTTCTAAAAAAGATGAGGACAGGACCTCTAGTGACAGTACAGGGGCTAACAGATTTAAACTGAAAGAGGGTAGATTTAGATTAAATATAAGGAAGAAATTTTTTATGATGCGGATGGTGAAATACTGCCACGGGTTGCCCAGAGGTGGTGGATGCCATCCCTGGAAACATTCAAGACATCAGGCTGGATGTAGGTCTGAGAAACTTGGTCTAGTTGAAGATGTCCTTGCTCATCGCAAGGAAGATGGGACTAGATGACTTTTAAAGCTCCCTTCGTACCCAAAATATTCTTTAATCATTCTATGATTCCGTGACTTCTCAGAAATTATGGCAAATATTTGCTAAGGGAATTGCATTCTAGCAAACCTAACTAGAAAGAAAATGTGAACTCACATTTGAAACAGAATTACAAATTTTTTTCAGAGTGGTCCCAGACCATTGAAGATTTTCTAAGAGCTTGTGCTTAGCAGAATTGAGACTCAGTATAACACTTTAAAAATATGGTTGTTCAAGCCTGAGTCACACTACAGATTTTCTGTGAGTAAGAGTTTCCCTCATAATGAGAAAACACAAGACCCTGCTGCTAGTCCCTTGAGGAGTTCTAGCTAGGAGGAGTATTAACATGGCCTTTCCATCAGCTAATAATAAACCCTGAACTTTCCTGCAGTGCCAAAGCCAGGGTGTAGGTCAGTCTCTGGGAACTACATATGCAGCATTTCCAGTGAAAAATGAAACCCTGGGGGAGAGAATGGATGTACTAACATCTTGATTTATTCACAGACCATTTCTGGGCCCCATCTGGAGAATTTAGGCAGCTATTTGGATGTAAAGATTCATACCAGTGAGACTCACTCGAAGTCTACAAGACTGACTTTAGGTGTAAAGAAACTCAGCTCTGATCGGAGCTGGACAAAATTGTTTATATGAAGTCAAGACTTAGCATAAAAAGACTTGGTGCAGTCCAAAGCAAAGGAGTTTTTACCAAATACTGAAACATGCAGTGACAACACCCTTTGGTGAAGAACTAGCCACCCATCAGATCAATTTGCTCCTAAGGAGCATGATCCTGGCTTGAGCAACAGAAAAGTTGAAAAGACAGAGAAATGCAGATTGAGACAGGAGATCTGTTCTAATATTCATTAATATTTTCCCATGCACAGAAGTTTCTTTTCTAAAATGTTTTATCCTTCCTAAAGTAGAGAAAGATGGAAATGAAAAACAAAATTACTGTTGAGGACAGGCAAAGGGAATGTTTTTTTGTCTGGAAGACACCCTCTTCATTTCTGCAGATGGAGGATTTAAATAGCCTCGTGCCAACTCTTTGTCTTCACAATACAGTGAAATGAGAAAATTTTGTTATGAATCTTGGGACAGGAAGAAACTCAATGGATCATTAGTCTTCTCAACCTGAGGTAGAAGCAATTATAGTTGCATTATGTCTAACAAGTGGCTGTTGGCCCTACCACGGTATTTCCCATGCTACAGACCTGATGTCCTCCCTGGTAATCTATCACATCATGATCCTTGCTTCTTCTACATCCAGTACAAACCTTGGTTATTATTTATCTACTAAATTTTGTTTCACACCCTCCCTAGGCAGCACACAGAGCAAAGTGACTCTTCAAAGATGCGCTGCAAGGCAGGATTGTTATCAGGTGCCCATAAACTGCCCCCCACCGCCCACCTAGTCTTTGGTATTTCAGATAAACGGCTTCAGATCACTCATTTATTCATTGTAGGACAGGCTTTCTAAATCTCTGATCATTTTTACAGCTTTCTCCTGGAGCCCCTCCAACTGGCATACACCCTTCTTGAAGTGAAAAGGCTCAAAGCTTTACCTGTAAAAGATGAAAGGAATGCTCCAATGTCTTATAAACCATACCTCAGTTTATAAAACCAAATATAGCATTTGAATGTTTCATCACAGCAGGATGTGTAAGAGACAAGATGTTACAGCTAACAAAGTTCTAGCTACACCTCCACAGGATTCTTTTCCTATAGTCTTATGTTAGCACTATTTAGCAGATTACGTGGTTATTTCTGCTGAAAGCACCTTCCAGTTGTCCCTGCTGAATGAAATCTTTGCTTTTTTCAGACCACTTTCAGTGTTGAACCCTCCCAGCACAGGGAGTTATCTACGAAAAACGAGGAAGAGTTGCAGAAGAGAAGTATGGCCTCTTCTAGTTATCATTACTCTTCAACCTCTTTCTAGATGCTTATAAAGAGATTTCCTACTTTTTCCAATATTCTTCTGAGATTCTAAAAGCAAACTGATGGCTTTATAGTCCCTTGGGTCCTCTTGTTCACTTCAGTGAAGATGCGTTTCCTGCTTAATCTTCCCAGTTTTTCACCTTTCCTTCTCCACATGGGTGTTCAAACCCAACCATTGTCAGCTCAGACTTCATCAGATAAATTCTGGTGGTCTGTCATCAAGACCATCAGGACCCATGAGTGTGTGAGTATCTAACTTCTCTAAGTGCTGCCAGACCTATTGCTTCTTCATTTGAGGCAGAGGTCTAGTCCCTTTGTTGCTGATTTTAACCATGATAGCAACCTTATCAGAGAAGACCTTTCTGTGAAAACTGATGCCAGCAAAAAGGTAGGCACTTTTTCATATCTTGTCTTGTGACCTACAGTCACAACATCTCTCTGTAACTGCCAAGTACATCTTTAAAACTACAATCCTGCATTACAGAGCTGGTCTGATTTGCTGTAATAGTATTTCAAAGTATAATTTAAAAAATAACCAAAATTTCTGAAAACTATGACATTTGATAATAACTCAAATTTAGAAATAATACACATCTGACCTACAGACTATGGATAAGATTTATCCCCGGCCTACCATTTACACTGAGTTTATTTTTCAGTTACAGTATATAAAATGTAAATGTGCCTACAATAAACAATTTTACTAAATTATTTGCTGTAATTTAATTTTTCCTTTTTTCAGCTCTCTCTGTTGGAGTGAATAACATGCCTTGCTATTAATTTTATAAGACAGCCTACAAATCGTTTTGCATAAGAAACAAAACAAAAAAACCCAAAACACAGTTTTGAGAAAGAAAAGTCTTATCATGTCCTTATTTGCAAATATCACTTTCCAAAATAAACATGTCAAGCATGTCTTGGGGCTATTGTTCTTTTAGCTTATGCAACATATCTTTTGTCATATCCTAAAGAGTTTTTGTGTCATTATACCCTTTTTTACATGTCATGAAGCTCTAAGATCTTGCTTTGCAACTGTTTCTGCCTATCAACCAATAATGATACGACAATTTTTTTTTTCTAGAGAATCCAAGAGCAGGTTTGTTATTTGTTCATATAAGTTACTACTCAAAATTCAAAAGCCAACATCCCAGGTAATAAACACAGAGCTTTGTGCTCTTGGAATATTTCAGATATACTCTCTAGTGTTTATGGTTTCATGCAGATTCCCTCCACAGATATAATTTGCTTTTTCAAGCTTTCAGAGTTGCATTTTTCTCCGAAATTAGCCATTAAAAACATAAGCATTAATCTATCTCCTTGCCTTTCTCATATAACAACAGCCAAAATCTGCCCTGGAGTAGGTCACAGTAATTTTTTTCCTCTACCAAGCACACAAAACGCTTAATGTTGAGAAAAATACATCAACTTGCCATTGGACCAAGTAGCAGAATTTCTGAATGAAAAAATTTTAAATGAGTCTCTGGAAGACAAGAAGAACAAGTGATACTCTCATAAAAATCAATGGCTTTACTGCCCGCTCAAAAGAAGAAGAATTGAAGAGCAGCTGTCTATGTGTCAGGGAGCACAAGGCTTTGGCACAGGAAGACTCCACTTGGTTTCTGTAAGAAGCTTGATCTCACTGCATCTGCAATAGAGGAACCTTCTCTACACGTAAAAACTCCGCTGCCCTTTGTACGCGTCACTGATGTGACACAGGCAGAACCAGATAACTTGTGCACTGGAGTCCCAGAGCCTGGACTTCCTGGTCTCGTATCTTACGACAGCACAGTTGGAAAAAATGGCCATCTGGACAGATCGTGTGTTCCATGGCCAACAGCGAATGGTCTTCCACCCAAACTCCAAAAAATAGCTGCCATATCTAGCAATTCCTATATAATATTTAAAGACACAAAACAAACAAACAAAAAACCTTAACTGATGAAGGAAAAACAGTTCTTCAAAGCCGTTGGACAATTATTCTAAAATAACAAACGGCAAGCCAAAGCTAAAATACTATAAGGAAACTTCTTTTTGCCAAATGTATTATTTCTTTTGTTTTCATTAAGGATAACTAAAATTTTATCTAGAATTTGGAATACTGGAAAAAAATGAGGATGACAGACCTGCAGAACTAGGTTATAGTAATGGAAATAGCCAGATGAAAGACTATTGCAATTAATCACTTTGGCGTTTGACTTCTGACTACGACAGCTATTCCCTTCACATTTTGAGAGATGCCTTAACGTAACTCCTTCCTTTTTTTTTCCAACTAGCACAAACAAAAGAATAATATTGACAATCTAAAATAATTTTTAAATAGGTGGCAGTGTGATATTTTATTTACCATATCATTTGAATCTCTAAAGCTGCAGCCAGCTTTGTCTGTCCACCATGATTAGAATCTGTAATGCCTTTCTCAGAAGACTTAAAATACTGTCTGCACCCATGCTTAGGATTACAGGAAAAAAAGAGACAAGAAAACAACAAAAGTGAAGAGCTACAGCTCCTCAAGCTATAAAAAATTAATTAAATACAATTTATTCCTTTAAAGGTGCTCTTCATGGCAATGCAATATTTTGCTGATATGTGTTGACTTCCAGACAGCAGATTTCTTGAGAAAGATCTGGACATCTAAAAACTATCAAGAAGACAGAACTTGCTACACAGATAATTAACTGAACAATAAAGGATCAAAACACTGTTCTGTAGTTTCACGTGACTACTTTGCACACTTGGCTTTATATTCAAAAAAGGATGAAGGTCTCCAAAGGAGGAAACATAAGGACTTTCAGACTACTCAGGTGAAATGAAAGATGTTGTGTCAATTAACATATTCCACATAGCAGGCTAATCCCCATCTTCTGTTGCATCAGGATGTCACATCAGGCTCCAGCGACAGCTGTCAAATAACTGTTTATTATTAAAGTGGTGAAAGATTGAGCATAATCATTCTCTAAAATTTATCTGAAGAATTTAAAACAAGGATCAGATATGTAGAGCAAAAAGGCCAAGAAAACTGCCACTCCCTAGGAAATTCTCACTACTCCACTAAGAAACAGAAAAAAAAGATGTTGGCCTCCTGTCTACACAAAGACTTTTTCCACACTCAGCCCAGGAGTTTAGCAAATGATGCCACTGTCCTTCCCCATCTTTTGATTTATCACGTATCTGGAAATACTGATGAGACAATTAACACTCTGCTGCACTGTCTGCTGCATCTCCTCCTTTCTTCCTGATAAAAATAGCAATGACAAACATAATGAAAGGGATCTTCTCTAACTCCCCTTTTAACTCTTACACAGCACTCTAGAATGGGGAGGGAAATGACAAAACTATTCTCTGACCCAGAAATTTACAACCTACAGGAAAATAGGAGTACAAAGACATGCTATAATGACAAAATTATGAGACTTACTGTATTACATTTAGTCAGGAGAAAACTTTAGAACTGAAAAAGAAGCTGGACAAGATCCATGGGGAATCTTCCTCACACTTGGCATAGACAAAAAAAAAAGGCACTTAGTCTTTGAGATTTTTAAAAATTACACAAGAGTAAAAAGACACAGTGTCAAGTAGAATCCCAAAGTGCACACATCATAGTTTTTCATACAAGCCCAAGACAAAAGATGTTCCAAGAAACTTTTCAGCAGTGTGCTGGAGATCATTATATAACTGGGAAATCCATTTAGAAAGCAAGTTCCTTTGAAGCATTTCCGCAAGGACGGGATAAATCAAGTACAGAATTTTTAAATGTCTGCTTTATTGTCACCCAGAAGGACGCCATATGAGCCAAAGCTGGAGATGCATCTATCACTTATCCAACAGCTGAGCACAGAGATTAATAAGCCCATTCTCTAAAGGTAGCAACCAAAAAAAAAAAAAAAGCTGACATCTTGACATCTTCCTTCTCTCAAATTTTCAGAAAAAAAGAGTTAAACCTGTGTGGTGACAAGGACAGTATCAGGGGAATCTACTATGTCATGCTAACAGCTCTTGATTCTCAGCAACAGCCACAGAAGTAACTGACCACAGCAAAAGGACCACCACCTCATGACAGAATGATAAAAACCAAAGTCACACTGGAACACCATACCCCTTGCTGTTTCTACTCAGAGCTGAAGAAACTATCTAGGCAACTGAATAATAATACAAAATTCCTACCTAATTCAGAAAGAACAAGCACAGAAAATTTTGTCAATTGAAATGCCAATGATCTACTTAGCTCCAAAGATGGTTGAATTTGGTCTGATGTGACACAACTTCATAGCACCATCTTCTGCCACTTAACTGCAATTGTAACAAAAAAGATGACAGATTTATTTTGTTTCTCCACTGAAAACAAAAAGCAACCAGCCAAAGGTTATTTTTCTTGAAACAAAATCTCCAGTTTGTTGGCATCCAAGCCTACCTGCACATCTATCTTTCCCTGAGCTGCTGCTTTTGCTCTATTGCAGCCACAGTTCATTAAGACGAAATGTGTTCGGCTGAAGCTGCCTCATCAGTAAGTATTGCTGAAGCAATTTAGTAATGATCTTAATGCACAGTGCTGGATTTTTATAGCCATCTCAATTGGCTATTAAAATACAGCACTGCACTTCGAAATTGCTACTGCACCACTTCAGAAATAGTTATCATGATGGAGCTGCAGAAAGCAATGTTCATTTCAGTGGAAACCTTACCCTTTGTGAATGATTTCTGGAAAATGACACTTAAAATCTACTATGAGATTAGATGTTCATTTTGCATATGAACACAGGATTCTTAAGACCTGCTTGGAGAGTTCTTAAGAGCTAAATGGTTTCAAGGGAAAAACAGACAAAATACGTGCATATAATTTTGCTGCACAGTCTTCCCAGTCATGTTGTTTACTTCTTTACTGCTAATGCAAAATGACAGTTAAATAGAAAAGGGGAAAATCATAGTTTATCATGAAAATATGAAAGACTTTGAGCAAGTAATAGCCTACAGCTCACAGGATAGCTCCAGTTTTAGGTGAGACAACCAGCCAGAAGGAGGGATTTTGAATTCCTTTTGAAATTATCCTTTTTGATTTGGAAAATAATTTATTTAATGACTGACTATTAATCTCCAAAGATGGCTGAATTAGGTCTTATGTGACGACAAGCTGATTCCACCCTTTCCTGTCATTAAACTGCATTTCTAACAAAAAACACGACAGATTTACCTTCTTTCTCCACTAAAGACAAAAAGACTATAGAAAAAGCCTGAAAAACTAGAACTGAAGAGACACTCTAATAACAATAGCTATTATTTTGTGAAATTGTATATAAGAACTACTTCTCTTCAGGAATGGAAAGAACCACTTTACAGAATCAATGTAGGTTTTTTAAAGAAAAACTTCATATATGGTAATTTACACAAATGAGATGGCAAGCTTTTAGTGACCAAAGGCAGATAATACATTTGATATTTTATTTATACCCTAAAGAAGAATATGACAATAGCAGCTGTATGCATTTGTCATCACTGAAATTAAAGAACATGATCCTCAGCCTGTGAAATATAAAGGTGCAGATATAGCCTACCACATCAAGCATTGGCAATACAAATGTCTCAAAATATTGTTGGAAAACAGCAAAGGCTTTTATAGCACTATCATGGAGCTCTCTAATTTTATGATTTTCAAGAGAATGCAGTTTTCATGTGATAAACTATCAGATACTCACATACTCTAACATTAGACAATCCTAGCGTGCAGGGAAGCCATGCTTTTTAGTGATGTTAACTTATAAATGATGGTTTGAGTCACTGTCTTAAAACTGGAAAATTATGTATTAGTGTTTGATGGAGCACTTTCTGCTAATTGAAGGAAATATGAGTTCCTTCAAGCAAAGACATTTCACAAAAAATGGTAATTTAGTTTCAATTGTTGTGGTTTTCTATTTATACCCGTAGTAAGTGATACAGTTACAGTAATATAAAGTGAAGCACTTAAATTAGAGTTGAGAACCAAAACAGTTTCTTAAACCCAGGTTCAAGAAAGTTTGCCTGCTTCCTCATTTTTATACAGTTCTGTCTTTCAAGTTGCCCCATTTTGCTCTGTTTTAGATAAGGATTCACAGAGCACAGAAGGAACAGAACACTGAAAATCAGAAGTAAATTCACAGCTGATGAGATCAGAAGACAGAAATTCTTCAAAGACCATAAGAAAAGTTTCTGCTCAAAATGTGAAAAAACAATTTTGTCGAAAACACTTGGACCTAACAAAACATTTCTTAATTTCTTAATTAAGAAAATATCTGCCTAACTTGCCATAAAACCCCTCATTCCCACATGCTAAAGTTTCTTATAGCATATTAAGTGTCTCTTAAATTAGAGAAAAAAAGACCATTAAAGTAGTGGGAGTGATAGCTGCAATAATAAAAAAAAAATAAAAAATATGTGCCATCATCAGTCTGAAGCAAGCACTTGCAATCAGTTATCAAACAGCAAGATCTGAAAGCTCTGAAAGCACTGTTCTCTTAAATTGGGAAATAAATAATTGGGGTTCTTTGCTTGCAAAAAGCCCCTTCTTTCATTTTAAGTGCTGTAGCTATTACCTGAGATAAAAAGGTAACTTTTGACTTTGCTTTGCTAGATAAAAGTGATAAGTTTCCTCCTTTCCTTACTGAAAGCAGCACTTGTAAATTTTTTTTTTAAATCAACCTTCTATTCTGCTATTCCAAATTGAACACTTCTTTTTTTTAGCAGACATTTTGAAATACACATAATTGAACTGTACTTTTTTGATGATTTCAGTTGTCACTGCAAGCTGGAATACTATCTATGCAACAGAACACAAGATATTTCCAATAAAGCCACCAATCCAAACTAAAATATGTCTATTCTTAGGAAAAAAGAAGCATGAACCATTAGGAAACTACAGACAGGAATGGACTACAGGACATTTCAGTAACAATCCAAGATAAATCTACAGTGAAATCATACCTTATATTGCTGGTGAAAAATCTCTGCATCTTCTCAAGAAAATCCCATAACTTACCAGAGAGTCAAAAAGTACACTACTTAAACCACACTGATTCTTTTCTCAGTATAGTAAGAAAGCTTCATTACCATCCACTGACTTTATTCAGTGTCATCAAGAATAAAATAAATAGTTAGGGGGAAAGGAAACCTATCATGTGCCACAGAGTTGCTTCAGTTCAGCACAGAACACAACGAAATGGGAACTCTGGAACTGGTTATGCCCAATGACGTAGTCTAACGTTTAGATAGATATATATAACTCTCAAGATAAATGCGCATTATGCCCTTTATATTAATCCCATTTTATTTTTGCATATTTTAATGAGATGTCTGGTTTAGGAGCTTAGTCTTTGCTGATTAAGAAATTTAAGATAAGAAGGATAGCCATCCAGAGGGAGATACAGAACTGGGCTCAACAGTGCTTAAGAGATGCATTAATTTTTAATCTGGAGTCCCAAAACATAATAACACTCCAAATGAGTGTTCTCCAAATGAGAAAAGTTCTGATACGGCCCTAATTCTGAGCGCAGAAAGAGTAGAGAATTAAGTGCCCCTACACATGTTTTGTTAAGTGCACATAGCAGGGTGGGGTGGGCCTCATGAGAATGTGTCACTGCCTGAATTCATCAGGAATGAGAAAAAAGCATGATTATAGAAAACAAAAAGTGACAGAGCTGCCAGTCTGTCCAGAGCCTTTTCATCTAAAATGCAGCGACCAAAAGGGCAGCTCCAGTCATCGCGGCAAGATCCCGACACAGCTCAAACACTGTAATGTTGTAAGGCACTGTTATCATGAAGGGTGTGAGAAAGTAAGCCTGTTTCTCTATGCCTTTATACTCAAGCCACCAGAATATCCAGATAGCAAAAGTAGCTGTCCTTCATGTTGTTCCTTTTTTGGGTGTTTTCAAGTCTGACATTTCTCCTCTCAAGTTTCCTGGAACTCAGCTGCTCTGCCTCACATACCCTGAACTTAATTTCTGCCGTTTTGTTGTCTTTTAAGACACAACATTTCCTGTAGAGGTGAGGTCAAAAGTTTATTAACTGATCCAACACTGCTGTTACTAGAATCCTTATTTTCTGCCTTTTTGTATTCTTCTGGTACATTATATCAGAGTTTAAATTATCAGGTAGGTAGGCAGGTAGGTATGTAACATATTGTATGACCTCTGTGTTTACCCAAGTTTCTGACTGCCAGAAATTTTCTACAATGGTAGAAATAATTTTTTCTGCTGATCATTTAAAAATGAAATTTTAAAAAATCAAGTTTAATTTCTATAACTAATTGTGCATCAGCATGCTACTCAATGCTTCTGGGTTTAGTAAAAGTGTAGTTGGAGTGTGATAGGACAGCATGAAAATCTTGAGGTCAGTGGAACTCCTTTGTTTTCAAGTCCTCCAGTCAAATGCAATGAAATGGGAGAGAGCACTGGAATCCCCCAACAGTGACTGAAGTTCACAATTCACTGCCCTTACGCAGCTCTTTGCAGGGTCTTACAGGCAGTTAATGCACAAGTGATATCACAAAGCCAGACAGCACCATTAGATTGCTTTGTTTTGAATGCCTGTATTTTGTTTGCTCCCCAGGAACGACCACTGCAGCGTGTGGAATCCATTCTCATTACTGCTAGTCTTGTTTCAACACAGAGCGAGAAAAGCATGTGACTTAATGACAGGATTTTTAGTAGTGTCTAAATCCCAATGATTTTCAGTAAGAAAGCTGCATGTAAATCTTTCCTCTGTTACAGCTGCCAGCCACTGCAGAGATGCTGGCTGCTCAGACCTGCAGTGCCCTGGGAGTGACTGAAATGAAACACCTACTGTTGGCCACTCAATCCTTTGCAAGTCCATACAGTGAACGGTATGCCTGACTGAAGAGACATGCACGAGGCATCCAAAAGACATTCTCCCAAGCACATGAAAGAGAGGAAAAGAGGGGAAGGATGACAGTTAGCAACTACCTTCAAGACACAGACTATGGCTATCTGCCAGTTATTAGCAATCAGGTGTGTCAAAGTGATGATCAGCTTTGAATGCCTACACAGCTGCTGCTCTGTTTGAACCCTTGATTTTCCTACTACACAACTCATTTGAGTCTTTGTTTCCCTCTTTCCTCCCCAGAAATAAAACTAAAGGGTTACAGGGTTTAGCACATATGATGCTAGGAGAGCCTTTTTGTAACATAACAGGAACAACTGCATGGGGATCTGCATTCAGAAGGGACCTCCTGGCAGCACACTACCATGCCCTTCCCCCTGTCAGATGCCCAAAGCCATCGCCAGACAATGTTAATTTAACATCTTATGTTCAGAATACATTCATCAAGTTAATCAATGTCTTTTATATGGTGGTTGCTAGCTACAAAAATTAACGCCCATCAAAAAAAAACCAACTAACCTCTATGGACTAATAACTCGTAAAAGCCATCATCCTGAATATCTCAGATGAAATTAAAAGGACCTCTACATAAAAAGACTTGCAAATTTCCTTCTTTACCAACTTCAAGTGCTGAAAGATATAATCTACTACACATAGACAGGCAAGCTAGGGATCTCTGAGTTTACTTGGTATTGTGGAAGCCAAGATTTGCTTTCATGTGGTAAATTCTCAGGGAAGTATGGAATGAACTCAGTAAATGCTGGGTTAGATACTCACAGAGACAGTCAGGAAAAGAACAGAAAAGATATTTGCTACTCCAAGTGTGGTATGGAACAACCTTCTTGTCTAAAAAACAGATTTACTTTACTAATTTTGTGAGTATGAAAGAAGGAATGGTGTGGAAGCTACCATGGTGGTCTTCAGGTCCTGCTCTGGACGCCGGAACATCACAATTTCACTCTGAGAAGTAAGAAACACTGTTTATATAAATACTAAGTAGCTCTTAGATTGCATAGTAATGGTGTGAAAGACTGGTTCACAGATAAATCACCTGTAATATGAGGAGATAAGCATCACAGGAGTGACTACAGCCAAGAGTCACAGGTTTTAGTCTCAACTTCTGCTATGGATTTGATGCCTCTCAACAGATAATTTTTCATGAAAGATTTTGAAAAAAAAAAATCAAAGGAAAACTACTATAACTATTAAAAATAGTACTGGTAAGGTTTTCATCCCAACTATAAATTACTTATTTTCTTCATTTTGCTTTTTTATCTGTGGAATACAGAAAGCATAACAGAGCATGCTTCCTTACTGCCTGAATTATGAAGGTAATACCCCTGGCTTTTGCAGAAAACTAGCCCATCAACTTATTTTTTATCCAAGTTTCCAGTTAAATTGTTTCTATAAAAGTGAAAATAAACAAAATACATTCAACCTAAGAATAAAATTCATTATTTACAGCATTTATCTGTAGTAAACTTCATATAAGAATATAGCTACAAAATCATGTTTTCAGCAATAAGCAGCAAAAGTTCTTTAGCTTGCCATAAAAGCCACTTTTTTGGTACCCATTCTGTTTTATGAAAATAATTCTAAAAAGAAATTGTTTCATGCATACACTCAAAACAAACACCATGCAAACCCATTATTAGATAATGATTGCCTCTTTTGTCATTTTCCACAATGCAGCAAAAATTTGGTCACGGTGAATAATTTTTGCTGTTTCACCACAACCAGAAAGGACATGTTAATTTTAGTTTCTTTAGCCTTAGGTCTCTCAAAATCACTATCATATCACACACTTAGTTTAACTCCAAGTCTTTAAAAACACTGCCTGCACTTCTACTCCAAGCTCATATGCACACAAAACACCATTAGAGAAGCTTTTCTATTAGAAAAACAACCCAGCATTGCAACTGACCACAAGAATCCAGACTTTCAGGGATTTGCCATCAGATTCATGTTTAAATATATCTTACTCTTCTCCAAGAGCAGAGCATAATAAAAACACTGCAGTGTCAAATACTGCACTGTTTTCAGTGTTGCACTATCTTCGTTAAGTATTAGAGGTCAATCTCAACAATATGTCGCAATATATTAAATATACTCCACTACTGGTATAAAAAACCCCTCTGGAGAAGCATACTATAATATTCACATGAGAGGACGTGTAAGGGAGAACATTGAAAAAGCTGCAGATTATTCACTATAGATAAAACAGGGAGAGCAATCTCATGTGCACTTCATATATTAAGATACATGCAAAGGTTGTCACTTCACATATAAATATATATACACATTTATCAAAGACCTGCTTATGAAATAGCTGTTATGGATCCAAAATAATTAACTGCTGTTCATTCTATTCACATCTACTGTGAAAATCTGCATTTTCTTTGTCCAGAAATTAGCTATGAAGAAAAATGCTTCTAGAAAGGAATTTGGCTTTTTGTTCTGTAACCAGAAGGTTCTGCTGGAAGCGATAAAACTGATTTAGACTAGTGAAGGTTTTGTGCTAGATTTCCACATAATTTTGTTGAAGGATAAAATAAAATAAAATTCTTCTATGTATCTGGGTAAGTTGGTATTCTTGTCTTCATGTTCCAAAGATAACTCTGGAAGAAACCATCATGAAGGTAGAGAGGATAAGCTGGATAATCAAAAAGCCTTCTGAAAAAAGGAAGAATTCAGAAATTCCGCATTCAACAGCACCTTAAATGGAAGTCAAAGGTCTCAGCAGAGGAACTTTAAAGATAGTATATGTGCTGCCAATATAAAGCATAGTATCTCTGTGTCACTTTAGAAGGTAATGAGCCATCTCTGCAGTAAACATCAAACAAAGCAAACCACAACTCCTTGAACTCCTTTATATTTCAGGAAGAGATCTAACCTCGAATTCAAGTTCTACCAGCCTAAATTAACTACATTTCAGTATTTGACAGGTCAACCAGTTAGCAAATCAACAAGGTCTGATGCCATTTAAGCTACAAGAGAGGTTAAACATCAAGTCTAAAATGGAGGTCTTTTCATTTTCTTGTCTACCTTTAGGTCCTTTGAACAACTTGATCTCTACCACGGTCTCCAGTATAGGTCTTCTTCGCCGGACGTACAATCGCACTATGGAACCAGCCTCCTTTAGGGCCTCCACGGCTTTGCTGTGTGAGACTTCTGACACGTCAACCTCGTTCACTCGCAAGATGCAATCGTTGACCCTACAAGAAAAACAAAGAACCACAGGTACTGAATGCTTCAGCTGTTACTTTGGACCGAACAGAGTTTTGTCAGTAGTGCTGTAAAATGAAGAATACTTCACTGGGAATCACAGAATCACGGAACATGATGAGCTGGAAGGGACGCACAAGGATCATCAAGTCCGAGTCTGGCAGATGACAGACTTAATGGAATTTGCTTCACAAGCAATGAGACAGAGCGCTCAGTCCTTCCAAAAGACATACCTGATTCAAACTGGAGCCTACCTAATCACTCACACCTACCATCCTCCTTCATAAATTGGGGTTACATGCACTATGGTGATAGAAATCAGTAATAAACAACTTGTCCTTGAAGACTTCATTAAAACAGTTTTGACTACACAATATAATTGCTTTAAAACACTCATGCTGCATGCTATTACTACTAAAGTTGCTCTTAAGGAAATCTCATAGTGTAATACGAAAGTAAAAATGCTGTCCTACAAAAAGCAGACAATTTAAAAGAGAATGCTCGACCCTAAATAAGTTACATTAAATTCTTTATGTTTTCAACACTGACTGTAGGCTACAAGATCTGCTGTATGGTAATAGCTTTGTATTTTTTTTATTAGAATACTAATAAAATTCTGTCATAGTCTTACTTCGAGCATTTACTACAGCATGTGAGGATGAACATATAATCACCCTCAATGTCCTGGTTAGATGGAGTTGTGTTCTCCTTATCTGACAGATTTGTCCTAGTTGGAAAGGAAATCTGCAACTTAAGAGCAGTAAAATCCATCTCCAAAGCAGCAGACTAATGACTTAACTACTGGGCCATCCTTTCTTTGCAAATGAGGACAAGTGAACAGAGCGAATTCCAAAGAACTAGATTAATTGAGACTCTACTGCTCTTGTGGAGTACATTTGTTGTGAGATGCCTCTAAGTACTTTGGGTACAGAAGAAAACGACATATGGTAAACGAATGTGTTCTTTTGCATGTCTGAAAGGACAATCAGTGAAGCAAATATGGGTTGCTAAAAATATTCCCATTTCTGCTATGTTTCTATACATAAAAATCAACTATCAAATGTTACTCTTTACACCAAAAATCCACTTGAGCTGAGTATTGATCAGGAGTCTTAGCACACGGAAGGAGAATGAAGCTTTACCTAAGTTTATCAGATGTCTGAGAATTTAGGATGGTTTTTGTCATGTTCATGTGCTGCTGCTTTTGTTTAAAACTAAGCCAAATCAATACGACAAAAAACGCAGTTATTTGAAACTGGCCAAAATTGGAAAGGACACAAAGTTGATACTTCCCTTCTGAGAAAAAGTACTATATCACAAAGACGTCATTCAATGGTCGGGTTTGGTGGTTTACTCCAATGTTGGAAGTTTACGTAGTTGGGAGGGGCTTTAATCAACCTGATCTAATGGAAAGTGTCACTGCCCAAGGCTGGGAATGATGGAACTAAAGGATCGTTAAGGTCCCTTCCAACCCAAACCAAACTATGCTACTATGATTCTATGCCTTTCCACATCTGTAGGCTTTTTTCCCCCTCATAAGGAGGTTAATTTTTCATTTTTAATGAATGAATACAATATTCAAGAACATACATGCATATGCTGCAACAATACAAACCTAAAAGGATAATAGCAAAACCAGTCAGTAAATCCAGTTTAAGAAAATTCTTTCAGATTATTAAGAGCATGGTCTTACCCCTTAGGGATAAAATTATTCTGCCCTTGAAAACAACTCCCCAAAGTATTTTCCTGGCTTTATATCCACATGACAAGTATATGACAAAATTTTTTTTATTTCTTTTCCCATTTATTGGTGGATATGCACTATACCTGTAAGTTAATTTCAGATCCTTACAGACCTATGCCAAGGAGAAGATCTGACTCATAATCCACAATAGCACAATACAAATGCAATGGAAGAGATCCTAGCAGTTTTACCAACACATACAGCAGTGGTATTGTCATTTAATCAGAGAAAGGTTTGGGCTGGGAGGGACCTCATACATCTTTATGGCCCTTCTCTGTACTCGCTCCAATAAGTCTTTCCTTAGAAGCCCCCAGAGCTGGATGCAGTGCTCCAGGTGGGGCCTCACAAGGGCAGAGTAGAGGGGAAGAATCTCCTCTCTTCCCCTTCTGCCCACACTGCTTTGGATGCAGCCCAGGATAGGTTTGTCTTTTTGGGCTGCCGGTGCACATTGCCAGGTCATGTTGAGCTTCTCATCCATCAATATCCCGAAGTCATTCTTCTCAGGGCTGCTCTCAAATATTATGCACACACTTAAATTGATTTAAGTCTGTAGAATCCCTAATGCAGGTAACAAATTAGACTGAGTTAGTCAGCTTTTCATATGGCGCACTAGCTCATCTAAGTTCTTTAACATAATGGACATATTCCACCAGACTTTTGTAATATAAATCTGATATGAAGGACCCTAGATAGTTAAATATAGAACACATCCAAAACAGTTACAACTGATGGAAGAAATATGAGAGATCCTTTGTTGTTAAGGAGGAAGGTCAGGGACTCAGGTTTACTGAGAGTTGTTATCTTCAAAGCAAAAAAGGGCTTGCATTAAGGAAAAACCCCTATTTTTAAGGGCTTAGACTTCACTATATTCATGTGAGTATGATTTTTACTGTTTTCAAGAAACTGCAGACATCCTTGAAAAGCTGATAAACACTTCAGTCAACTTTTAAGTAAACAAGACGAGTACAATCCTTAGGCACTTACTGGACATATAGTAGGTGACAACTGGTAATGATCATTCTGTTCCCTTGTTCTGTGCAATATGGTGCCCTGGAGGGAAACCCAAAGCAGCGTAGTGTGGCAGCTAAAAGCCCCAGAAGACCAAATGATCCTGCCAACACACATTAGCCCACTTGCAGCTCCATAACAAAGCTAACTGGAACCAACTATAGACTCAAGAACAAGGGAATAATCTGTACTCTGTGGATCAACATCATGGCACTAAATCCTGCAGTAATCCACACGTTTTAGTAATCATCCAGACACCTCCAGGCTAACTGGCATTAATGGGACAACCCTGCTTTTCAAAAGTAGAGTTGCCATGTCTCCCACTTCAGAATGGCCAATATTAATAGATTCTTTCTAACCAAAGCTGGCTTTTTTTAGTTGCCTCCTCAGAAAAGCTCAAATGGATATGGACTTTATTTATTCTTTAGTCAGAGCATAGAAATCAAGGTAAAAATAGTTATTATGAAAGAATGAGTGCAAAGCTATGGAATATATCAGGTAGATATATACCTCCATATATCACTATTGAGATATCACATAGGCTACAAGAGCAAGACTAAGAAACACTAAACTTTCTCTTTATTCCTTTGTTCCTGCTTTGTCTAACCTTTACAGCCAAAGTTTTGCTACAAAATTGTGGATACTTACTTTCTTCCAGAACTCAGAAGAGCACAGCACTTTAAGCAAGAACACAAGATTCTAGGTGGCAAGCTGAAAGGATTATTATATTTTCTTCAGGAGGTCAGCAAATAATTATAATTACATTATCTGACCTTAAGAGAATAGGTCTATTCTAGTCTGGAGGATGACTCTCCCCCACTTTGCTTTTTTTTTTTAATCCTATACACACCCTTCCTATCCCATAATAACTACAATTTAGAGCACATGGGGTAAAAAATTTACATATTGATTCTGCCTCACATAACTTCCTTCCAAGAGGAATATTTTTTTTTTTTAAATTTCCACTAAGAATTCAGAATAAAGGATGTCACATTTACTACAGCAGTCTTCAGATCTGTCTTTAAAATCACAGAATATAGAGCTAAGGCTAAATGCCAATGACATGTATGCACCTTAGGGCATAGTTTCCTTATGTATAACAATCCTTAGAGACATGATCCAATTTCTGTAGCAAATTCATGTATACTCTTAGACCCCTTCTTGACATTGTAAAGTAGTGTAAAACTATTTCTATATCTATTTCAAAAATAGAGAGACAAAACTTATCAGTGGAAGAAAATTCCTGTCTGTTTCTGGGACCTGGAGGGGAACTAGTGCTTATGAAGATGTCTGATGAAGGTAACAGCCAGTCCTAACTCAAAATTTGACATGTATGTGATTTATTATGAAATTCCAAATATCTCATGGTTACTACTGAAAATACTACTTGATAAAGGTTATGATTGGGGGGGATTGTAACTTACAAATGACACAGCAGAATTAGAACTGAACTTAATAAAAATTTGAAATCCCAGGATTGATTTTGGTTTTAAAATATGTGCAAATATTGGTGCAATAAAATGGCAACCCAGCTGTATTTAAAATGAAGGCACTAACTGAAATATTGAATCTAACCTATGCTTCTAGCAAGAACGGAATTATCTTTAGTTCTGAGGAAAACAAATAAGGACTAAACCCACAGTGTTTCATTTCTGAGAGAAAAGCATCATCCTTCAAGCCTCTGAATCAATGGTATTAATCTATTGCAATGAAAAAAATTCAATAAACTATACATTTTTCCCCAATAATGCTGGCCTGGTGCCATCCCAACTCTTCATGTGCAACCTCCACCAGTTTCTTTTTTCATAGTCTACAAATGTAGGATTAAAACCTCACCTGCATCCCGCTTCCTTTGTCTCCTGTTTACAGTCTAAATAAGCTTTCCAGAGGAGAGTCCACACCTTCTTGGCTCATCTCAAACAGGGACTAGCCCTCATTGCAGCCCCCAGGCATACTCAGCATAAGCATTGGATAACCAAACAAAACAGTTCCCTGCCTGTTCCTGGCTGCACTCGCCCTTGCAACAAGTCTTCAGAAGTGAGAGTTGAAAGGCAAGCACCTCAACCATGCACAGAGAGAGCAGTGTGTGTGTTTGTGTGTGTGAGCAAAGACAGGAACTAAACTCTTGCACAGCATTTCCCTGAGGAGATACACCCAGGCAGATGGTTTCTCCCCCTGCACTGGCAAACCAGTTTCAGCGTGTTGGCCCCGGGAGCCCAAAGACTGGTGGATGGCTGAGCTAACAAGTCTTGCTGAAAAGCAGGGTGTCCTTGCTCAAGTCTCGTGCAGTGCTTCTGCAGCCTCACAACTCTTATCAGCAACTGGAATGATTACCATCCCAGAGACTGAAATAAAAAAAAAACCTTATAAACTGTTTCTCATTTTATATACATAAGTAAGTGTGCAGATTTTACTACAACATAATGGAAATCCAGTCTTTTCTGTAGCACACCTCTGTCGCACGCTTCTGTAGTGTTCAGCCCACAGCCTCCAAACCCCATAAGGTTTTGGAGGGGGACCTGAAATTGTGTTGGTTACCTCCAACCTACAGTGCATTCATTTGATTTTTTTTCAGTATTTTGGGCATAGAAAAAAGCCACTTATCCTTCCAAGTGAAAGTGATCTCTAGTGTATTCCTGCCTAAAAAGGAGGCAGAAGGCGAAAGACGTGGAAGAGCATCAGCAAAAGCCTACCTGTGCAGATCCAGCTCACTCCCTCTAGATCAGTGCAGTCCCAGTCACTTTTCTCATTCCCACATCCAGGGACACGCTAGCACTAAGTCCTACTTGTACTCCCAACGTTTGCATGAGGAATAAAAAAGGACAAAGGAAATTCCTCCTTTGTATACCAGGAGTCCAGTGACGGTTTTGGAGGTGAAAGTGCCTACTGTAATGCAGTCAAGAATTTCAGATCACATCCAGGGGGGTTATAGGTCCTACCACCATGATCTGCAGGTGTCCCACCAGAGGACTTTGAGCTTTATTTCACTTCCAGAACAGACTGGAGCTCAAATTGCCAGGGAATAAGTCAGATTTCAGGAAATACTTCTGAATTTCAGAATGCATTATTGCCTGAAAAGACTGTGTTTCCACATCCTGTTTGAGACATGACCTTGCTGAGACCTGAGATACAACCAGCACAGCCACAGAACTGTCATAAGACATTTACATTGATTGTCCTTTGTTACTGCTTTAGTTACCCACAGATTTTTTTTCTTTAAACAGCCTCTTAATGAAATGCCAGTGTATTAAAGGGTTTGCATAACAGTCACTGAATTTAAGGCCCAAGTGACGGGCTACAACATCAGTAAAAATATTAGAAGAGCACCTCCTTATCATATATGGCGTCTCTTTATCCCTCTCTTTGTGTTTCATTTATGACTTTAAGTTCTATTTTTGAAGTTGTAAGTCAGAAACAGACAGCATACTGCACTATATAATTAGGAATGGAAAAGTCCCTGCAGCCTTTAGACTCTTAGAAGAAAATATATTTAGAAGCTTGAATATGTTCCTATTCACACAGTTTCAATAGAGGATGCATCAGCATTTCCTTTTTTTTTAATCTCTTTTTTTTTTTTTTTTTCTTAAAGGCCTTAAACTCAGCTGTAAGACTTCAGACACGAACTTGGCTAAAAAGCAGTTTATTTATTGTTTAAAGGACTTTGGATCCTTTCTGCATTCTACTCTGTTTCTAAGAACTTCCTGGGCAAAGCTGGGGCTCTCTCTGAGTTAACCCTTTCTGCCACCCCAAAGAGATCCTTTTGTCCTTTTAGGTGGAAAGTCTTTGGAATGTCTTTATCACAGATTGTCTGTTTTTGGGAGTGTGTGTATATACACCTCTTGGCTGAAAATATTCTCCAAGCTAATATCTAGAATCTGACCCCAAAGACACCTCATATTACATCAAAACTGGCACAGCGAAATCTCATGCAGAGACATCCAAGCCAGCTCAGACACTGACAGAGAAGATCTAAAGTAGAAATCCAGCCGGATCAATATCTTTCATACATCTACAGCCAATTACCACAGGTAAATGGCCATATTAATGCAGCTCTGCAATGCTGAGCTCATTTAGCACTACCTTGAGCTCCTGCACATCCTGACATGCAGTGATTGATTTCAAGAGGGGACCATTAGTGGCTCCGAATAGGAACAGAAATAGAAAAGAGAGCAGTCACAAACCTTTAGTGCAAAATCTTGTGCAACAGATTAAAACCTTGGCTCCTGGCAGCAGGATTGCTGCAGGCACACACAGAGGCAGCAAGGCAAGACAGCCAGCAAGGAGACCGGCACTGGAGCTGCCGTGCTGGACCTACTGACCACATCCCTACCAAGGACCCAGTGGCTCACACAGAGATCCAGCCCTTGGCCTAATGGAAACAGCACTGCCCCTATGCCAGAATGATCCCGCTACAGGGAAGCTCGGAGCTAAAATGTGTGGAGTAAGGTGTTCGCCCATCTAAAAGATAAAAGCTATATGAAGTGATAAACCAGACTAGGGGTCCATCTAGCCTGGGGTTTCTTTCCAACAGTGGCCTTTAGCAGATGGTAAAGGAAAAATATTAACACAATTTTTACCCAGAATACATTTTCAGCTGCTGGACTTTCTTGAGTCAAAACTACTTTTTTCTTTCTTCCATTTAATATCCCTGGATAAATTCTTCTTACACAAATGTAACTGTTTCCAAAACTCATGTAAACTCAACATCCCCAGTGTTTTTTATCAATGAATCTCACAGCTTTGCAACCAGTTAAAAAATTCTCCTTGTGATTATTTCAACCTGCTGCTTATTAGTTTCATTTGATGTTCCCAAATCCTTTTGTTAGGAGAGCCAACATAGGTTCCCTGGTCATCATAATCTCCTACATATGACACCTGATTTTTCATCCTAAAATGCCTTGCTAGACAGGCTCTTCAAGCCAAAGGCATATAGCTGAACTACCGGTAACGCTAATTTAATTTCAGAGATGGAAACACCACCACCCATCTTTCTATATATCTGAATGCCTCTTGGCTGTAACACCTACAGATTTACAACTGAACTCTGAAATAAAATGGAAAGTTAAGGTCAAAGTTGTTTTTTACAACGCGTTTCTCTTGACAAAAGTGACATCGGTTTATGCTGAAAAAATTTTCCAGTCAAGCCAAAAAAAAAAAAAATTAAATCCAATAAGCTCTGAATGAAAATAAAATTGAATAAACTAAAAGATTAGGCAGTCAGAGAAACAAAAATCAGAACAACAATCTGCTGTCTCCAATGTCATCTCAGAAAAACACTTTCATTGCCTCTGTTTCCATCACTGAACCTGTTGCACTTTGTATAACATAATGCTCTCCTCAAACTGCAGTCTTAGTCTCCCCATTACTCAGGGGAGCATCCTCAATAGCAGGATGGCAGAAATTCTGTGTGGCGCTTTGACTTGATGAAATCTTTACATACATTACAGAAATTTACAAGAGTACATAGTGACAGGCCAGGGGGTAATGGCTGTACACTGAAAGAGGGTAGATTTAGATTAGATACCAAGAAGAAATTCTTTACTGTGAGGGTGGTGAGGCGCACACTGCTCAGAGAAGCTGTGGATGTCCCACCCCTGGAAGTGTTCAGCGCCAGGTTGGATGGGGCTTGGAGCAACCTGGTCTAGTGTCCATGCCCATGGCAGGGATTTGGAACTAAAGGACCTTTGGGCCTTCCAACCCAAACCATTCAATGATTCTATGTGACGAACTCTAACAACCATAGCAATGTATGCAGGTCCAGGTAAGATTGCTTCTGAGCAGTCCTCGGGGCACCCATAAAGAGGAGATCTTGGTCCACAGCCTCTACCTGGCTTTCAAAACACCATGCTCACTGTGAGGTTGCTCTGGCCCAAGTATCCTTTACTTTGAGGAAGTGAAACGACCTTGAGAGAAAAGAATAAAATACATTGATATCATAACCCCTACAGTTTAGTAGTCTGACTACTTCTCTGGAAGCTGAAGCCTCATGTTCCCCAAAGAGAAAAGGACAGTGAATGCAGGTTTCCCTGGAAGGCGATTTTGCCACTACTTTTGTGAATGAAGGCAGCCCTGATTTACTCTTTCCTTTTGGCACTTAAAAGCAACTTGGACCTAATTTTGTATCAAAAAAAAGTTTCCTCAGCTTCAGTATAATATTCTTAATTCTTTTTAGACCTGGAATTTGTAGATAGCAAAATTTATGCAGTGATGCAGCCCAGCATTCCATTGAGAAATGATCACAAGGGCAAGGGAGACTTAAAAAATAGGTTATTTAAATTACTACAAGCCAAATAAAGAAACAGTGTAATTTAAAGATGTTGACACATGCACTGAAAACTTTTAAAAATGTACTCCTGCCAAATGCACTAAGTATTTGTATTTTAAATTACTGATTTCCAAAAAAACTTGGTAAGAAGATCCAAGGCAATTTTTAGCTGTAGGAATGAATTTTTTACTAAAATGTCAAAACTAATACCATGCAATGAGCATTCATGTAATTTAAGAAACTTCATCTTCAAATAATAAATTTATGAAAATGATTATAATAATAGTGTCACATTATTGATTTCTAAATCAATATTAATTTTGAAATTTGGTACGATATTGACTTGATATTATTTCAAATGTACTCATAAAGCCAGAATGCAATATGGTCAATCATATTCAGGGGCTAAAAATGGCAATAAATTCTAAATCAGCTCCAAATGTAATTCTCTAAATCCTCACCTTTGGGAAAAAAAACCAAAAAACCACAAACCCACTGATAAATTTCTCGTGTATCTACTTAAAGGCTGTGCCAACACCAACAGTACAAAGAAGTGCCATTCTTTCTGTGTCTGATAAAAATCAGAGAGGTTAAAAATGTTTCACATACAAACCCCATGCAGAGTGAGGAGAGAAGCAAAAGGCCACTTGGTCTCATGCCTCCCAAAAAAGCTGCATCTCCTTACGCACACTTCAAGCATGGGGAGTAGTTATTAACTAATGGTAGCTCACCTCATAGGGTGTAGCTACATGGGCTTGAGGGAGGAGCAGCTGACACCCATTCAATTTGCACACAGACTCAAGCATAAACTTCTATAATAAAAGTCAAGTTTAAGTACAATTACAACAGGAGAACCTCTTCTTTCATCATTTATTGTCCTTTATCACAAACATCCTGAAAGCAGAATGATATCCTGTCACTGTATAATGATTTTGGAGGAACAGATGTTCTAAATCATTTATAATGAAATGATTTTCTGTGCCATCAAGCTCTCAGTTATTGCTTGGCTAGAATAACTCAACGCAAATTAACTCTCTTGCTAGGTAAGCCACACCAGTGGTAATTTTGTAGAGTTTATGATCTTACACTTCCCACATTATTTCTTTTAAAATGTCCTCTGCATAATTAGCATCCTCTTCAAACAGAGTTTGGGACTGCAATACACAAACATATGTCAAGGTAAAGCTGCTGGTTTGGAAATGAACCAGACGCACAAGTATAAAAGACAAATCAAAACAATTCTCCAAACACAGAAGACCATTTTGCACTTAGCAGACCTGATTCCCACCTTATCTTACTGGAAATGAAGTACAACTTTACTAAAAGCAAAAATTTGCAGCTATGCAGCACAGACACAGGTGCAAGGGGACTCAGGCCAGCAGCTCCACCAGGTAACACCTGCAGACGCTGCCCAGCTGGCGGCCACTGCCTGAATGCCTGGCCAGACACTGCCCAAATGCCCAGTCAGACACTGCCCAGCCAGCAGCCCCGGCCAGCCCACACGTGCGCTTAAATGTCTATGTTCGATGGCGAGTTCATGGCAAAAAGTGTTGGCTGAGGAAGCAGACAGGGAAGCACGGGCAGGACAGGGCAGGAAGGGGAGGGGGAATGCAAAGGGTGGGTAGGATGCTGGGACTGGTAAGGGCTCCATAAACCTTCACTTAAACAGACTCAAACTTTCTTTATTAACTGCTTGCAAGATCTATAGGAACTAATACTTAGTTTTTCTATTCCCCTCCCCCAAAATATTCTCCCACCCTGCATTTCTTCTCCCTCTATATTTCTCATCCAGCTCAATCTTCAGTTTTGGTATCCTTTGCTCTTACCACATTTTTCCATTCCTCCGTCCGTTCTCTAACTCCCAAGTTATCCTCAGTTTCTCTGCGTCTCAGTGGCTCCGGCCACTGCCAGGAACGATGCTTTCCTTCGGAAACTATTCCCACTAGCAACCGAGTGCTGGAATTCCCAGTGCATCCAGCCTCTGCTGCTGGCTCGACTCGATCCGGGCAGCTCTGGCAGCCTCTAATGGTGGCCAGAAGGAAAACTGCTGCTGACAGGACAAGGAGTCATGTCTGCCCGTCCACAGCTGAGGCCCAAGTGGAACAGCGGAGAGGCGAAGGATGAGCAGAAGGAGGTGTAGGTAGCTGTGGGGTGTTGTGAGAGGAAGGTGTTGGGATAAAGGAAAGGGAAAGAAAACAAATCTCTGTAAAGCCTGGGATGAATGAGGGCACCAGGAAGCAGCCAAACTCCTCCCAGCTGCAGGGCTGCTTGGCAGGTACTGGAAAGCGCCCCGGGCCAGGCGCTGTAGGTGTGGTAGAGGGCAGGGACAGCCCCAGCTCTGCAGCCCCGACTTACCCCGCGGAGCCCTCCCGTCCGGCTGTCCCCAGCGCCGCGGGGGCTGCGAGGCCCGGAGCGCGGGGAATGGCAGCAGCCTGGGCCAGGCTGTGGCGTGTCCAGACAGGGGACAGCCAAGGTGCTGACTTGGGACCGAGGGGTGCTTGGCCTGCTGAAGGCACTGAACTGCTCAGCTGTTCCTCAATACAGGTTAAAATCGTCCCAGCTGACACCAGCACTGTCTGCAGCGCGTTCAGGTTTGTGCAGGAAAACCAGTTACAACAGATAACCCAGGAGGCAATCCCAGGTTCAGGATTTTTACAAGTCCTTTTCATCTGGGGCTCTCAAAGCGCTTTGCAAATATGAACTCGTTTTAGCTTCACAACAACCCCCGTGAGGCAAAGATAATGATCACTGTATCCATTTTACAAATGGGGAAACTTGAGCACAAAAGAACAAAAGTGTTGCCAAAGATCAGGCCCAGCAAGTTGAGCACAAAACGAAGCAGCACTGCCATCCTTGCGCTTGCACCAACAAGCAGAAAACCCTCCCTCCCGCTTTGGTGTGATTGGAATAGCTATTCCCAACATAGGTGCAGCCTTAAAACGAATGGAGAAGGAGAAAACACGTTGTTCAAGTTCAGTAAGAAACTCACCAGCTTCAGAGCACCAGTACCATTAGGCTGCATACAACACAGCTGCAACTCAGAGTAGAGTGCAAACAGGTACACCACAGAGAAAACCCCAAAGCCTGTTGTTTGTGTTGCTTCTATTTGGAGTAACACACAGGATGGCATGACATGAGAAGCACACAGAAACAAAGTATTCCTACATCTTGCAAGTTTGATGTTGAAACTCACATGTTGTGGGGAAACAAATTTCAAACCCCTGCTCTAACAGCTGCAGTAAAAGTGGAGTAAGGAGCGTAACAACAATGACGACGTACTGTCAGGAAATATGGCTTGGCTAAAGTCTGAAAGTCCAAATTGTTTATGCAAACCACAGCCAGAAGTTTAGACAGAGTATGAACTGTCTCACCATATACTAGTGGTTTTGGCTGTCAGAAACAAAGTTGACCAAGTTTTTTCTTAAATGTTTTAAAATCAGATCTTTGCTGCCTAAAAGGAACTTAATTTTTTTCATGGTCACTCGTTTCTTTTTTCATCTAAAATCTTTTTTTCAGTTTTCGTGGAAATTGAAAGAAATGAAAAATTCAATAATACCCCAGAGGGTTATTCCTGTTGAGTACAGGAAGAGATGTGAAATATTTTTTCCTTGACTAATACTAGACTCCACAGAAAGCTGATGATTTCTAACGTATGCAACCACAGAAAGCTTCTTATTCCAGATAAATTGTCACTGAGCTATTTAAGCTCGTAACTGCAGTATCAGTGCAAACATGTTGATGAAATAATCACTTAGATTTGTCTGCATGGTGCTGTTGTGCTACTGCAGCACTCTGGGGCGACTGTAATTCAGGCAGGATGGGTAATAAAGGAACTCTTTGGAGAGAGACCTGTTAACCAGTTCAGTACCATTGCATGGAATCTCTAGTACAATGGACATTATGTAAGCCTATTAGAGTCGTAATACCATGCTAATTTGCTCAAGTGTTAGTCACAAGCAGAGGAATTCAATTAGTGGAAAACAGCTCAGAAATGTACGGGGGAAGGCACTGATGCTTTGTGTTACAAAAGAAAACTTCTATAAAAATGTCCATCATTGATGTCTATAAAGAGGTTCCTAACATTTATCAGTTTCAAATACCACAAGCCAGAGAGATACCTTTCATTACTCATTAAATTCTATTCTCTTTGCCTGACAATTCAGCTGTTAAAACATAATATTACTTTCCTTGTATCTCATAAAAGAATTTTTACAGCCTACCAAATTTTCAAAATAGGAAAAGCGTAACATAAATAATGATAAATAATACAGTATAAACCAACTCAGAGACACAGTGAGGATCTGCAACACTGAACATAGAATGCAAACTTCACAAAGGAGAAAGAAAGAAAGAAGGATTCAGCCAAAGAAAAGTGAAGTGGTGCAGGCAACGGAGAACAAAATTAAGTGGTCAAATATTCCATTAATGATAAGACATATAAGTTGTTAACTTAAAATGTGAGCCATAGTAAGATATGTTCAACTTCAAAAATAATGTATGAAAATCAGATTGGGATTTTATGACCTGCCTTTTTTCATGTAGATCACCCCTGGTAATTCTTTTTTTTTCAGTTCCACGGTAGCTCAAAAAATGATACACACAGCTACACAGACAGAGTTAATAAGATCAAACTTCCTAACACAAACCAGGACAGAGCGAACAGTCAATAATTCATGATCTAATTTATGACTGACTCCAAAGCAAGCATGTTTTGCCTAATGGGGTGAATGCCTCTTTATTAACTTACTGCTGAATTATGTACTGAACTAATAGCATTGTCAGAGGCCTGTAAACAGTGCAGATATGAATCAGTGTTTTGTGGCAGCACCGTAATTATAACAACATCCTGAACAAGCTGTGTGCCATTGCAACGTGCATAGACCTGGTACTGGCAGGCTTAGTACAAGATCAGAAGTTAACAAATAGGGACTTAGGCAGCTAATCACAAAACAGACACACTTCTGTTTTGATATATAAGGGTGGTGGAACAAAGCCAGTTCCCAAGCTGTATTAGAGGCACATGACACACTTGTAAAGAACATGATCTCTCCTTGGAAGAGCTCTTCACGTTAATCTGAGAAGGCCCCATAGCATCATTCTCAATTCACTTTTCGGCAAGCAATCTAGAGCAACAAATGGACACCAGTGGGCAACAACTGTGTACCTGCTGCTGCTGCTGGAAATATCTGGGCTTCAGACTTCTCCTCAGAGGCAACACACAGCCTATGGGGCAAGGACTGAAGGGGGTCTGTTATCTAATCAGCCCTCAGATGGGGACTCACTTCTGCTTTCTCTCCTCCATTTCTTCTTTCCTCTGAGTTCCTGAAGTAAACTGCACACATTACCAGTGTTTGTTAATTCCAGTTTTCAAGCCTTGAATTAATAGCATGAAATCATAATTTTTCCTCTCTGTTTCATTTTAGTGAAACACAGACTGATTTTAAAAATTTTGATCAGAACACAATCTTTACCTTTTTTAAAAAAAAATTTTATTTTTTATTGACAAATATCCATGAGAAAGGGTCTTCAGAGTTCCTCTCTTGCTACACATACCTAGATAAATTTATAATCCTTTGACACATCACAGCGGGCTAGTTGACAACTGAAGAGAACACCAATCTAATTTGTTTAGAGCCTTTGCTGGTAGGCATTTAACTGAAGCCTTTAAGGCACAGTAACATGAGAGAAGGAATCACCATTCTGTTCCAAGCTTTCTCCCTGATTTACTGGATGACTGAGGGCAAGTTATTTTGGTTCTTGTCTCCTGCCATTAGCATGTGTATAATGTTCCTTTCCTCACACCAAATCACTTTGAGAGCTGAGGGTGGGGGGGAAATCCAGTGGGGAAAACTGACAGGGTGACGGTAGAACAACATTGCATGCCTAGAAAGTACTGCAGCTTTACAACCTCCTAGCAATGAGTCATTAAAGAAAAGGAAAGATACATTAACTAAGGAAAGACGAACAACGCACAGCCTTAAATACTTTTTAACCAATGATATTCAGCTAGCTGGGGGTACCAGTGCTGTTTCTGATTAGTCTGCCAAAGGTAACTCTCAACTGATCCGATTTTCTCAACCTCTTTAAGTTCTCCTTACAAATATCCACACTCTTAAGAACAAACAATTGCTAGGTTCACAAATGGAAAGAGACTGAAAATCAGTTTCCTAGAAGAAAGAATGAATGAGACAGCCACAGGTCTGGGCAGCTAACCAGGGCAATGTGCATCCTGCCAGGCACAACCAATTGCTTCCCTTGGACCCAGCCCTTGCATCAACCCTCTTTCCTCTTGAGTACAGCTCAGGTTTAAATACCAAAATAACCTCTGGTACAACACTAACCCTTGAAATTCAGTCTCATGACCGTCCAAATCTATCTCACAGTCCTGTGAATTAATTCATTCATATTCAGTCACATATGCAATAATTGATTTTTCTATCACAGGCTCAGTAAGATTCCTGTGACCAAGAGATTGGTATAAAACATAAGATTTGAATTCTTGTTCTATACAAGATTCTTTTATTTACCTTTTTAGATCCCAAGACCTTTTAAAATTCTCATTTTCAAACTTGTCTTTTCAAGAAGGAAAAGTGTATTTTTCATAGCAATATATAAGGAACTCATATGACCCCCTCATTCCTGTAGAGCGAGTTTCGAGAAAGCTGTCTCTACCATAAAATCAAATTTAGACTGTGATAAACTCTAACCAGCAAGAGTGATTCTTTACTCAAAATAGTTTTGATTTATGATTATTAAAAATGTATTAATATTTTGTGAGTCTGTGCTGTCTTAAACTTGATCATAATTGAAAGCTTTGCATTACTCTTTAGTTGCTTTTTCCCCCAATTAAGTATGCCACGAAACTGTGCTTCTAGTTCCATAAGCTAGTTCCATAAGCTCTTGTTCTCACAGAATGATGAATGGTTTAAATGTGTTGCCTTTCAGAAGCCAGAATTTCACCTATGATCAATAAGTCAATAGAAGTAACTACTGAGTATTATATTGAAGTTCTTTGCTTTATGTAGGCAATTGAAACAAACACAGTATTGTTTTTCTCTGACACAAACTCAAATAAAAAAAAGGCAGTGAGCCATAATTACCGGAATTCTTTTTCTTCCAGAGAGGAAAAGAAGTCTAAATTCAGAGCTTCTTTATTAAATAGTAGATGTTTGCCCATGGACAACTGGCATTAATGAGATAGAAGCAGAGGTTTTTATGCATCAAAAGTCTTAAAAGATCAAACTGTTGAGAGAAATTCTCCTTCGACTCAGTGGGAATGGTAGCTACTTTCAGAGGGTTTATATTCTCTGTCTATCCCTGACTTGAAACTCAAATCTTCAGTGAAACATGGCAGGAAGCATTCAGAGAAAAAATAATGTTCATTTAGTTCCAAGGTTATTATGTTCACATTTAGCTAGATAATTAAATCTAAAATTGTTTTTAAAATTCCTTTGAATGAGATGTTTTATATTATTTACTATATATGAAATTATTTTCTATATATTATATGGACTTCATAAAAGATTCCACAGCTTGCTTTATCTTGCAAGATGAGAAGTTAGTGTACTGACCTAAATGTCTTCTAAAATCTGAGTTGTGTAGTGTGATGGTTCTTACACTAGTTCTACAAGTCAGGGCGTTTCAGGGAGAGTAGTGTGTAAACATAGCAGTTGGTACTTCCTTAAGGAGAGCCTTGGAGGAGATGCTGATCACCTCTCTCTGGTGACCAGCAATAGGACACAAGGAAAAGGAATGAAGCTGCTCTGGGGAAATTCAGACTAGACTTGAAGAAAAGATTCTCCACTCAGAGTGTGGTCCAGCCCTGGAAGAGGCTCCCCAGCAAAAATATTGTGGCACCACACCTGACAGAGCTCAAGGAGTGTGTGGACAATGCACGCAGCCACATGGTTTAGTTTTAGGTAGTCCTGAGATAAGCAGAGAGTCGGACTCAATTATCCTTATGTATCCCTTCCAGACTGAGATATACTGTAAGTCTGCGCTGCTCTGATTTTGAAAGTTCAGAAAGTCTCTCAAAAACGGAAATGTTTTATTAAAATGAGTGTGGTCTAAAGTGGCTGATAATTATTGCTATTTTTTAAGCAGAGATATGGGTCATAAAGTGATACAAACCTGCACTATGCATTGTACATACTGTCAATAGAAGTACTGTTCTCCACTAAAGGAAAACCCCAGGAACTTAATCACCTTTGTTTCAGTCTCACACACAGGTTTCATATAAAGGAGCAATCTCCAGATTCAGAGAACAATTCAGGCTGGAGGGGACCTTTGGAGGTCAACTAGTCCAATTTCCTGACCAAAGCAGGACCCATTTGAAAGTTCAATCATATAGCTTAGGACTTTGTCCAGATGAATTTTGAACCTCTTGGAGAAGAGAGATTCCATAATCTCACAGAATCACCAGTTACATTAAAGAGATCTTTTTCATCCTCAGACCCAACTGGGATTTTTCCTATTGCAACATGTGTCTGCTGCCTCCAGCCCTTTCTTTGTGCATCTCTGCTCACCTCTATGCTGGTCTTCGGTGCTGCCAGAGTACACTGCTGGCTCGGGCCAAATTAAAGAATCACAGTGTCATTTAAATTGGAAAGCACCTCTTGAGATCCTGTTGTCAAACCCTCTCTGCTGAAGTAAGTTTACTAGAACAGGTTGTCCAGGAACACGTTTAGTCAGGTTTTAAATATCTCCAAGGATGGACACTCCACAACCTGTCTGAACTACCTGTGCCCAGTAACCCTCACCATGAAAAAGAGTTTCCTGATGATATTATGAAATTTCATGTGCTTGTTGTCTGTGGCTTCTGGCCCTGTCACTGGGCACTACTGTTAAAAGTCTGGCTTCTTTATCTTCATTCCCTCCCATCAGGTATTTATTACCTGATATTTATGTGCTTATAACTATACATGTCCCACCAGAGAGTTATGCCTTCCCAGGTGCAGTAGGCTGTATTTGCTTTTGTTGGACTTACGTGAAACTTCAGTTGACCTACTCCTCCCCTGTCAACCCATATATTTATGTAAAAGATTCCCAAGGGTCTGGAATTCAATTTCTTACAGGTCGCTTTCATAGTCTGGCTGTTTGAAGAACTTCACTCAGCTAAGTTAGATCAAAGGGACATCATGTAAAATGCAGTGGAAGCGATTTCACAGGCTTTTATGATTAAAACCAGACAGTAGATATAGAAGCCACTTCAGATTGTCCACACTGCTATATAATGTGGAGTAACTGCAGGAAGAGTCTGAGCCAAAAGCGGACATAAAAAGTAAATATTTTTGCAGTCCATAAACACCAATCTCTCGTTCTCAGGTAATTAAAAATTGGGCTTTTGCTAAGAGACCTACATTATCACTATTCTTTGCAGATGTTATGCGTGTTGTTGAAGTTTTGTTCCTACAGAGTGGCCCTACCTGATAAACTCTCCCTGTTATGAAAAATTAATTATCATGTAAATCAGCAAAAACTGCCCCAGGATATGCCCCTTCAGTGGCATATCAGCAATGACCACGGATAACTACATTTTCAGGTGTTCCTAAAAAGTGACAGGATTGTGTCTTTGTAGTAAACTGAAACCCACTTACCAGACCAAACAAGGAAAGGAGGAGTCTTTCTAAAATCTCAGAGTAGGAAGAATGACCTTGCCAAATATATGCTTAAAATATTATATAAATCTTAGTAATGAGATAACTAGTACTGCTGAACTTTTATTACAAAACACAAAGTTTGCCAGGTCTAATCTTAATATGGATTAATGAATTCCATTAGTATGCTACTTTTTGTGGGTTTAGAAGGTCTTTCCAAGATCTTTACAACACAGACATAATCAAGAGTTGAATTTACAGTAGTTAATTAATACAGAGATGAGTTATGAAATACGTGATTTCTTACAAAGATAGCAAAATACTGCAATTGCTTCTGTCTTCTTAAGAGCTTAACTAAAAAAGCTTTCAAATCTAATTAAAAAGTCTACTAAAAATTTACCTTTTTTTTTTTTGCAAGGAATTCTTTTTAGTAGAAAGGCAGTTTCAGGTTTAAGACCCCCCTATGTTGTTCATCACGTCAAATTCTATAGCATGATTTCCAAATACTGCTGTTTCTTTATGTTGTGTTTTCCATGAAGCTCATCTGGCCCAATGCAGAAATTTACAGTACAGATGAAACAGCTGGACTAGGCAAAGAAACTCCTTTTCATTTGAGTCACCAATGAAAATACAGGCTCTTTTATTCTTCTGTTCTATTTTAGACATTGACTTTAAGATGGAATGAATCACAACTAGAAATGCTTAGGTTTTTCTTCACTATTAGGAGAATAGCTTACGGGTAGGTAGCTGCATTTTAGTCACAAAGTTACATGATACTAGCCCCACTCCTTTTATCTGCAATCTTAGTTAAAATGTAAATTCTTCAGGGACTGCCAACTACCATGACTCCTCATCACTTTCACAGTAAAAAAAAAGAATAATTTCTGAAATCAAATTATTAATGTGTATAAGAAGTATCCCAGACTTGCTCTTTAAACTGGCCAACTCCCCTTACTTTTAGCTTTGAATTAAAGGAAAAGGCTCCAGGAAAAAATGTTGCTACCATCTGGTACATTTTATGAATTTTAGACCATCTGTTTTTGGCAAAGGCTCTCACAGCCGATTTCAGTGCTGAGATCATGAAAGCATCAGAATTTTCTCCCAAGTCTCTCCAGTTAAATTGGCTTTTTGGAACATTAGCAGGCTGCACAACTGACAGAAAGGTGGCAGCCTCTGTGATAGACGGAAGCCTTTCTGCATTTGGTCCATAAGGAAAGGCAAGCACAAGCACTTCTGTGGTTCCTCTTGTTTAAGAGAGATGCTGGCTGCCATGTATTTGAGAACCCCATCATCGATTTGTATTTTCCTTTCAGGAGTTACAGCAGCAGGCTACTCTGGAGATGACTCAGAATATACAGCATAGCCATCGCATCCTCGTGGAACAGAATAATGTTTGGAAACAGCAGTAAACACATCTCACTACTGCAGCCAAATAACAGGAAGCATCTACAAATAGCTATGTTTATTTAGCAATGGCTTTGTAGTTTGGGAAGCTTGACAGCCTAATGTATAAGACCAATGTGTAGTTCTTCAGCCATGAACACATGAAGGCCAAGCAGAGACTTGCATGCTGATATTCAGGTTTCCTCCTCTTGCTCCCATCTTGCCTTTTGCACTAAAGGAAATAACCTGGTACTAAGAGGTGGCACCATCAAATGCCCCATTATACAGGATTTAACTACCCTTATTCAGTTGCTCTAAACTCCTTGACTCAGCTCTCTTAGCAGAAAGGAGACTCCAGTCATGTCATTTACGTCGCCTGACCCTATGAAAGATCCAGTTGGCATGTGGCTCCCAGAGAACAATTATAATAATTATGCATTTTGTTTCCAAACACACATAATAAGTTTGTTTTTACCTGAGTCTTCCATCCTCTGCTGCAGCTCCTCCTGGTATAATCTTAGTAATGAATATCCCAGGATCATCCCCAATGTGTGGGTTATCTGTTCCTCCAGCAATACTGAACCCCAGGCCGGAATTTCCCTGGAAAAATAATAAAAAGTGAATCCATCACCCAGACACTAGATTTCTACAGAAATCGTTTGCAGTGCATGAGCAAAATATCCTTGCTTCTTAAAGAAACCACTTTATTTGGCAACTCCATACTCGAAGGCAGGTGACTCAGTCAGAAAAAATTAATTGTCAGTTAAAGAACAGAGGCTGTGAACAGAAAGATATCCTGGAGTTAATGACAGAGTTAATGGATACTCCTACAGAAACAGGATTTGACCTAAATTTCTTTTCAAAAGCAGTCACATAAATTAGCATCAGACCACCAATATTAATTCATCCAAGTCAATAAGAGCTAGAGGCTAAAAATATTTCAGAGCTTTAAAAAAACACTTTCAAAATCACTGCCATTTATAAACAGAAATAGTGAAAAACATTTAACTCTGAAGTATTTTATTACACTAGTTTCTGTTGAAAAGTTACCATTGCTCAGACTGACGTGCTTTAAAAAACAAATGAAAAAAATCCACAAAACAAGACTATTTCTCTCATCCTACTGATTTGCTAGAACAAAATGTTTGAAAGACATTATAACACTCTACTCAATAATCTCACTTATGGCTTCTAATATTTGTGAGAATATCATGAAAGATAAATAGATATATACACACATAAATACAGTGGCAAATTAAGTCACTGTTTTTCACACACATTTCAAAATCACAATTCTAATTCTTTTTTGGAAGTATATATTGGTTATGCTTTTCTATATAAGTCAACCTTAAGTACATGCTATTTCTCTTTTTTTCTGAGTGAATTAACTTTTTTTTTAAGGGATTCTGTCTTATTTATAGAAAGGTAGATGCAGGTTTAAGAACCCCTTATGTATAGGGGATGTCATAAAATTCAATGCAACACTCGATTCTTTAAGGCTCTCTCAGCCAAAAGCATTTTTTACTTAGGTATTTAGACTTACTACAATGATATAACTACACATATATTGCAGAATATGTACACTACTGCAAATGAAGGCACTAAAATACTTTTCTTTCATCAACTTCTCAGACTTTTGGGAGTTTGTTTCTTTTACTGCTGCTTGTGGTCATGTATCTAGCTCTGTTCTAGTGAGAAAACTTATTAATAAAAATGGCACCTCCAAACATTTCTTTGTCCTAAATAATTTAAATCAAATGTCACTTCTGCATTTTTCAACTGTACTTCAATGCATTTAATGTAATGCATTTCATGTGTGAAAGCCTAGGTGTTGCCTGCCTGCAGCATATCAAATTCTGAATTCTGTTATCAGTATTCTGTATTCACAAGAGATGCAGTTCTCATTACTCAGGAGATGTACATGCAATGTGCAGCTCTGCTATCAGCATATAATTGTGAACTAATTTATAATCCAAGGAAATGGATTTAGGACTGCACAAATCTTAATGCTTCTCAGCTAGCTGTAATATGGAAATCATTATAGTACTGAAACACTCTGTATATATTTTCTGTACAGTTAGCAAACACCTCCAGGCCAGCATTATAAATCTTTGATTTAATCTCCCTTTCATCATTAGGATCATCTCAGATTCAGGTTATTCTCCCAATATTTTAGCACATGCATAATTATACAGCACATTTTACAGTACCATGCACTCTCTAAATACTTTAAGAGTATTTTCCTGAAATCCTTTCTATATGTCATATGATTAATTAAGCTAACTGTCCAACAGGAAAGTAAAAAAAGACTACTTATACATAATTCAGGAAGCCTGGAACAAAACCCCTAAAACATTAGTAAAACCAAGGGCAAATTTCTAGAAATTTTTAGTAATATTTGATTTCCATGCAAAAGAATGCCAACAAACCTCTAAAAATAAAATTGTTGTGTTTATTCTTAACTTCAAAGAGATTTTAAAAATATGCAGTATCTGTGTGTCTGAAATAAGGGTAGATTTGGAAATCCCGAAAACTTACTTTTGATAGGGAAAGGGAAAGAGCAGGGTAAACAAGGACAAATCTGGGCATAATTATTAGCACAAAACACAAACAGCTGTATCATAATAAAAAACATGCCTGAAGAGCTTTAAAAAAACTATCAAAGCTTGCCTGTTATGTGGGGTGTGCTTAGCTGTTACAGTTCATCACATAAAATGCATTAGATTTTTTAGGAGGAAATAATTTCTGCACTCTTTTCCTCCTACCATATCTTTTTCCATTAACATTTTAGAGTTAAAAAATGCTACAGCAATGCTGGCTGTAAGCAGTGATGTGGTAACACTGCCACACACATCTCAGGAGAATTAGTGCTATCCTTGACATTTATCCATAAATGTGCATCTGTTACACTGCAAGACTGTTCTGATTCTGCCCCTTAGGAGCAACCTTTAAAAAGAACAGGGTAGCACACCTCACTGGCACTTCTGTATCCAGAAAATTTTGAGCAATTATTCTGGCTGCAGTCCTTGACTTGATCAACAGGATCTACAAGCTGTCAGGCACGAGCTGCCTCAGCAAATATGTACATCCCTGCAAGGCTTTCCTGCACCCGAAACTCACCGCAAAAGTTAAGAGCAATTACTTTTTTTTTCCCCCACTATGGTTTATGAAGGGTTTGCCTTGCCTACATGGAAAAATCTTTTGTCTTTGTACTTCAGATCAAGGCCAACAAGGCTGAAAACATAGCTACAATCACTCATGGCTTTTTGAGAGCCTTGGGTTGAAAAATAATGCAGTAGGAATATTCTGGTTAAAAGCTACTTTATTTCAGTTCTGAGCAGCAATACTGATGTGCAGATCTCTCTCGTCTTCCCTCATGCTTCTCTCCATGCTCTGCATTTAGTGTGCAGGTTCACCAGCATATTGTTGCTTTACTAAAAACTCATTGCCCTTGTCAAGCTGTAATTCCAAGTTCCAAATAAGTACTGTTTACTACTGCAATGCTTCCTGAACATTTCCACAGGGGTAGGTTCCCCGCCCTTCAGTTTTTGCACCTCCTTTTTCCCCATTCCAGAAAAAAAAAAAAAAGCATGGTAATTATCTCCACAGCTTTTCTTGGCGTATCTGTCTCCCTCCCATTTCATGTTAACCAATGAAAATGCCATCCCGCAGCCCAAAACAACAACTGAACCATCTCTTAGCCATGGCATTTTCCAAGGTGGAACATTCATGCTTTTTCTCATGCTGATTCATGTTTGGGAGTGGTTCCCCATAAATATCTGTCAAGTTTATTCACTGTACTCTTTCTACTCCAAGCTTTACATCTCTTAGATGCTTACAAAGCAAGTTAATAACGAGCTTGGAGGCCTGGTGACAATGCAGATAAATACTTAAAGAGAACTAATAGCAGCTGATACAGAGGAGAAAAAGTCTTCATCTTTTGGAATATTCTATTGATATTTTTAAATTGAGATTCATATTTAGGCCTAAATATGCTTGCCCGTTTTATTTCAGGATCCTTCAGTAGAAAAAATCCCAACACACATAGGGGACAACAGAAGTTTGAACAAGCCTCAGACCTACAAAATTCTAATGGTATTGCTCAAACATCACTATTAGCATGTCCAAATATATTTTTATATATATATATATGTATGTATATATGATTCTATATAAGGGTTCATATCCAAATAATTTTGTGTTCGATTCTTATTAGCTAAATCATCTCTTGACCTAAATCTTTCCATCTCTTTGTCCAAGCTCTCAATTTCTACTACCATAAAAACCGCATATAATTAGTTACTGACTATACAAGGAAGATTTGCATAAAATTGCACAGCAATAGATGGATGAAAGTACTTTCTAATTGTTAGTTTAGTTTCTTACTACCTTCCCCGCCTTTTGTTGCACGGCTCCAGCCATGCACACAGCCTGACAAAAGGCTTAGCATAGCACAACATGCCCACTTCGGCTTAAAAAAGAAATTGCCTGAGTTTCCTCCTATTCCTGCTGGATATCTCATGCTTCTCAGGGATTTACCACCAAGCTCAAATTTGTCTCTTGGCTCAGCTTTACTTTTCAAACATGGAAAATCAGGTCAAACTACCACATCAAAACAATTTCTCGCAGCCCAGCCCCTGAGGCCGCCTTCCTGCTCTTCTGTGAAGGGAAGGTCAGCACTTTGTCTTGAGGTTTATTACACCTGCCTGCCTCCTTTATGGCTTTCTCAAATAGGGCTTTGCACACCACAAGGGCCATGTGAATTCTTTATAGCTCAGCCTGGGCAGAGAAGAGGCCTGGCTGTATTTCTTCTGGCCCTGGGGTGGCAGAGAACCTCCGACAGCAACGCAGCACGACTGCAGATGACTGGTGTTACACCTTCTCCTAACACTGAAACACAACACTTGGGGTCAGAATAAGATGATAGATGATTCACATGCCAGGGGAAGAAATAAAACTTGCAAGCTGTGGACAGCTTGAATCTCTTCCCTCAAGACTGTTATACTTCTAAATAAGGATCACAAAAATAAATAAGAACCTCCAGCAGGTACTGGTTTTGAGCAGCCAGAAGGCCTTGAGAGCCATCCTTCTTCTTGCTTAGCCTTCCATCTTGTGTTCTTCTCTTTTTACACACCTCTATGAGCAGCCATATATCAGGCTGCAATTGCATAAGGCTGCAGCATTTTTATTTTGTCAGAGAGTAATTGTCAGAAGTGCTCCACATTGACTTCTGTAGGAACAGAGTTTAGCTGACACCAATAGCTACCAAAGTTATTTTCCCATGACAGTGCAGCTCTCCATGGATGATAGCCTTCCCTTCACTTCTACAAATTATTTCGTCCTTATTGTGTCTCATTTGTCTCTTTTTTTCTGCTCAAGGACTGCATTTGCCTTAGAACAAAGTTTGATTATGAATAATGTAAAGTCATTCAGTCTTTAAAAAAAATCACAGAAGAATGTAAGTCCAAGAAGCAGAAATGAGAACAGAAATGCATATCAAGAGCAGACTGAGTACTTGCCTGAAAAAGGGCCAAGTGATTTCTATTTTTCCATATTAAACAGGCTTACCACAATCACACGGAAATTGCTCTCCCTTTTAATTTCTTTTTAAATCTAATCAATAAGGTGACAGCAGAACTCACACAGATGCTTTTTGAGTGAGTTAATTATTTCAGTGCTCCTAAAATAACTTCTCATAATCTTCTGAAGTGACATGATTTTGAAAATCTCCAGCATTCAAGTAAGAAAAAAAATAGAGTTGAACTTCATAGAATTCACTTAACTATTGCTGCAACCTCACCCTGACACAGCAGCATATCAGGAACCCTATTTCAGAGTCCATCAGTCAGTGAAAAGTCTAAGACAGAAGGAGTAATTGTATTTCTCAAAATGTTTTCTAGAGGTTGAAAACTGTTTCAGGTGACAACACACACTCCCAAAGTCTCTATTACTGAAATTATCTTTGTGTTTAATTTTTTTTTCCCCCCACTGGTTTAAGGTTTTTTGTTTTTTTTCCTGTAGACTTCCTACTTCTACTCTGGTGTTCACTGCCAAATTTGTGGAATGCTTTTCTCTCACACATAATTTACAGATGACATTGAAATATGAATTGCTGCCTAAACTTGCAGGTTTGGTCAGAGCAAGTTTAGTCAAGAGAATGCTCACAGAATGAGAGCCAACTCATTCCTAGATTCCTAAAGACACGCTATATTTTTTATTGTCTTCCATTGCTACAGTTGTCAAAGACCCTATCAACTTTGTTCCTGGTGCTCCTTAAAAAGTTGCCTATTGCATTTTACAATGGGAATTATCTTTCAGCTTTTTAAGAGCACTAATGATCTGTAGGTTCAGAAAATCCTAACCTTTCTTGACCCTAAGCAAGGACGGTTTTATTGCGTTTATGCAAAATTTCAAAATACTTTGACAGAAAGATAAGCTACATCCTCTGAAGGCAGTGTAGGCTTGGCATTCATTTTTTAGAATTTCTTAATTTCACACACATGCACGGAAGTGCTAAAGCTTTTCAGCTTTGGCTACTGCAGTCATGGCACTTTCGTGCTCTGTAAGTAAAGCACATCCTTCTGATATGGTGTCGGTTTAGAAATTATGCTCTTTTTAAAAAAAAGGATATTTATTTGCTTTTGCTTCTCAAGTCTTCTAATGCAGCATGTTCCTTTAAGTAAATATTGCTGCAAGAAATGTTAATTCATAAAGTACCCTTGAGTTTGTTTCAGGTGGTGGCAAAACATCCCTCGCGCTATGAAACATATTGTGAGACACTTTCATTTGAAACTTGCTTTTATACATTTTAGTATGTTTTCTTAATCCTTTTGTACTCATTTTTAATTTTCACATTTCTGCTTCAGTGAAGCTGTAGCTTTCTTTTAAAAAGTAAAATATGAAACCAATACTTGTTTTCTGCAGATATTCAAAACAGTTTGCCTGAAATACTCAGCAAATTTTTGTTATCTCCAAAATTAATCTCTCACAGGGTACCTTTTTAACAACAAAAGCTGTTTTATAGAACACCAGTATCTGAATCTTGGCTAAGGTTGTTACCGTCTTTGGCTCAGGGTTCTTGCCTCAGGACACTTCCGTTTCAGATGAAAAAGACTACTCCTTCTCCCATGAGACAAAATACCAATCAAAACAAAAAACCAACAAAACCCCAAAACTCTTTCCAAAAACCACACTGACTCTTGTTCTACAAGACCAGGTTTCTCCAAGAAGTACTTGACAGCATGAGAAAGTGAAAGCTGAGAATGAGACAAACTTAGAAAGCTGCGGGGAATTAATTTTTTTGCCAAGGGACAGGAGAAAAAAATACTAAATGCTGGTGGCAAGCAGAATGAATCAAGTAACGTAGTCTACAGATGAGACAAAAGATTGACAACTCTGTCCGTAACTGGCACAGGAGGATTAGATATGGACCATGCTGCAGCTCTGAAATAGTCTGTGAAAGACTTCCTCTTTTTTTCTGTGTTAAAGCAGGTAAGGTTACTTAGTTTGGTACCTAAGATGCTTATAAGGAGGAAATACCTCTAGATATACCAAGCCAAAAAAGAGGGTGGTCATGTGAGATTGCTGTAAACATCTGAGTATTTCTGCAGACTTTATTAACACGATTTTTCTCCACAAAGTAATTCTCACCTAAAAACCACAGCTCTCCTTTATTCAGCTGTCAGTGAACCTACACAGGGCTTTCTTCTACTTTTTACTCAGCCATGCTTAGTTTAACATCACAGATATAGTGGGGGTGTTACCTGTCACTCAACAATGCCCAACAGCACGCAGCCACATTGCAAACAACAGCTTAACACGTTAATGCTTCATGCCACTGAAACAAATAGGTGATTTTATAACATGCAACATACTTCCATCCAATTCAGGATTTTGATAGAAAATGTTTCTTAAATCCACCTACTCAAGGCACTAAGATCCTTAAGACAGGATTCTGCTCTGCAATTCTTTCACAGTCTGGCATTTATACTAGCATTGTTTTTATGTTCTGAAGAAAGAGTGATACATGCTAAATAACCAAACCATTTTCTGCCACACAGTGTGTGGTTCTTTTGCCATCTCCCACTCTAAGACTTACCCTGCCACATCTAGTTCTGTCTTTAGACTTCAATCACTCCACCAACGTTTTCAGGTATTTGCACATGCTATACTGTATTGTACTTTTCTTCTCCAGTGTTTTGTCCAAAGCCCTAGTTTCAAAACCCTAAGCATCAAAGCTGCATTCACGTCTCATTCAGAGAACAAGAACATTTGCATATTTATCAGAGTACTGTTGAACTCTTTTTTACTTTCAAATCTACTCAAGAGTAACATAATTCATGAAATTCTCACTTCTCCCACATACACTGGCACACTCCCTAGAGTCAGAGTTTTGAGACTCCATAGTTATATCATGCTCCATATGGTACAGATTTTCATCTCTCATGGTGCCATTTGTTTTCAAGCCCCTTATCAGGTTCAGCACATTCATTACAAAACCACAATACACATGACTACAACTGCTTTGTATGCTTACTCTCACTTGATAGCTGTAGAGTGATATTGTTCTCTCAATGCTGCACAGATCAAGTACGGTATTCAAAAAAGATGTATTTCAAAAACTGATCCAAGGGATTTGATTTTTCATAATACACATTAAATCTACAACACTGTAAAAAGCAAATTTAGACAAGGAGTGAAACCACTTCCAAAGTGAAGCAACTCACGAAAAGGTGATAGTGTGTCTTCTGTTTCTACACAGATTGAAGCAAAAGAATAGATGTGAATTCTCTCCAGGTTGGTTTTCAATATTTCACTCTATTAGGCTCCTATTAACAGCCTCTGAGCTGTGACAGACATGTATGCCTAGTTTTCTTCAATGTGTTTCTTGTCCTACTTCAGTGTTACCTGTAGGAATTGTCTTTTCCAGCATTATGGGACCATATGACCTTGCCTGTTCTATCTCAGACAGAGAAGTGAAGCAACATATGTCCTCCTTTAGTTGGCCATATGCAATGATAGCAAGCAAATGTCACTAAAAGCAGTCTGATGAGTATGTGAAAAGGAGTATGAGAGAAAAATAAATATTCAAACTTTTTCATCACAAAATTGGAGAAAGGAAATGCTGGTCCTGGGGAGTGAAACATTTCACTTCACTTGGGGGAAAAAAAGAAAAAAAGAAAATGACATATATATATATATATATATATATGTCTATCTTTTTTTATCAGGTGGTGTCACTCCAGGCTAGCTGTAGACTTCTCATCAGCCAGACCCGAGAGAGCTTTCTGAGCTCCAGGGCTACACAACAGGAAGTGAAAAAGTCAGACTGAGGAAAGGAAAGCACCCACTAAGTGATAATAGCAACTTGACGTAAGTGGGGTGGGGAAGAACAGGAGATAGAGTAAAACACTAAAAAGAATTGAAAGAACAGCAAAGCTTATTCGAGAAGCAAGCTACTTATAAAACTTTGACAGGATCATCACTAAAACTTTCACAATGCAATTATCTGCAAAAACTGAGGAAATTAAGACATGTTTAAATGTAACTCTATGACAGAAGTAGACAGTCACATCTTGTACAAGGACTTAGGGAACAGAAACCTGATTTTACTGAAGCCATGGAAACCAACAGGGTTTCAGCACATAGTGGTAGCAATTAAAAGGAAAGAAGAAAACTCCTACTACTGACTTCAGTTCCTCTCTAATGATGACACCTCTCATCCCCTTCTGCTGACAATTCAGCACTATGAAAACCCCAATGGATGTCTTGAGATTACGTGGAAACTCCTTGGTTAAACCAGTTTGTAGCTCTAAGCCTTTGTGTTGAAAAACTGCTGCATCCCTAAATGGGTTTATTTTGACAGATTGCACGATCACTATTGCACTGCTGTGCAAAGCACTTAAGGGAATTTGAGACCCCTGAAGTATCAGAAGTGCAGGAATAAACCCAAGTTCTAAGCTATTGTCTAAGCTATTGCTCTTTTCCATTTGACTCTCATATTCACAGATATGACATGAGTTTATTTAGTTGTTCTTGCAGGTTGGTCGGAGGTTTTTGTTTAGCATATTCTTAACATATTCCAACAATTTCTTGGGCTGTATTTCTTTACTAGAATAGATATAAGCTTAATCATTAAGGTTAAAATTCTGAAATGATTACATCCATTGTAAGATTTTGATAATATTTTCTTTACAACTCTTATTTAATCTCACATCAAAGGAAATGCATGAGTAAAACTCTTGATTTGCTGCCTTATTCAAAATCATGATCTTCAGGCCATATAATCTGGAATAAAAAGGTAATCTATTAATGAACTAAAAGGCCCCTAGGGCTTAGAAGTTCCAGCACAAATCCTAGAGGCAAGTAACTGAGTATTCTTGCTGTTGCATCACTTACCTTTCCACCACTGCACTGCTCCAGTGGCTAAGCATGCAGAGCTTAGCATTACCTTCTCTCTTAATATAAATTAAAGCAAGCTTTTGAAACACATTCATATGTTGAATAACATTCAAGACTTTTCTTCCAGGCATTTCCCATGATGCTCAATTATAGATTTTATTGAGAAGAAATACAAAGAAGGATAAATAAAATGCAATTTGTTCATTTTCACAGACACACATCTAAATATAATCTTCATAACTTTGTGGTGACTCTATTTTGTTGTGACATTTCATTTCAGTGTCCATTTTTTTTCTTATTCTTAGTAAACCTGACTGATTACGACCCTATAGCCTAAAAAGGCTTCAAAGCTGTCTGTTTCTGAGAAAGAGCTTGGACAAGATGACCTCCACAGAATCCTTCCAAATTGAATTATTCTCTGCTTCCATGAAACACAAGTGTCACAAATACAAAACATGTTTCAAAATCTGCTGCCAGCCTAGGAATGGTTCAGTCACTAAAAACTTCCCTTCTTAATTTTATCTTAACAATAACATGATACTGAAATGTTTTGTGTATATATGTATGTATGTCTGCACAAAAATTCCTTTTTCAAGATTTGTAACTGTACATTCTTAGGTGCAGAGACTTTTTTGACATGATCTCTCTAAATGTCAGATGAAATTCATGGCTAAAGCTGCACCTTGTATAACTTTCACACAGTTCTTTGTAACCAAACAAATCAATTTTGTCAAATGAGAAATGCACACTTCTTTACATCAGAAAAATCAATCCTACGGGTGTTCTTCTGGGGGAAAGAAGTGAAGAGGAATCTTTAACCAAGATATGTTTGCCAAACTCAGGGAAAACATTTCTTAGGCAGTATTTTCCTGTCCTTCTAGAAATCAGTTGAGATAAGATTCACTGTTCCTTTACCTACATCAACACTTGTCAAATGGTTGGTAGCACTCCCAATGCACTATGCACATATATAAACAAATACACACAACACTGTGCAACAGATCTAGACCACCATTCCCAACAGTAGTCATCTAATAACATACAATATCAGATTTTTTTTTTTTTGTTGGAAATTCAAAGGAATTTTAAAGTTCCCATGTCCTACTTATAAGTGTCGTGGTAATGAATCATATTGAGTGAAATTAAAAATACCTAGGATAAGTTAATAGCAATTTTCAAGTTTAGTAACATTATTTTAAACGTGTTTGTCAATGATTCACTGCCAGAGAATAATGGTCTTGTGATTCATAGAAAAAAGAAAGTCCTTTCCTCCCCAGCTGTACAGATGCCACTTTTGCCTTTCTGGAAGTGGTAGGAAGGCAGGCTGGGAAAGAGACAGAGGCTAAGCCATGTTTCCTACTAGAACAAGCGAGGTTAGACTAGAACTACCAATGCACACTTTTTAAGAAGAAAGGCAAAAGTCAACAACGACATTTTCTCTTGATCTCAGACTCTCTATGGAAAGACCACAGTTGGAGATGCCTCTGGGTCAAACACAGATGTGGCTCGCTCACAGATAAGCATATTTAAGTACAGTAACAAGTTTGATGAGCAGGATTATCAAAAGAATAAACCTATTCCTATTGATGTCTGACAGAAATGCCACCTATTTCAAAAGAAATAGACAGGCTCCAGGTAAACATTTTGAAAATCCAGTCTTTCATCTCAGTTCCTAAAACTACAGATCCAGTTCTCTTAGTATTAGTTGTACTGTTTTTGTCACTAAAGACCCATTTTGTTGGTTCATTTTAGGAGCAACCACTCTCAGAAATAAAGCTGAGATTCCTGTTATTAGCAGCACAAAAAACCCCACGAAACCCCAGCTTCTACTGTATTCCCGGAACATATTCCACATATCACCCAGACAGTAAACTAACAATGCAATCTAAAACCTAGGAAAAATAATCCTTTGGGAAGTGAAAAGAACTACATGACTCCGTGAGTATACTTTAGCAATGCGAATGGGTTTGAAATTTTACTCATAAAATAGTCACAGAAAATAAGCAGTATGCTCCTGATACTGCAGACTTTCATGCCAACTTTTCAACAATATCGGAAAAATTCAGAGAAGAAAGCAATTTCAGTTCAAAAGAAAAGTACTACTAACTCAGCATTTCTAAGTGCCCCTAGCAGTGAAGCTTTTTCTTTTACTCATGAACATGCATATTAACTACTACTTCACGACTTGTTAATTCCCATGTCCTCCTCCTAAAGGAGAGGGAATTCTCATCTCCCCTTCAGAGCTAAGGAATTGTACTGGGTTTTGAAGCATGGCACTGAAAATTACCAGCATACTAAAATCCTCAGGAATAACACCCGTAAAATCCTGATTTGTAACATCAGTAGAATATATGGAGCTGCAAGAATGAAGAAAGAATCTTATCTTCTTTTGGATGATTGTGCTTTTTTCGTATGAAATAGGTGTAATCCATTTTACCTGTCTTTAAAAACATGTTCAGTAGAACATTTTCAATTAGGGTAAGCGTGCCACATACCCTCTCTCTATACTATATAGAAAGAGACACTTCTGCATTGCAACTCATCAACATGCAAATTGGCACAAGTCAAAATGTTTCACATACATTTATCAGTTGCAATCAACTTTCATTTAATAGTTTCTTAGTCCTGGCATGCAATTTGTGCTCTAAAATGAGAGAGAAGATTGAGGTAAGAAAGGGTTTTAAAAAGCAAGAAAGAGAGAGAATGAGATCAGAATAACCAGCAGGTCAGTGATGAGGAACTCATCTGTGCTGCAAAACCTGAACCAAACTACTGCTCTGAACAGGCACCACTGGGGTTTACATTTCAAAGGAGTGCCCTAATCACTAGGCACACTATCTCTGATCTAATGAATATATAATTGTATATTCAAAGTGGAACAGGTCCAACAGGCGAAAGACACACCTGAGCAAAAGTAGGCATTCATCACGGACAAATCCCTGTTACAGATCAGGCAGAGGAGGCATGTTAATCCCATTTTCCCACACCCTGGATAAGTATTCTTATGGTGATTGTGAATCCTCTTCCTTCCACTTTACATATTTCCCCCAAGAAAACTTGTGACAGAGAAAATTTCTGCCAGAGTGAAGTAGAGGCCGAAAAAAGAGAAGATACCTCAAAAAAGTTGGTGATGAATGTTTTGCATCTAACTCTCACCATGCCATCTGTTATATACAGCCAAAGGTAGAAACAATTAGAAGAAACCATTGCTGGTACCTTGGCTTGTTTTTCTCAAGATTCCTTCTGGAAATTTACTACAGAGATAGCAGGTATTGTCCCAAAATATTTAACACAAGGAATCTGTATTATTTTCTTTAATACATATTAAATATTTATTTTCCTTTGGTTTTAGGTGTGTTTAAAATCCTATTAAAAGCACAAGCAGGATGCATCAATGTAATCTAAAGTTAAACATACGTTAATGCATATGCCTTTTCCACAGTACATTGTCATTATGCTTTATAAAATCCACAAACTCTGTTCAGTGTCAGAATTTTATTTTACATGCCTAAGTATACTTGTATAAACCTACTGCTAATAATGGCAGTCTCCTTAAAAAGCAAAGGAGGGGACTGAATTTTCCAGCTGAAATAAGATTTATCATCAAAATTCTACAGCTAGAAAATAAATTACACATTGTCATTGCAATGCAAGCTTCTTCTTAACAAATATGTGTGAAGGGTAGAATTCAATCAAAGAACAATGTAAGTATCATGTCAAATTATTTTTTAGCATCTATTAAGGCTTTTCATGGTCTCCAAAGTGTTATCCAACAAATAAAAAGATCCATGCAGAAGGTAAAGATGGACATTTTTTATTGAGAAACTCGTGGGATACATGTAATCAAAAGAATCTCACCACTGAACAGTACATTTGACACAGGAAGCCCGTGGGATGTACTGTCATAGTGGTAATATGAGACGCGACCAAAATCTCTAAGTTATGCATATGCTTGTTTTATGCCAAAGCTGACACCATCAGAAGGGCTTAGATTCTGAATAAAAGCAACAATCAGTGGGTTAACAAACAGCTCTTCAACTGCGAAACAAAAGGGCTGTTAAAGGCTGGTCTTAAAGGGGGAAAACTTTACAAAATATATATGTTTTCTTGGTAATCAGATGTGGTGGGATGCATGAACAGGAAAGAGGGGATGGGTGTTCTACATGCAGCAATCCAATTCAATGGCTGCCTCAGCTTTCTCCATAAAGCAATGTGACTGCTTTAACAATATCTGAAATGTTTTGGTGCACATTGGGTATACTCAAGATTTCAATAAAATAAAATAAAATGCTTTATATCTGGCAAAGATTTTTTTTGAGACGTTTGGAAATACAGGGTGTGTGCCCGTGTAAGTAAAACATATCTTGACATTTTTTTCTTAATTCCTTTTAAATTTAGGTGGGAAATTTGCAAATACAGCTGTAACAATTTACAGACTCTTGATCCATATGAATCTCCCCCAGATATTTCCCTCCTGCCTTCACTTCCATAACCCCCTGCAGTCACTTCCACAGAGAGTTAAAAGGTTTAAAATTTTCTTTCCTACAAGATGGAGTTCGCACAAGAGGACAATGGCACACAATGATGGGCAAGTATTAGCCCGTCCCCTTCCCCTGTTCAAGATTCAGAAACACATCATGGGCTTTGCCTATTCTGAATTATTAGTTATATGCATCAGTACAAAGGAGATAATAGATATCAATGCATTTAATGATTTAACACTTTTAAGCCACAGAAATATAAAACCAGAAAAAGAAATTATTTGATAATTACGTAGCTAAACAGAGAGAGTAAATTTTAATTCTGATTAATACTTCAGTTCAGTGAGACAGAAATGTTGCAGTTACTCAATACTGAATTCGTTTACAAAAATAATATGCCACCATATGCATCACAATTAATGTAACAAGCGGCTTCAAGGAAATTCTTTGTAGAATTCAAGATTTGCTATTGAAACAACAAATGAAAAAACAGTATGAGGATTTGGAATAACATCAGAGAAATTTCTGAAGCTTCTGAAAGCAAATTAAAAGTTTTGCATGTGACTCTAGTATACAAGATCTCAACCTCTGCCTCAAGCAAGTGTCAGATCTGTGCCAAAAGCTGCAACATGATACTGAGATTTTAGAGATACCATTTTACATGGAAATTAATATTACACCAGACAACTAGAATGCTTGGGCACTTAAGTAAAAAATATTTGACTTGACCCTTTCTAAAAAGCCTGGTTTTAAACATGCCCCATCTTTGAGCCTACACCACCATCACATGTGCTGACACCATAGAGAGAACAGAACATGTTGCATGTCTGGCATCACCATCCACCCTCTGTTCTCCCAAAGTGTTCAAAACACATTTTGAGACAACACACTCAAAGAGCTTTGTTTCATTTAAATTCAAATATTTCTGCAATAGTTGTTTCAAATTATTTTTAAAAAATTATTTCCCAGCCAAATTTAACAATAATGAATAAGGAACACTTTGGTGAAACAGAGCAAGCCACTTACTTCACTGAGGAATGCCTTTTTAAACTTTACTGACTTACAAGAACAAATTAATATCTTACTGTCACCCTGGCTTCACACAACGATTCTTAATTAGTAGGAATTTTTTTTTTTTTACATGCCAGCACAAAGATGAAAATCATAATGAGAATTAACAGAAATATCTTCCTTTCAACGAAGTAGCATGGCATACACAGAGCAGAAAGTCAGACTGCTTCATTAGGAATATTTAGACACATAGTTAGGAAAGCACAAAAAATTCAGATCTAAACTTAAGTTTGTTCTGCATTATCTGTGAATGCATATTTTTGCGTGAGTCATCCACAGAGTGAACCCACAGCTCAGACAGAACAAGTGCTATGAATACCAAATTTCAAAATGTAGAGTGTTTATCCACCATCTGTTGTTCAAGAATCCCATATTTCCTAAAACTTTTCAAACTTAAATTTACTGTGTCAACTTATGAAATAATACAAAAAAGATCACTGGTTTTCATTTAATTGCACTGTATACTTTTCCAAATAAGGCACAGTACTGAAAGGGGGATTATTTTTTGTTGGGTGAATAAAATTGAAAGGGAAGAATATGAGCACATGGAAACATGAATAAAACCCTTTTTATCTCAAAGAATGATATCCCAGTGGACATATAAGATTTCCTCCAGATTTCGTATGAAGCTCATTGATTACAAATAGATAAAAAGAATAGCCCTCTTTTTCAGCATTGCCGAGTATAAAAAAATGAAATCCAGTTCTATTTAAAGTGGTCACTAAATAGACAAAAATTAAGAAATTAATTTAAACTAATGAGTTGTACTGGTTCCACATTAATGTTATACTTCCAGAAAGCCTCTCCCTTGCCCACCCAACAAAGATCCAATAAGCCAGCTTCTTAAAGAAGCCAGTCTGAAATTTGCAAGCTCATGAGAATACCCAAATCAATAACAGACTGTGTTTCCTAGGGAAAACATGGCCAGGGAATACTGTACTGCAAAAAGCAGCAGACCAGCATTTTCAGAGACAGAGCACCTTCTACTGATGTGGCTAAATGTTCCATGAAACTGCGTAAAGGTATTCCATCTTCAGAAATTAATCCTGTACTTAGGTACTCCACATGTAACTACTTCTGCCAAGAATAATTGTATTGATTTTCCACAGGTAAAAAGATTCTGATCAGGCTCCTACACTGAATATATCATAGAGTACGCATCCTACCTACTCTCTCAGCAGGAAAATTCAAGATTAGTTAGTATTGAATGGTAGTGTGCAGTTGGTCTGCAGCTCTGTTTACTTTTCCTTGATAAGGCTTCACAAAATTTTTACTGTCTCCCCAGTGATTAGAAAGACTACTGTGTTGACTTAATCAGTCCATTCTTCCTCATCATGCCTGCAACTACTTTTGTTTTTCCTTTATAGCCCAGTAATCGACTCCTGCATAATAGTTCTAACACCAAAATTCAGAAGATTAGTTCATCTAAGCTTGCTCTTACTACATCTATTCTCAGAACACTTCCTCGTGTTCCAGAAAGATTTTCTAGTCTTTTTTTTTTTTCCTGTACAGGATGATTCGTTCATTTTATTTAGAAGCTAAAATTCTATTTCGCTTTGAATTCCTTCAGCTCTTTTTTACTATCGCAGGTCTTACAGAAATCTTATCTGACAACTTGCAGAAGTAATTTAGCACTTCAGATTTTAGTCTTGTACTTTGTTCTTCAAGTGATACCTACTAAAACATGTTTTCATGGCTGTTTCATGGCGTTCTTTTTGAATTAGCACTGCTGCAGTTACCCTACAGTTACATCTCATCCTCTTGTGCAATAACAAAGCACTCTTGACCAAGTCACCCAAGAAAACAAAATTATTATTTTCCTCTTAAGGTTTAGAAAACTCATAGTGACTATAAAAAAGTACAAGGCAGTCTTCCTTCCAGATGGCACAAGTGACACCAGAATGCACCATGTGCACCCACAACTGTTCATTGTGAGCTTACCTTTCAGAAAACTTTCTCCTTTACTCAGCTTCTCTTCAACAGAAGGGAGAGCAGCTTTCAGAGGCATTGCAAGGGACTCTCCCTGGTTGAGGAAAGCTGATGCAATAAGATATATCACCACATTCTCTGGCTCTCTTCTCCCAGGACTGCTACTTTTCCAATTATAGGATAAGTTTCTCCTATCAAAAATACATTCTGCTTTCATAGCTCAAAAGCAGGTTGTGAGATCTACTGCTATTTTTTATGATTTTCCATTAGAGGATGGAGAAGCCAATAGAAGTGCTGAAGTAGAAGTGAGGAATAGCAGGAGGTACAAGACTGCCTTGACTAAAAACATTCTGGTGGGGACACAGTGCCCCAGGTACACCACAGCACTCAAGTGAAAACAGGATGAATAATAGCTCCTAAAAAGGTCCACCTATTGTTCCTATCCCATTGGTGGGCCACCAGCACCAGTGCAGCCACTCAGTCCTAATGCAATCCCATCCTAATCCCAGTCCTAATGCCCACTGCTAAAGTAAACCTAGTATTAACCATTTCTAAAAAGTAAATAAATTTGTTCCATATCTCCTTGCAACACTTCTCAACTCTGTTTAGTCTTGCTCTTTGCTTAACCTCTGTTCTATCCCTATTTCAAACTCATGATTCTTTATTTCTTCATAATATTTTTTTTAAAAAAACAAAACAAACACTTTTCTGCTTTTTTGAATATTTTTTCAGCATTTCATTACCATATTTCTGTTTCTCAACTCTCTACAAGTCCTATAATTACACTATTTTGGGTTTCTTATTTTGTCTGATACTGACTTTAATGTATTCAGTCTTTCTTGTAGTGTCAAAATAATGTAAGAAACTGAGTTCCCTGTATAATTAAATCTAACAGAAATCTAAGGGAACCTAACATCAGGTCTAGTTAATCAGCACTTGAGATGCTGCTAAGTAAACCATAATCTAAGAAAAGAAGTTAAATTTTAGAGTCTTAGGTTTAACAAATATTCAATGAAAATGTCTGTAAGTCTTTTTGCTTTGGACATCTTCTGATTAGACTGCCTTATACAAATGTACACTTAAAACCGTATTCATAAAATTCCCCAGGAGAGAATTCTTATTCTTTGCTGTAAAGGGAATTTTTTCCCCAAAATAGGTCAGATGCTGAATATCAGATGCTGCACAAGGCTGAACTGATTAGACAAGGTAAAGAGGGACAAAGAGGATATTTATGAACACACAGGCACACAGGGAGATGGAAGTGAACTTCTAAGAAGCCTGAGGAAGTCTTCAGGAAGCTGAATAAAGCAAGTAAGAAGGTGAGAGTGGACAGAAGGTAAGGAGGAGAGCATGTCTTGGTGAGAGGGCAGGAAGCTGAGAGAAAGGGATAAAGAATGTAATTCTCTGTGCTAGAAGGGTTCATAGTGGTTTTTCTTTGGAGAAAAAATGCAAGCCTCAGAGTAGCCACCTCTCTTTGAGGCTTCTGGGTGTTCCTATATGACTACTAACATTTATAACATGATAGTCATTAACAAGTGGCAACTTGGTGTAACAAGAGACAAACGAAGAAATATCCTCCTCTGTGAACCACACTACCTTTACTTATCCAAGCTGATCCTTAGGCAGCAGGGGCATGTTGCTGAAGAAAAACTGAAGCAATCCTGAAAACCTGTGCTGATACTACCTTTGTTTCCATGTCCTTCACCAAAGGAGGAACTCAACACCAGCATTTAAATCACACAGAGAAAGGTAGTGTAAGAAAGAGAGAGAGATAGAGAGAGAGAGAAAGCAGCAATTACTTGCTGTTTAATACCTAGGTATGAGATGGGAAGAGAAAGAAAAACTCTGTCTACAGAGTTCAGCAATTCTTAGGAAGCAGCTGAAATACAAAGAAAGAAAGGCATGGTGTTCTTACTGCTGGTTGAAATAAAACCTTATTTTGACCTATGATGTATACAGGAAAGCAGATGATAATGAGAAAATAAGCAGAGATTAATATAAAGAGTATTTTCTTTTTAATTTACTAGGATAGCATTAGACTACAATTAGTATTGGAAAAACCACCTGATAAGATTCAGCAAAAACTACAACTAATAAAATTTGAAATTTATGGTCACGGGGAAATGCTACTACCTAAGCAGGTTGCTTTCAGGTCAAGTCAGCAGGAAAAATATTTCTGATCTAACAAAATTGCAAATATACTTAATGTAATATATGTTGTAGGAGGTACCATAGATGAAGTTTTCTGAAAAAATTCCCCTTGGAAAACTCTTTTTTACAAAAGCACCTCAGAGATCTCTCGTATAAGTGAATAGAAAGATATGGTCTTATCTTTCTCAACTTGTTAAATCAGAAACTCCTTTTCATTTGAACCATTACTCAAGAGAAAGAGTGGTGTAACTCAGGAACACAGCTGGCAAACGAGAGAACGCACATAATCAAGCCTATAAAAACTTGTCTGTGTAAAAATGACTTGCAATGTATTTATACAACAAAATAAACATATGATTAAATGCCAGCCAAACTCATCTGCCCCCGAAGCCATCATTAATTTCATATAATTTAATAAACTTGCTGCTGCATGTTTACCCATGTTTTCAGAATTTCATAAAATAAGCATGATCAGAAGTTGCTAATTGGCAACTGAAAGGCTTTTCTTTCACTACTTATTGACTACACTCTTCTCCTGAACTGGTTCTAATTAAGGGAGAGCTTAGCATTGTACATCCATGGACAGTGTCATAGCCCTCAGGTAAAACTGATCTGTATGGGGAGTTGTGTTATGATTTTTTTCTGTTTCAGTGGTCCCAATTTTTGTTGCTGCACATACACGGCTTACTGTTTTAATTAAAAGTTTTTATCATCAATTACAAACAGTAAGAGTCACGAACAATATGGATATGCTCAGGGGTTGCAAATGGGATCAGTGCTGTTCAATGTTGGTTTTTGGTGACAACAGTGAGATCCAGTGCATGCTCACAAAGTTTGACAACCACACCAAGCTCTGTAGTGTGATCAACACACTGCAGGGAAGGGATATCATCCAGAGGGACCTGGACAGGCTTGAGAGGTGGGCCTGTGAGAACCTCAAAATTCAATAGTTCAATAGAAGGCCAAGTGCAAGGTCCTGCACCTGGGCTAGGGCAACCCCAAGCACATCTGCAGGCTGGGTGGAGGAGATATTGAGAGCAGCCCTGGGGAGAAGGACTTGGGGCTGCTGGCTGTTGAGAAACTCATCATGTCCTGGCAATGTGCAACTGCAGCTCATAAAGCCAACCACGTCCTGAGCTGTACCCAAAGCAGCATGGCCAGCAGGGTGAGGGAGGGGATTCTGCCCCTCTGCTCTGCTCTGGTGAGACCCCACCTGGAGTTCTGTGTCCAGTTCTGGGGTCCTCAGCACAGGAGAGACGTGGACCTACTGGAGTGAGTCCAGAGGAGGCCACAAAGATGATCACAGGGTTTGAGCACCTCTCCTGTGGACACAGGCTGAGAGTTGGGGTTGTTCAGCCTGGAGAACAGAAGGCTCCAGGGAGCCCTTATAGCATCTTCCAGTACCTGAAAGGTCCTACCAGAAGGCTGGAGAGGGACCTTTGACAAGGGCATGTAGTCATAGGACAAGGGACAATGGCTTTAAACTGAAAGAAGGCAGGTTTAGCTTAGGTATTAAGAAGGGATTCTTTACTGAGAAGGTGGCAAGGGACTAGAGAAGTTGTGCCCACAGAAGTTGTGGATACCCTAGCCTCTGGAAGTGTTCAGTGCTAGGTTGTTGCCACCTTCCATGATGTCCATCTGTATGTCCAAGTTTCCTTTATTTTGTAAGACTGTTAGATGGAAGGGGTGTTTTAGGGAAGGAAAGGGAAAGGGTTATGGAGCTGGGATATAACCATACCTACCGGGGAGCTTTCACACATACCGTAATACAAAGGTAAGTTTTTTCTGTTAAATGCTATGCAAACACAGATCCCAAACCAGTTTACAATCCAAGTGCAAGAAGATGTGTAGAATACCAGTGGTAGAAACTAACACAGGGGTGAATATAGGGAAGCAATATAGGGACATGCTATTCAGCAAGTGATGCCAAACACAAATTGGAAGAGCACAATGACACAACCCTGTTTTGGTGGAAGTGGTGAAAAGAGCTATCAGTGATTTCCAGGATAATCAACACATTCTTACTAATACTTAATACCAAGGTTTAGGAAATTTCTTCACAAACACCTTTTCCTCATGGATATGCTAGCTTGCATGAAAAGACTCGGAACGAAATATTCACCATGCATAGATCAGCAGATGTGAACATTTAACTCTTCTCCCTGTTCTCCTTACTATCTCTTCCAGCCTCACCCGGTGCACAGTGACCCTGGGCTCTGACACTTCTGTGGTCCCACGGTCATGTGCTGCATTGAACTGTGTGCTAAAACTGCATGACCTCATATCATTTCCAGAGCTGAAAGGATCTGTTCAAACTAAGGAGCTCCAAATTTGACATTTTCTAACATCTCCTTTTTGACATGTGATTGCTTTTGTGCTTTGAATTAAGAAAAAAAAAAGGGAAAACAATCAAAGAAGACTGACCCTTAATGTACTAAGCAGTGAACTGTAAATTTAAATAAATTCTACTCACATGAAGAAGAATTTTTAAATGAACCAAAGAGAATGAGAACTAAGGAAAACTATCCTACTTACCACTGAAATCTGGTGTGTGTCCAGCTACTTTAATAAAATTCTGCATATACATATTTCCTTTATTTTCAGCACTGGAGACAGTGATGATGAGTGAGACAAAGAAGGAAGAATAATTTTGTTTTGGACTTAATGGACAAGAAAGAAAACAGCAATGGGATAAAAACTTCATCTCTGGCAAAAATAAGCCAGGTGAAGAAAAAATCATTGACACAGAATTCACAGGTGAGATGTGTGAAATATGCCTTAAAAATAACTAATATGTAGTTGCTGAAGCACAATTCAAAGTACTGGTCTCCTATTTTCCTTTTCAGAAGAGGGGAACGATCAAATCCTTGATGAACTGGATTCCTTGCACTTTTTTCAGGTAAAGACTGGAGTGAAAGTAAGTGGAATCTTCGAACATAGCTAAAACTACACAAGTGACAAGAATCATGTTTTTGTCCAGTGTGAAAGAATTTGAATGAAGCAGCATGTATGTCCTTTTGAGCTCCTCCTCTATTACTTGTCAAGGGACATTTGTTTTCATTATTTGACAAGGATAGTTCAGGGATAAATATCCCTTTTCTCAAGTCCATTAATAGCTATTTAGAAAAATAGCATGAACTGAAAAGCCCAGATCTGGTACCTGCATGCCAAGGAGAAAACTAGTTAGGAGCAGAACTGTCATATCTTTTCCAGCGTAAGAAACAGTAGTGAAATTATAGGTAAATACTGCAAAACTAGGCACCAGCAGCTCCATGAAATCTCGTCAGCTTTATATAAATGAATCCATCACTGGATGAACAACAATTTACTCATTTGTCAGGTGTACTGCACTAACCCTAGGAATGCTAGTCACGAAGCAGCTCTTGATTATCCTAGCACTTTACAAACACAGAAGTAGACAACACTTTCCAGGTGCTGAGAGCAGCATAATATAACTTCAGGAAACACGTCCAGCTGCAGTTTGATACACCCATGCTGCCTTTCAGCACGGTCCTGAGCTGGCAGGGACATGTTAACCACAATGCTCAGACTGGGTCCTCATGCACCACAAGCTCGCTTGCAAATTGTATTGCCCCGTTGTTCAGTTGTGGTGAATGGGTAAGGGCAGCTGAAGTTTTTGATGCGTAATCCAACCACCTGCTCAGGTGACAAGAGAGCAGATCTGTGGTTCTTACATAGCCCGAGGAGGGATGTAGAGGATGCTTTAATGCACCTGAAGCAGGTGTAGCTTCAAAATCACAGTCTAGCCCTGGAGCAGCAGTTTACTACAGGATGCATTCTGCATGCAAATGAGGATTTGAGCTGCCCTATTTATCTGTCTAGATAGGTTTTTAAAATCAGGAATCCTACAGTGCTGTCTGTGAGAACATTCCTCAGAATCACAGAAAGAGGTCTTGGTTTTCTGAACTGAGCCCTATGGCTGCTGCAGACAACTGTATAAAGTAATTCACTTTAAAAATTATTCTTACTAGAAGACTATACCATAAAGCCAGTGTTTGGAAGGAAAGCTTAATGGCTTTAAAGGTTAGTTACTTTATTCAATTTCCAGCTGAAATTTATAGAGGATCAATTCAGACTCATTTGTAATTCTATCAACAATTTCCTTTAATCTTCCTAATTATCTTTTCTCTCTGTTTTTTACCCTCAACTGTATTTACAAATGACAATAATCTCTTGACTTTGCTTTTCTAGGCTTAATGGGACAAGTTTTTAGAGTCTTCTCAGATGCCAGCCTATTACCTACAGTATTCTAGTAGCCATTTCCTGAACCTATCTTCATTTAAATCATCTCTTTTAAACACAGGAAATCAGACACAAGTGCAATATTCCAACAGATCTAATGATACTTCGGCACATAACTTTCATATCTCTTTATATGTACAGAAAACACCTCCTGCGATATTGGTAGGCCTGCACATCTTTTTCAGTTTCTTTTCTACAACTACTTAAGATTAATTTACTTATATGAAACTACTTCATGAAAATCTTTTCCACCTCTGTCAGCTAATGAGCTGTAGTTACACGGCAGAAGTTCTTGCTCTTAGTTATCGGTACTTAACACACCACTTAGCATGATTAAATTTAATTACCTTTCTTTTACATCACTGCTTGAGATTACCCACTGATCTCTACAGCACACTTACATCCTCCCCATACTGAAAACTTTTCCCAGTGCTGTGACATCAGGTAATTTCACTGACACAGAGTATGTCAAGTAGAAATGATTTGTGCTGAGATCATTACTAAATGCTGCACATCTCGGGAACCATCAAGAAGGATTCATTAATAATTGTCCAGCCTGACAGTTACCTCTTCAGAGCAATCCCTGTCATCTCCCATAAAAACAGGTACTATCTATTCCAGAGCTTTTTTTTTTTACTAATCCCCACAGTGTCCAGCACAATGCTTACTATGTTTAAGTAAAAAAAAAGGAGAATATATCTTCTTTTCCTAGGGAGTCAGTTAAAAAAAAAAGCTATCAAATTACTCCGGTACAATCTAGCTTTGCTAAATTGTGTTGAATTTTATACAACTTTCTATTTATTTCCATGACCTGAATGTGAAAGAACATTCAAAGCTGTTCTAAGTTTAGCATGCTCTTTAGCTGCTACTATGGGCTACAGTGTATTTTCTCCTTTCCCATTACACCAATTTTCTATTTTCTGCTTCAAATGTATGATCACTGCCTTGATGAATGTATTAAAAACTTCATTCAGTTTATTTAAAATTCTAGAAAGGAAATCACCTTTCCTCCACGTCTTAAATTAATTTCAGACTCTTGAAGTTTTCCTTGCTTGTATGTTCTATTTTAAAACAATTTGCTACTTTGTCCTTCATTCATACTCAAAGTAAGAGTCCTTAAGAAATATGGATTCAAAATACTACTTTGCAGATGGCACAAAAACAATCATTATTTTATCTCACCAGATAGTGCTCCAAAATTTACTCCCTGTTCCTTTTCTATTCAGATTTCCATTTTTTTAAGAAAGATCTTTTTCAGCTTGACTTTTGCTAAGTCTCACTGTTCTGTTAAATATTGACCTTTTAGACATATTATTTGCCCCAGACCAACCTATTTTCTACTCTTAATATTATTTTAGAAGTATCTTCTCCCCCACTTAAGGATCTTTCCTTAGAGCTCTTGTTTATTTTCCTACTAAGTCAAAATACTCATTCAAAGTCTTTTGAAGTTTTCTCCATTTCCAGTGTTGACCTCCATATGTTAGCTGATTAATTTGTTCCATTGGTTTCCAAGAGTTCTCCCTTCATACATAGAGAAACTCAGCAAAAACATTTTAATTTAAACAATTGATTTGAAAGGACTTGGTCCTAAGTTCTTTGCTAAATTCAGAACTTCTCTGACGTCTTTATTAATAAGATCTAAAACATTACCAATTCCTTCTGTTTCAGTACCTATCTGGTAAAGAAATACATTGTCATTTAAACCCAGGCATATTCTGTTATTAGCACCAGAAGTCCTCTAAACAGAGAAGTTGTTTATCCTGTGCAGTCCCTTTCTCTCAGTAAGCAGAAATACTAAAATTGAAACAACATCACCAAATTCAGTGAGAATAAGGGAATCTCAATAAGCAAAGTCAGGGTGATACAGATGGCAAAATAATTTCTATACTAACATTAGTCTGTGTATTTTAAAAATCAATAACACATAGAAACAGGCTGAGTGCATAAAAGCTAAATAACCCATGGGCCATTTTTCCCACTGTCCATGTACAAAATTATTAAATTTATTATTTATAAAATATTTGCATAAAAACATGAAAAATATGCAAGTAATGATATTGATTGAAACACGAAATCAAGACAGAACAAAGCCGTTGCTTGCTGTGGTTTCTGTGAGCTCTTCACCCTGTAGATATTTGGCTGAAGAATTGTAAAAATCTTTTTTACTTGTTTGCTTTTATGAAACTACATCTATCAGCTCTATCAGCAGACTAAGCAAGGCAATTAGCCTATATCACCCTCTTCGTTAGGGCCAGATCCAAAATCCATTAGTGACTGTGAAGAGCCTCCTATTGACTTCATGAGGCTTTAGATCAGTTTATGGGTGTGAGCCTAAAGCAAGATGAACATACCATCTGTTTTCTCTGATGATCTGATTTCTATTCTCTACCCATTCCTTTAGAATTTCTAGTAGGCCCTTTCCCCTTTTTCTTTCTTTGCATTTTATTATTCAGCAGCTACAACAGCATTCACTATTCCTCTAAGTTTCAAAAAGTACAGGATGCTGCCATTTCTCTATAATCTTTTCAGATTACAGCTTGCTTTCTTTTTGATAGTTGTATAGCCACATATTACTGTATAAGATGGAGCAAACAGCAACACACTCTTCTCTCCTCCAAATATGAGAGGACACTGGTTTTGGTTAGCATATAAACAAAAACAAAGAATAATGAAGCGAATTTTTGTCAGTTTTCAGGTTTAATAGCAGTGCTACTTATAATTCCATGCTAAAAAATACTGCTGTCTCAGTAGGCTTGTTTCAAGGAAACTTTATTGCTAAGTGCTTTACTATTTAATTGATGCATTACAAAGACAAAAGAAAGGAGAGAAAATAAATGAAAATAGAAGAAAGGGAAGGGAAGGCACTTGTCTTTGCCTTATGACACTAGAACAAAATAATTAGAAAGAATGGTTTCTCCATCCATTTAAGTCTGCTTTAAATTATTCATTGAGTTAATGCCTTCTTTCTCAATATCTCCAGAACAACGAACTGTTTTCTCAAACAATTTAGTGCTACAACAAAATTATTTAGGTTTGGCTTACTTTTTCATTCAGTATTGCCAGTGTCTAATGGCTTCGAACTTGCTTCCATGGAATTCAGACTCTGCCTTGCAGCACAAAGATGTTGATTCAAAATCCACAAGAACAACTTATAAAATCAGCTCCCATTTTCTGCAGTTGTCTCTTCAAATTGATGTTGACATCATCTTTGCCATCAAGTAATTAAATGATATATGTCTATATGACTGGGTTTTCCACAGTATAAACGTTAGAGATCCCAAGTATTGCGTAATGGGGATAAGATGCCCTTTCTTTTACCCAGAGAGAACTCATACATGCTTCCTAGCAGCACTTTTGTTTTGAAGCATGCACCACTGTCTATGATGCAAACATTGTGACCTTCAAATCCCTGAAATGCTTTGCAGTGCACTTTTAAAAGGACTTGCTGTTGCAGTAGAGGTTTGGATCAGTTGTTCTGATCAATGCAACAACTCACGTAATTTCCCAAAAGTGCTTGGATAGTGCCAGAAACTCTGAAATTAATCTGAACCATCTCCCAAATGTGTTCTGGTTAGATACGCCAAAAAAGAAAGACTTAATCTCACCTGTTAAAATTTCTGGCTGTCCAGAAAATACTTCTGTATCCTAGCAGTGAAGAAAATGAGGATTCTCTTTTTTCAAAATGAAAACAAAGCCATATTCCTTTCCCTATATCAGACCAGTAGTCAGTAAACTGATACCATAAATAGCATCCCGAATAACAATTTTAGCAAATATTTGGAGTACTAAAAAGACCCAGCACTTCAAGAAGACATAATGCATTGCAGCTGAAATAGAACAGGACCTGAGATCCAGTTTTCTACCACCCGCTCACTGAGTTCACACCTAGTGTTGTATCTGGATTTTAGATTGAAACTTTTAAAAATTAAAAATATCTTTGTAGTCCCTTAAAAAATTGCCCGTCTCCTTGGGAAAGTTTAACATTCCTGGTCTAAAGAAACAAATTCCCTCTAATCTATTCCCTTCCTAATACTCAAAATCATGAATTCTGACTCCACAGTAGCTCTTTTTTTCCCACTTGCTCCATTGGAAGGAAGGGTCAAGCATCCCAGTATCCCATGGATGCAAATTACCTGAGGACCTAAGTGCTTTCTTAGGAAATGGAAACTGCTTTCATAGCTCCTCCCCGGGTTAAGGAGACCATCACCCACATCTCCACTTGACTGGTGACACAGTAATTGCTACCACACGTCCACTCTTCCCTCCCCAGTTAACGAGCAGGTTCACAGAACCTCTGGGCAATCAAACTTCTTAAGCCATCCAAACTCAGGGACATCATGTTCATGGGTGGTGCCAGTTAAAAGACAAGTGATGATGATCTATGAGCAGCAGCACTTCTAGGAAAGCACAAGACTAGAATTAAGATCTCCAGCATCATTTGCAGCACGTTCTGACATGCACACAGACCCTGTAGTGCCTAAATTGTCTATGCCTGATTCATCTATGTGGCTGTTTTGGCCATCTGAGTCCCTTTATGAATCCGAGCCACAAATACCATCTTAAAAGGGTGGCAGCTTCCTTTCTCCCAAATGTGGAGAAGTAAATTCATGATTACATTATCCTGTGAACCACTTGTTTATTATATATTTTTTTAAACCTGATTTAAAAAAAACCCAACACTCATGAATTCTGACAACCACTTTACCAGGTAACTTCATGATGCATAACTTTGATTTTTACTTATTTTTAAAGTTAATTACATAGGTAATTGTTACACTGTAATGCCATCAAAAAACTTATGTTTTCCAAAGGAAAGAAAGCAATTATCACCAGATTTTAAAGAACTCTGAAAGACAGGGCATCAGTAAGACAAAGGTAAAACCAGAACAAAATAAAAGCCCTCACTGGAAATGGGAGCATTTGCTTTTTGATGGTATTTTCAAGGGTACATGTTTTTATTCTAAATAAGAAAATATTTTTAAAATTTCAAGATGGAGAAAGGATTTTGAGTCATTGATATTTTGATAAAATTATTATTTTGGTAATAATGTTTACAGTTCTAGCTCCATTTTCAACTTAACTTTTAAAAATTATGGTTTGCTATTCAGCTTCTCAACAAACTCCTTCTCTCCTGTAGAACTCTATGCAGTCTAAAATTCACCTGCAACTAAACCCACCTGGTTTGGAGCTTTATTTTTCTTTTATTTCCTATCAACCTTTTCATGACTTTTTTCACTGCATACCTGACAGCAAGGGATTTTTGTGGGTTTCTTAGACATGGTTTTACTTCAAATGTGTTGCTATACAATGAACCTCAAACTAACATTGGCTCTGTGGTATGCAGAAGAGTATATTGATTGAATTTAGCATCATAGTCCCGTCAGTGTATTGCACATTCTTGTTCAGAAATAGTTAATGTGGTTTTGCTCTCCATAGTGCTTCATTATTCAATTTGACTTGGGCATTTTTCATAGATACACTCTCTTTTTTCAGTGAACCAAGAGCTTTTGTATCTATAAATCTCCTTTGCTAGTTAGTCATGGTATCTAGAGAGTAGATTTATCTGAGATAATACAATAAAAGCAAAATGTTTGTTAATCACAGCAGAATAATATAACAGGAATGAAAATCTGACAAATTCCAAAGCATGTATTTGTGTCCCATAACAGCTGTTATTGTTTTTATTTCCTCTTCATGTAGGCTGCTTTTGTCCAATGCTTATTTCTCATTTAAAGTTTTGTTTATTTCAAGTGTGTGTTATTTCAACCACTTTTTCTTGGCAATTGTTTTCAATGAGCACGTATTTTTGACAAATACACTATGGTTATACTCTATCCCTCCTCCACTAAATTCTGAGCAGATCTGAACAAGCTAAAGACAGTTTTTCCTGAAAGTTTCAAATAACCTATTAAAAAATCACTTCAGCCACAGAGAGTTCAGCCTCCATTTGTGGAAGAATGTTTTCCAGTGATGACACTCTGATATATCATCCGATAAACATTAAGAACTTGTGGGGCTGGCCTCTACTGACTCTGGTCCCCATTAAAATGATAGCATTTAACAAAAGTGCTTATACTATAGCAGCTGAAATATCCCATTCCTCAGAACAAGTAGATAAAGATATTTAATTTAAAAATATAGTTTTGAAAAACTATTACCATTATAATTATGTCCAAGTACATAATCGATGCCTAAAAGTTAATCTAAGACAGAGGACACAACTGGATCATTTACCTTGAACTCTTGCCTAATATAGGCTATAGGACCTACTTAAATCCTCTCTGGAGAAAAATGTCACTTAATTCCACAATGTCACTTCCTTATGCAGAGCAATTACTGCAAAAAGGAGACAAAAGCCATGATAGGCTTGCAGTTTCCCCCTTCTTTTAGAAACTGAGCACACATCTGTCTCCTTGCACTCCCTGAGAACTCTGTTTTTCAAACAAAAACTGTAGCTTTAATGCCTTCCTTACTTAATGTCTTCTACTTGTCATAAAAGAAGGACGGCAGTAAAGGCTGGAATGTTGTTTCAGAGCATTTGGTTTGCCTTGCTGGTGCCTTAAAAATATGCCACAATCAAAGCTATGTGTCACATATATACACCAACATGGCTGAACCTGATCTTCACCACTGACACCCTGCTGTGTCCCCTGTCCTTCCCAAAATGTCTGGTTTTGCCCTTTATCAGATCCGTTAGTGTTTGACAACCCTTTTGGAATTCATTAATGTTATCTCCTTCTTAGTACTTAAAACATGCTCTTTTCTTTTTCCTTTTCTATCAGCTACCTTTACTAAAACTTTCATCCAGTCCCACTCCCTTGCCACAGCTGACCTATTAACATATTTATGTCCAGTCTCAACAGGTCTAAATTCAACATCAAACCATCAGCTCCTGTTATCTCCTTCCAGATAGGATGAAGAACATTCTCTTAAAGGTTATTTCTCATTTAAATGCATGTTTTCACTGACCACATCACCTCTTAATTTCCTCCCCAAGAAAATAAATTTACAAAGGTATCTGTGTCTCTCACCAAGTGTGTTTTCCAAGGTCACAATAACCCTCAAGGTCTCTTCTAAAGACAATTTAGTTAACAGTATCTTTTTCAGGTAGAATTAAGCAAAACATTCCAATAGTTTTACACATCAGGCGCCAATTCCTGTTATATTCCACATCCAAAACCTGTTCTAATCTACAGCTCTCAGTTATGCACTGGAGATCTTCACCAGACCCTTGGTTACAACACTGGACTAAAAATTTCTGTTTGGCTGATGACCAGCCAAGGAGGCCCAGGACTTCTTTTCAGTTTCATTTCTTTCAAGAGTCCTTGATTTCATACACAGTCTGCATTTTCTTTCTTGGCACACGACTTCAGACTCAGCCAGTAAAACACCTGCGTTTTACCCAGAACAGCCTAGCAGTCCTTTCCCTCTAACCTACACAGACACTGTGATGAATCACTCCATCCATTTACCCTTTTTAAACATCACCAGGGCGTTAGCTCTCTTTCAAGATGTTCAAATTTCTTCAGCACTCAAAGATCTTTTGAAAACTCAGCACAACAGATGCAAATGCTGTTCAACTAACTCCTTTAGAAAACAGGTTGGAAAATAAAGGCTTAAATCATTCTTATAATTAAAGATAGTTTTGGGGTTTATCCATACATAGCTACATTAGACTTTTGAGTCCTTGCTATGCTTGAATTTCTCTGATTTCCTTCCACCCAGTTAAACTAGCACTGAAGTTTCAGGAAGATCATGTTTTTTCACAGCCTGTTTTGATGGACATTTCTCTGCTGTTGGGAGAGATGAGCAATGGCATTGTTTGGAGGTGGAAAATCAGGGGAGACATTGATTTGTAATGGCCTTTTTTACTTTAGCTCAATGTAGCAGTCACATTTTCTTTTTACTGCAGGTCTACACACACACACACACAATCTTAACTCGCTCATTTCTCCCTAAGCCACATTATAATGAATGCACCTAAAAAAGCCATATTCGTTTTCTAAGCTTCCTCTCAGAAAGGCCACCCTCCCACTTGAATTATAACAATAGATCTCTAGATTTCCCATGACAATGCTTAATATGAAATCTCTAAGCATATTCATTTAATGCAAGGTGCATAGGTATAGCATTTCTCCTTGCTTAAAAATCCAATTAAGATTTCAATGTTCAGTGTTTTAATTACATGATTATTGCCAAAAACATGTAAAAATACCTCACTGTGTGATGCAGCTTTATTTCTGCTTTGGAAATGTAATAAAAATATCTATTTGTCAAATATTGATTATCATTCCTAAATAAATACTGGATGGACAAGAAGTAAGTGCACATATTTGAGCCATCTTAAAAATTCAAGGGACATTAGAAGAGTAAAAAAATGCTATCTTCTTTCCCGTATTTCCTAAACTTATGTAAATTTTGGAGTACTATTAAGGTCCTTGATACCAACAGAATAGGTACTTTTCACTGTGTACTTTTCAAAGGGGACTTCAGAAAGTAGGCTACTAGACTACAGATCCTCAGACGTGTGTTTTCATGCTATTTTTACAGTTGGCCTGCTTTTCTGAGCTTCAAGTTTCTCCATCATGAAATACAATAGAAACAGGAAATACATGATCATCCTCACAGTTAAGAGAAACATTTTCACTTTAAAACACTATTCAACATCAGCAAAGATTAAAGTTACAAGCCCATAATTTATTTTAATGGGGTTTTTTTTTGGCGGGGGGAGAGGGGTTGGTTGTTTTTTTTTTGGTTTGTTTGGTTTGGTTTTGGTTTCTTCCTAACAGTGTTATCCCTGTTAATGGCAATCTTTGTAGTACATTGCGACCAGGAGCTCTCTTCTCTTTTGCAGGTGAGGTACAGGAAATGTGGAACAACATAAACTCTGCAAAATTAAAAACCACTCAAAAAATAAATTATTCATAGAATTCAGTCAGAATTCATATATCACATTAAGTTGCATAAGGTGGCTTTCAAGCCATGCTTGAGTCTCACCAGCTAGGTCAAATTCTTAGGGTAAAGCAATATCTTGCTATATAAAACATGCATAAGCAGCATGCAATTGCTTTTCATCTACTTACTGCTTCACATACCTGGAGTTACCTTATCCATTTGACATCTAGTTTAAGTTTTAAACACAGGGACAAATTTGAGAGGAAACAGTCTATATCATACAATTTCAAAGAATTTACACACGCTACAAAGTGGGCCATTGCTGCTGCAAAACTACTTTGCAAAAAAGTACATCAGATAAATTCTTGGCCCTCTTATGACAAGGAAAAGCTTTTCTTCTCTTCATAGAGCCAAAGATCAGCTATAAGCGGTAGTTCTACGTAGAAGACAAATGATCTTGTGACTGCTTCAAATACAAATGCATACAGACAGAAAATAATTGCAATGCTGCATCCGAAGAACAAATTTGAATTTTTTATTGGGATAATGTGTTAAGATGCACAGCAATGATAGTTGTGGAATTCAGTCTGGGTAAGCCAGCAGTTTTTTTCCCCTTATTCCTCTACATCTTTGCAATATCTTTCCCTACCAAAATGGCATACTGATTCCTCACGGTTATGCAACCCTAATTTATGCACTACAATTGATTCTAAATTATAACCAAAATGAAAAGTAATTTTCTGCAATGAAAAACATTACTTTTTCTTAAAGACAAATCCAGTATATCAAAGATGCCTTTTTAAAGTCCTGCCTCGAAAATGACCATCTTTGCTGCAAGGTGATTATTATCATCTCCAGAATCAGTCATTTTCTACCATTAAATTGAGGTTCATTTTCCTCATTAACTTGAATGTACATATTTTAAATCTACATGCTATTTGCCAATGACAGTTGCAAAGCTAAGTGAAAACTGAGTCAAACCAGTTCTTTGTACTCCCTTTTTTTTTTTTCCTGCAGTGCTTTCTCAGTCTTTTTGCAAAGAGATTCCTACATACTTTCTTGGAAAGGACAGCATTTCAGATACACATATAACTGATTTTTTAGTGTATACTTACCCTTCCACTAGTGCTCCAGAAGCTTCTTTTCAGAACTGGAATGTTTTTTTGGAAGTCACACTTGCAGCTGTGCTCATTAGTGGCTAGTGCTGATTGATGTGGAGTATCACAGGGTGGGACATTTGAGGTTTCCTTGGGTGGTACACTCAGACTGATTTCTCCTAGCAGGTTTTTCCACAGAATCATAGAGTCATTAAGGTTGGAAAAGACCTCCAAGATCATCAAGTCCAACCTTTGACTGAATACCCCCATCCCACTGACCTATATTGTGAAGTGCCACGTGTACTTGTTTTTTGAACATTTTCATGGGTGGTGACTCCACCGTTTCCCTGGGCAGCCTGTTCCAAAATGCCACGTCCTGCCAGTTTGGGAAAGTCAAACTGTGTGAAGCATAATGCCTATTTGTTTGCACTTCCTGAAAACTGTGACACAATCCAAGCACTGAGAACACCCTTAAATCTGGTTTAAACTCCTGCAAAACTATTTCCAGGCAAAATTAGGCTGGAGGGAAGAGGTCTGCTCTTTTCCGTCAGACTGGAGGACTAGGATACAGCACCAAAGGCAGCCCTGTTTCATTGCACAAGGCTTTTTTCCCTTAGGCCATTATTATCTACTTCACACTTTCAGAAACTGCAGTATTCTCCAGATTTGACTTCACTGTCAAGACAGCTTCACAAACTGTGCTAGATGCTCACTTTCCAAACACCAAACAGAAGTGAGATAAAGCTTGGACTTCATCAGCTACAGATAACAAATTGACTGAAAGACCACATCTTAAATAGGTTCATCTGAGGTAAACACAATTTTCATGTAAAGTTGTAAATAATACAGAAAAGCAGCAGAATTACTCCCTGAAAACTGTATGTTGAGGGCGAGCAAGTTAGGAAATGAGAGAAAAGCAATAAATGGGGGATATTACCTGAAAAATAAAATGTCAATATAATAATAATAATAATAATTTAAAAGAACCAGCAGCAGAACATTGCCTCAAGGCAGCTATGATTTGCATGAAGTAACTTTTCAAACAATAGGTTACTCAAGGTCTCGGTGATCTTGGCAAAGTTAAAGGGATCAGATTCAAGTAGAGATAAACATGAATAATTCTTCTTTTCCTATACTCACAAAGGTAGGTTTTGAACTCTTAAATAAATGATGTTTAACTTTTCAACTTTTCTTCAGTTTTGATATGGAATATATACACTTTTTCGCTGCAGTTGACTTATTTTGCTTCAGTCACTTTTAGAATGCTTTCTAGTATTGTGTTAGTGCCTTCTTTCTAGTGTCTGTATTTTCTACTGACGTGCTCTCCTCGAACAAGTTCCCTGTGAGTTTTCAATGCAGAGAGTTTAAGTAACTTCAGCCTTGTGATTCAATATATTGGAGAATGAAATTTACTCCTCTGGGAACAAAACAGCTCAGTGTGTCAAGTGACTCCTAATAAATTAAAAAAAAACAAGGCAAACAATCTCCAGTTTTCTTTGTCTGCTTGAGCATTCTTCAAAGCTTCAAATTATTTTGAAACCACTAAAATGCCATCATGAGCTTTTATAACAGAATATTCAGTTATTTAAAGTTTCTCACTTAACAAGAAAACTCTCCTAATCTTCCCTGGACCTGAGTACTCATTGAAACAAACTGCGAACCCCTGATCCGAAGAAATACCCAGAAATTACTATATGAATCAGTGCATACAAAAACATTCGAAATTACATATACAAATGAATAAAAGCCTAATGAATCCACAGTAATACAATTATTCTTTGCCTTGGAAATCTTGAGTCATCAGGTGTAAATCCAAGCTATGTATTTTTTTACTCTGAAATATAAAGCTAACACTCATGGGTGGAGACATCCTTCACTGCAATAATGCCCTTAGAGGACCTTAAATGGCATTGCAGTGATACATCCAAAGAAATACACTATTCTGATTTATTCGAGCTAGCACCCATGAAGTGCTTTTCAGACACTTAGATTTAAAAGCAGAATTCTAAGAAAATAATATGAAAATAATAATTTCTTTCATAGGCACCCAGAGGGAGCTAAATGTAGTGTTATTTCAGCTTCTTTTTCTAAGCACAGTGTAGCAGCTCTTTTTTTCCCCCCTGTTCACTTACAGCCTTTTCCTCTCCTTTGTTTCCCCTTTCACGGCTTTGCAGATTTCCCGTCATGCCTATTGGGATGTGAAGGGCTGCGACTACACAGCTGGGAAAGCATGTACCCTCTGCACAGCTGTGGCAATGATGAAATATAGGGCAAATCTTCCTTATAAACAAAGCTTCAAGGGACAGCCACAGGCTTTCTTAGCATTTGCCCCGGATAAATCAAATTCTCCTGGCAGCACATATTCTGAAGCAGTCCAGATATCACTATCTTTAGATAAGACTAGTCCTCCTAGTCCTATCACTGTTTTCAGGATACTATCAGTGCTGCAGCAGTGCAGTTCTACTTTGTCATGCTCCTTAGCCATATAATTGTTATCAGAAGTAATGATAAATAAAACTCGTTTTTTCCCACCTCTAAGAGGGGTATAATATCTGACAGCTGTTCCTCCCCTTCTCTTAGTCTTCACTTTCAATAGTCTTCAGTAAGACAGTTATGTGGGCTTATTGATCTCCAGTCCCAGACATGAATGTGGAGGATGACAGCTAAGAACATCAGGCAGGAACCTCTGTTTCTCAAAAGGCAGAGCCCACCCTCTCCCAGCTCTTCTGCCTTTCCATGCATACTCTGGACCAGCACGTTTTGTACCTCTACCACGCACTGGTGGAACAGGCCCCCACAAGACACGTAGTACAGCTCTACAACCAGGAATAGTTTCAGCATAATGACTCTCTGACAGAATAAGAAGTTTTCCAGTTATTATTAGTTATATTTTGGGTACCAAATTAGGGCTGCTCTGAGGTGAAAGAAAATCACATGTTTTGGGAGAGCANAAAAAAAAAAAAAATCAGACTGTTCCAAAGAATCTTAATTTAGGTCATTGAACTAAAGCAAGCAAATTCTGCAGTTGTTTTCAAAAATGTTGACCTGGTATTTCAGTGTCCTATTAGCAAGACTGCACACCAGACCCCTTTAGTTTCCTTTCATTGCTCACTCCTGCACAGCCTCAGGTCAAGGCAAAATCTGGTAAGACACAAGAGATGAAAGGAGAACACAGACCTCGCTTCAGCCATTGCATTCGGGGGCCAGAGCCTGCCCTTTCCAGTACTTACAAACCTCTGAAGGTGAACAACAGCCGCTGACATAATTGACCATTGGTCTCAACTCTAAACTAAGATGTGATTGGAATTAGAACGCACAACAGAATTCCCTGCACAGGAAAATACATACACTACACATGTCGTTTCAAGGATCTTTCTTAATTTCTTTATTTCACAGAATTTTGTTTTATATACTCAGAGAAATACACTACAGAGAGTCTGTATAGATACCCAAGAGATCAGTATTTCAAATAGTTTGAACAACAATGAAAAGGATGGGATTTTCATTTTACGTTTGCTGATAACTCAGTACCATGAATAGACACTTCTGCCTCTTCTGGTAGGCCCCTTCCAAGAAGAAAATAATCCCATGGGTGAGCTTTCTAGCAATAAACACCTACAGGTCACTATTCTACTATGAATCTGGTATAAACTAGTCAATAAGAAGGATTCTGTTTTTAAATTATAGCTTATTTCAGTCTGAGGCTGAAAGAGTAACTACCACTTAGGAAGCAAGCAAAGCCTATCAAAGAAGAAATGTACTAAGGGCACAGAAAAAGCTTTCCACTATAAAGAAATCATTTACAGTTCTGCAAAAATAAACACTCAGAGAGCAACTCCGAGTTTGGTGGAGCTCATCAGGTACCTGAGGGACACTCACTTTAAAATATTTACTTTCTCCTGTTGAAAGATGCCAGACTACTCCACCGGGGCTGTTGATGGTTGGATATTGATTTGTGCACTCTGGGTTCTAAAAAGGCATCTACGGCGTACACTTTTAAACTCTGAAAATACCTTTCCCTAGCAGCCATTTCTTGACCACTCCATTATTTCTGAAACAATTAAAGGAGGACTTTCCTGGCACTGTGGTGTCCTACGGTCTCAGTCTTGAGGGGTCAAAGCATATTGGTGCATGAACTGCTGTCTAAGACCTTAAAATAAGGCAGAAAGATTCACTACTGACTAATAGTGAAAAACTTGTTTCCCAGACATTTGAGCAAATGGTGATCTTGGCTGGTGAGAAGCTGGACGTGTCCGGAGTGTATCCTGGACTGCACCCAAAGCAGTGTGGCCAATAGATCAAGGGAAGTGATTCCACCCCCTCTACTCTGCTCTGGTGAGACCCCACCTGGAGTGCTGCATCCAGCTCTGGGACCCCAGCATAAGAAGGATGTGGATCTGTTGAATGCAGAGGAGACCATAAACGTGATCAGAGAGCTGGAACACCTCTCCTGTAAAAACAGGCTAAGAAAGCTGGAGTCGTTCAGCCTGTATAAGAGAAGGCTCTGTGGAGATCCTAAAGCAGCCTTTCAGTACCTAAAGAGGGCTTATAAGAAAGATGTGGACAGACTCCTTTGTAGCAGGGTCTGTAGATGTAGGACAAGGGTTTTAAACTAAAAGAAGGTAGATTTAGTCTACATCTAAAGAAGCCATTTTTTACAATGAGGGTCGTGAAATATTAGAGGAGGTTGCCCAGAAAAACTGTGGATGCCTCATCCCTGGAAACATTCAAGACAATGTCGGATGGGACTCTGAGCAACCTGATCTGGGGGAAGCTGTCTCTGCTCATTGCAGGGGGCTTGGACTAGATGGCCTTTAAAGGTCCCTTCCAAGCCAAACTGTTCTATAATTCCATGATCTCTACAAAAACCAAGATATATATAGATAGGTATAAAAAAATAAGACATCAGGTCAAATTAAAACACTTGTCTAATTCAATACAATCTAATCTCACTGTTCCTCAGTGTTCAGTGGAATGCACCCGTTCATATGTTTGAAAACTTCTACACTTTCACATAGGAAAATGGTGATGAAAAAAGAATGATTAATAACACAGTAGTTATTATTTCTTAGGTTTGCAAGATTCAAAATATTTAAAAGCTGAGGCTTGTAATAAATTCTTCCCTGAAATGTACAAGGATTTTTCCACTGCTTCCTCAGGATTTTTAAATTTTAGCTTTTAAGCCATAATTTCACAGAATATTCCGAGCTGGAAGGGATCCACAAGGATCATCGAGTCCAACTGTTGGGTGAATGGCCCATACAGAGATCAAACGCACTACCTTTGGTGTTGGTGTTTTTAGCACCATGTTCTAACCAACTGAGCTAATCTAAGTTCACTTATTACTAGTTTTAGCCTTTCTAGTTAAGATTTGAAGAAGTCATTCATTTTGGTGAAATGTAGAAACCCAGCCTTTTAGAGAATGATAATCTTGAAGCAAAAAAATTAGACCTTCTCACAGGGGTGCTTGATGCCACTGAACTATCAAGTCAAAGCAAAGAAGAGACAGAGTAGATTTTTAAGTCTCTCCACTGAACAGAGCATGTGGTGGATACAGAGTTAAATTTATCAGAGTTAACACAGCAAACTCCAAGATGATAAATCATCATTGAGAATTTACTCTTTTGGAATATGATTCTATGAATATATTTAACCTGATTTTCTAAGGAAATAATTATGCTATGTGAGCATTCATGCCTGTCTCTCCCTCAGCTGTAGGGAGACAACAGGCAATTGTAATGACATCTGAAAAAGTGAGGAGGAAACAAAACAGTAAGTTCCTGAAAACTTTGTAAAACTATATGGTTCATTAAAAAACAGGGACATTGTGCAGTGTAACCTGATTTGTTATGATGGACCAGAAAATTCACAGCCGTATAAAAGAAGCAGAAATAGAGATGCTTCATGCATGTCTCAACCTTGGCAAAATTCTCAGTCAGAGCTTGACCTGTTCAGATACCAAGGTCAGTCAATCTCAGGATGCAAATGAACTGGGAACTAGATGTCTTTAATTCCAGTGTTGATAGAATTTCATTTTTCTAAACAGTCTATTCCACAAAAACTAATATCAGTCTCCTTTTAGACAGATACAGACTGAAAATACGTACTGAACATGAAAAGAGTCTATTGAAAACAGATTTACTAATCATGAATGTCCTCTTTTTCTCTAACATCTAAAAGCAGGCAAGGTTAGATGAGCAAAAAGGTTCTGAGATCTGAACTTAGATGTCGAACTCAGCATGAATCCAATATGAATCATTAAGTGACCCACTGTCTTTCTTAACTTTTCTTCAGGATAAGTATTTTTATTGCCTGATATTCCAACCTCTATTAAAATCCTTTCTTCAGCAGCTGTCTCCAAGCACAGCATATGTACCAAGGAGTCAATCAATTGAAACTTTCCTCCAGCTTAGGGAAGTTGGTTAGGCTTTGTACCAGAGACTATTTGATTATCTCTTACACTGACCACTGATTTACAAATGCAAATCAGTCTCTTGATAGAGCTGGGTATGCTTTTTTCAAGTCCTTCAGTAACGGAAGACTAACATCACTGCACTGATATGAATCATTTTATGTAGAATCTCCTTTTTAAAATTTCTTTAATATTCAAGCCACAGCAAGGTAATGTTTTGAAGAATTTTGAAGAATTTTGTCTGAGTGTGCATTTGGGCATTGCAGTTTCTTTATGAATCACAAAGTTTTAGTCTACACCTGGATCTGTATTTTATGCTGTTAAGTTAGCAGAGAATCTCACATATTCTCTGAGGTATCTAAAGGAATTTAAACTGGTTGGTTTTTGGGTTTTTTTCCACAAAAGAGAATTTGTTTGATTTCTCTTAACTCTGTAACTGTTACTCAAGTGTGGTCTTATGAGAGCTCTAAATGATTTACCAGTGAGCTCAGAGATTGGTGAAGGTACCTGGTAAGTGGCTGGCACAACTGAAGAGTAAAAGGATAAGAGTATCCACTAAAGAGACGGCTGACAGGGGTGTACTTAACAACTTCTTTAACTCCAGGAACAGCACTGATCACAGATTTAAGGTGGATCTGCCTCAAATTAATCATCTGTGTCAAGTCTCACTGAAGCCTTTTAATCACAAATCACCCAGTATTTCTTAACTGCAAACTAGGGCACAGCATTTTAAATAGAAACAACTGAATAACTTGTTTCAAAGAGAAAAAAAAAAATTAAAAAAGCTTTCTTCACAAGCCCCTTGTAACCTTGCAGTCAATTTCTCAGTACACCATGGTCTTGGGCAGCTCAGGAATGCTCAGTGAGCCCTGCACTGTCCTTCCCACCAGACCACCAGCAAAGTTTGCTCTTGGCATTTTTGGGACCCTGCTGATCTGCTCCCCAGCTCCACATTGGACACTTTCCGCCAAGATGCACAAAGTAGTCTTATTTTACCCCAAGAGATGGATACATCTCTTCACCCTGGGACAAGGCTCATACCAAAGCCAGTAACTCTCTTCAGGAGGAGGTCTCACAAATCCATCTCAACTATGGATGAAGGTGATCTCTTAATAACTAAATTGATGGTGTCTACAGAGGCTGGGAAGTGCTCTGAAGTAATCAATCCCTTAACACCTTCCCTTTCATTCTGTTCTTAAAAAAAAGCAGGTAAGAGTGCAAAAGCCCTAATAAAACTAAAAGGGCCAAAGCCCTTTTTTTTTACATGGTAAAATCCTTTAAATTACACTGACCATTTCAAAATGCACAAAAATTTCATGAAGAAAATCTTTGATGGTTTTGGAGATGCAGAATTCTGTCACTTGAATAACTGGACTAAAATGTAAAGTTTACTACTAGCTGTTTGGTATGGGCAAACTACATTTTTCTCTCTCAACAGCAGCAACCTTAATATATTTTGCAGCTTTGCCATTAAATACAGAGAGATGATTTCCCTCTAATTTCTAAAAGCAGTTTTGTGGAAGAAAATGGGTAATCAACATGGAGAATGTCTTTTTTTCTGAAACCGCTTTTAGTCTGACATGAATGACAGCTATTTAAAGGCAATCACTTGTGTTTTATATCTCACACAAAAACCAGCAGACACATTACCCTGCCTTTGAGACAAAACACTGATACATGTGACAGAACATTTCAAGCAGTAGTAATCAGAAGCCGCAGATCCAGCATCATCAAGAAAACAACTGAAACGCTGTCCATTAGGATCTGTATCTCTTTTTGCTATTGTTGTTCAGCCTTTAACTGAGACTACGCTGCACTATGAATAACCAATTATCCGCATCTGACAGGTACAGGAGCTGCAAATCACATTCGTTCTGCAGAATGTGCGCTGATAACTTACACATCTGTTAAAAATAAAGTGCTTTTCAAAATATCACCCAGGAGGCATGTGTTCTGTTTTCTGTTCAGTGACCTTTGGAAACTCTACTCCAATGAAGAACTAGTGACGCACAAGTAAGTTGAGAGACAGTACATAAAGAGTGCCTATAACCTTATATGTTATCTGTTATAAAGATTGCTACGATAAAAAGATACATCGCTCTTCCATAATTTGCCTGAGAGAGCAAATCATAAACTTGTATCCCTTTAAGTTGAATGGTTATGGAATTCATTATCCTGGACAATTAAAAATATAACATGCAGAAAAAGTGCAGTGAATTATATAAATTAAGTATCTAATTTAATGGTAATTTGCTACCTTACAGGCATTTGTTCATATGGCATCAGCCACATCTTGATAAATCTGGCCTTCTATTCAATCATTTTATGTAGAAAGAAGCTGAACTGTGCTTCAAGATGGAAAAACTTCATATTCCCAAGATGTTGGTAGAACACTAAAGGAATTCAGCAATGACATTCTTGCATCCATTAGAAATATCTGAAAGCATTATGGCATGACAAAGCTTAGACTTTCTTTCTCATACCAATCATGGCCCATTTGGCCTTGCTCTGTGTCAGACAAAGTCAGCACTGTAAGGACAACAGCTACATAACCAAAAGGCAAGGAAAATATGCCAAATCCAGGGAGGGAGACATGGTGCATCATGTATCTCTTTGGTTTTGGTGCTGCTTTTAAACCACATTACCAACAAAACTTTCACTGCAAGCCCTGATTACAGCTCAGGTAATTCAGCCTTTGAGTAAACCTGTCTTTCACACATAGATATGATCTATAGCATTTATGTAGCCACTTGAACATTAAAAACCCTTGTGAAATTTTTCTTTCGTAGTATAACACTACACATCCTCTATCATGCACATATGCAAGGGAAACAAAGATTTTAAAAGAGGAAACATTCCACAGCTCCAGTTGATAAGCTAAAAAGGGAGTTACCAAGTCATAGAGGCTCTTCACAATAACCAAACACCCAACTGAACACTGACAGAGTTATGGGGAAGAAAAGCATTTTGAATGCAAGTAGCTAAACCTGAAACTTAATAGCATGAAAGACTTATCTGTTGCATCACTCACATTTTTATAGTTTAGAATTACCAGTAGACACTTTATTCAAATTATAAACAATTTTATTCTTAACCAATTTCATAATTAATTCATAATTATTTTTATTATACATATTTTTTTCTGTAAGAGAGAATAAATTACACTTACCCTCTCCAAAGTAATTTCTTCAAATTCATATTCAATTTCTGTTCCATTGACCTAAAGAAAATAAAATCAGAAAATTCCTTAAATCCACATGGAAAGTAACTTCATAAGCATACTGTGATAGAGTGTGTTTGTGGACTTTGTGCAAATGTTTAAATAGTTTCCAAGGTAATAGTTTCGAATCAAAATAGAAGACCTGCTTCTAATATTGTCACAATGGAAGAAAAATTATTTATGCATTGTCTTACAAGCTCCAATTAACACTGCAATACAAAAACAGTCAAGAAATTCACAGTACTTATGTAAAAATCACTCACTGATACATACACTGAAATACATCTTGTTTACCATATTAACCTAGGGCAAGAACATGACAGAGGACCTTTGCAAGAGACAGATGAATGGCAAAAAGACACAGAATGCTAATGTAATTCTTACACTGAGTCTCAGTGTCAAAATAAATTAAGCTACAAAATGTAGAGCACCAAAATGGATTGTGCTGGACAAGAAATCTATCAGCTGAAGACATGACACTGATTTAAGAGGTATTCCGAAACCTTGTTCCAGTCTCACACGGATTTTTTTTGTCCCTCCAGGCAACTCACTTAACATACCGTTCTTCCTTTTCTCATTTCTTAAAAGGGTAGAGTAGAGCATCTGAGAAATCTACAAAGGCTCACTATATGGCAAGTAAATTGCGGAGGAAGGAAAACACTTCTATCATTAAAATCTCAGAAGAATTTCAAAGCATCATTTCGATACAATTAGTCAGCAATTTTCTGACTTGGCCAGAAAGTACTGATTAAT